>RPFO01000664.1:10000-98821 GCA_009746045.1 Mesostigma viride | reverse complement strand
GAGGAGGGAGGGAGAGGAGGGAGGGAGGGAGGAGGGAGGAGGGAGGGAGGGAGGGAGGGAGGGAGGAGGAGGGAGGGAGGGAGGAGGGAGGGAGGGAGGGAGGGAGGGAGGGAGGGAGGGGGAGGGAGGAGGGAGGGAGGGAGGGAGGAGGGAGGGAGGGAGGGAGGGAGGGAGGGAGGGAGGAGAGGGAGGGAGGGAGGAGGGAGGGAGGGAGGGAGGGAGGGAGGAGGGAGGGAGGGAGGGAGGGAGGAGGGAGGGAGGGAGGGAGGGAGGGAGGGAGGGAGGGAGGGAGGGAGGGAGGGAGGAGGGAGGGAGGAGGAGGGAGGAGGGAGGAGGGAGGAGGAGGGAGGGAGGGAGGAGGGAGGGAGGGAGGGAGGGAGGGAGGAGGGAGGGAGGGAGGAGGGAGGGAGGGAGGGAGGGAGGGAGGGAGGGAGGGAGGAGGGAGAGGGAGGGAGGGAGGAGGGAGGGAGGAGGGAGGGAGCGGAGGAGGGAGGGAGGGAAGGGAGGGAGGGAGGGAGGGAGGGAGGGAGGGAGGGAGGGAGGGAGGAGGGAGGAGGGAGGAGGAGGGAGGGAGGGAGGGAGGGAGGGAGGGAGGGAGGGAGGGAGGGAGGAGGAGGGAGGGAGGGAGGGAGAGGGAGGGAGGAGGAGGAGAGGGAGGGAGGAGGGGGGAGGGAGGGAGGGAGGGAGGGAGGGAGGAGGGAGGGAGGGAGGAGGGAGGGAGGGAGGGAGGGAGGGAGAGGGGGAGGGAGGGAGGGAGGGAGGGAGGAGGGAGGGGAGGGAGGGAGGGAGGGAGGAGGGAGGAGGGAGGGAGGAGGGAGGGAGGGAGGGAGGGAGGGAGGAGGGAGGGAGGGAGGGAGGGAGGGAGGGAGGGAGGGAGGAGGGAGGGAGGGAGGGAGGGAGGGAGGGAGGGAGGGAGGAGGAGGGAGGAGGGAGGGAGGGAGGGAGGGAGGGAGGGAGGGAGGGAGGGAGGGAGGGAGGGAGGAGGGAGGGAGGAGGGAGGGAGGGAGGGAGGGAGGAGGGAGGGAGGGAGGAGGGAGGGAGGGAGGGAGGGAGGGAGGGAGGGAGGAGGGAGGAGGAGGGAGGGAGGGAGGGAGGGAGGGAGGGAGGGAGGGAGGGAGGGAGGGAGGGAGGGAGGGAGGGAGGAGGGAGGGAGGGAGGAGGGAGGGAGGAGGGAGGAGGGAGGGAGGAGGGAGGAGGGAGGGAGGGAGGGAGGGAGGGAGGAGGGAGGGAGGGAGGAGGGAGGGAGGGAGGGAGGGAGGGAGGGAGGGAGGGAGGGAGGGAGGGAGGGAGGGAGGAGGGAGGGAGGGAGAAAGGGAGGGAGCTCAGCCTCCAGATTCTTAGGGTCGAGTGCACGTTAACAGCACGCTATTGACCGAGTACAGCTGGGTTGTGCCGAACATCTCGTGTGCATCCCCTGGTTGCCGGCCACTGCCCTTTCTCTACACACATGCGCCACCAAGCCCCATGGCATGGCGTTAAAATCTCCAGCAAAAATACTGGAATCTAGAAAATAAGGTAGTAAGTAAGCTCGCTAATAATTACCCGCGTTACTTCTTTCTAGTTACGTGGGTTGAAAGTCACAACAACAAGACATTTTGGATGGCAGACCGCAGGCACCCCCGCACACTTATGCATCACCACATGCCCTACAACGAGAAGAACACCGCCTGATTCTGATAAGCGGGTTACGATCACAAAAGCGGAAAGGAATCATAGTTCACATTGCAGTGACACTAGGCGCAGGGGCTGTAATAACTTCGGCTCATAATGTGAACATCGGGAACGGGCCGATAAGGCTGCGTCTTCTCAACGCACATGCTATGCCGGGCGAGGAATGTGATGACGAGTACGGGCTGGCAAGTGGGGTTGTTCAGCAAGGCGAAACAAGTCTTCATGTTATTATGCGCCACTTGAACAGGAACCCAAATAAGGGTTTTGTGGGCGCAACGCCTCACCTAAGGCAGACATCCAAACGATGCCGTTGACCAACCGCTAGGGAAATCGCGAGAAGGGCCACCAGCACACCCTGCCTGCTGCTGTTCAAGCAGCAAATTAAATGCTGCCGGGACGGGCCGGCGCGGCCATGAAATCTGCGAATCATGAGCTCGTTGTTGCAGTGGATGTCAACAGCCGGCTCCCCCCCCGCGTCGAGCACGAAAGGCGAACAGGAATTTGAAAGCAAAAGATGACGGTCACACATAGCAAACCTACCCGCCCCTGCGCAGCTTACAAGTTTATTCCAGGAACGTCTGATCTTAATTAATTACAACGTATTTCGCCTTTTCGTCGTGCCGATTCAGATGTTGCATACACCGGTTATAAACCAGTCATCTAGTTACAAGAAGCGTGAAGAGGAATAAATGTAGACTGTGCCACGAACTTGAGTGCCAGCGAGCTCGAGTCTGGCGAGTAGCATCACAATTCAACGATGTCCTCCATCGTCGTGACTCGTGACTCGTCGCTCCAACTTGTGAAATTTGTGATCTAGGTAAAGTCGCTCCAACTTGTGAAATTTGTGATCTAACTAGGTAAAACCTGTCACAGCTGTTTTTAATTTACGCGCCAAAGTTCGCGCCAAACATGGACACAGGCGCGTAGGGCCGTAGGCTGGCGCGCAATGCTCCTCGTCGGCGCAGCGCTTTGGGTGCTGAAACTGCAAGTGCGGTAGTGCGCCGGACCTCCGCACTCGCCCCCGCACAAGAGTTTTCTTCATCCTGGCCCGAATAGGAGCTTCCGGGACGCGGGACAGGGCGTGCGTACAAGCTGATGGGGTGGGCCGTTGCGCGTTTTTTCATTTTGCCTTCGTATATCGATGTGCACATGTCAGTTGGCTAAGCTTAGCCGCCTAGCGGCTAAGCTTAGGTAAGGTTTACGAAAATTTTCAAACTTTTCATTAAAATTATATTAAAATATTTAAGCGCGACGCACAGCGTCTCCACAGACATTTTTCTACCTACAAAAGTCATACAATGTTAATCATGATTCTGGCGCTGTCACAAGGTCCGGCCGGCGACTTGCGCCGGAAATGCGCGGACTACACAAAGTAATTTGGCACACGGCCACGTCCAGGCTGTTTCCTCACGTGACTTAGTGTTTTCCTGTTGACATCATGCCCATTTAATATTAATGCTGCTGTTACCCTGCTCATGACCATGCCCTGAATTCCATTCTTTGGTTTAGTGTTTTCTTGTTTAGGGGCTGGCATGCATGCGTTGCCGTTGACATGCCATGGATGAAAAACGCCAAGAAGAGTATATGGCCCCGCTGCCACCAAAAAGCACCTGGTTGATCAACCAAGGGGATAGCCTGCACAGTGAGACACAAACACAGCAGACCCAGCAAAGCAAAATTCAGGTTGTAAGCGAGTGGAGATTACTTTTGACATGCTTGATGAAGAAATATATAACACACCTTCTATTGTCACACCTGCTATAAACAAATAGTTGATTGATCACCTTATACACCACGTAAACATGCTAGCAGACGCGCTCTTCAGTCCAGTGAAAATCCACGTGCGAAGCCAGTCAGCTTACGCAGAAAGCACCATGAATGTAAATGACGCCCCAAACCCGTGACCAGGCAAGCATCCAGAGGGGCTTTCCAAGCCCAGTATATTCCAGAAAAAAGCATCACAGATCCTTGGGCAACCGAACGGACGTTAACGGACATTCGAAGGACCATGAAGATGGCGTCCTGCACGGCTAAGAAAATAAAACGCAACGCTACGCTATGTCTTTGCTGCGACTAGGTGGATTCGGTGAAAAGGAAAGAACGCAACCATGAAAATGCATCAGAAAGAGAGCAGGTAGTACCCCGGTAGGTAGTACGCCTCACCATCGGCATCGCCAGTTACGTCCCGTGGCAAAAAATCCAGCGTTCTTTCCAATATGATGACACCAGAAACTCGTCGGCCCCACCCCACGCCTTCCACGAACAGCAAACTGATTTTACTAGGCACCCAGTACGTAAAGCAATTAAGCATGATACTATACCTAAATTCCTATAATAGAATACCTAAATCTACAACGACATTCCATTTCCAGGTCGCCATAGCGACGCGGACCTCTCCCACGCAGGTATCACTCCGTTGACGCACCTCCAGCTCAGAAAATTTTGTACTTGCTCTTCAAACATAAAATTTTGACGTATAAAACCATGGCTGCGCATTCCCCATCCCAATTTTCTAGCGTACGTTTCCTGCCATCGCCAGCCAGCAAATTGCTCGCGGAGCACGTCACTTTGTTTTTCGTCCGGCGGCGTGGCCTGCGGCTGCGTCGTTTCGGTGGTCTTATCGATTTCGGGTCGTTTCCGTTGGATTTGTGACCGTTGGGGCCGAAGGCCGTTTGTTTTCCGTAGTTTGCTTGTTTTGTATTGGTTGTTTGGTGATTTAGTATTTGTACGGACGACCCGAGCCGCTAACTTAGCGGGTTTATCGCGTCCGTTGGATCCATCATCGGACGCTCCAGATTGTCGGCGGCTAACGTTTTAACTTTTTTCATTTTGCCTTCGTATATGGGTGAGCGGATGCAGGTGGGCATGAGAACCTCCCGTAGTTGTCTAAATAGTAGAATCTGGTCTTTTTTCCGTCAATACCGTAGTAAAGTTGTTGTTGCCCAGTAGAGTACAGGCACGCCCTCGGCCTCTATAGATTCTCTGGTGCCCATGTGCGGCGTGGGACACAACAACAACAACAACGACAACAACAGGCACGCCACCTGCCACTTGCAAGGTTGCACCCTGGACGTCGGTTTCGGGGTCGGATTCCTACCCTGGGTAACCGACGTCGGTTTCCCCCGCTGAGTTTCTGACTTTTCAGACGTCTGACCCAACCCGGCCCATTTCACCGGAGATGCGATCCTGGCCCCTGGGTTCCCAATGCGTGATCCCCGGAAACCAACGCCCTCCTCGCCCATGCCATCGATCGCTACAGTATTCGCTACTGTACAGTCACATAGGTTAACCCATAGTCTGGAAACAGTGCGATATGTGCTCATGTGCAGGTTTTGGACTGCGTTATAGCTTCGCGGGTTTATCACGGCCGTTGGATCCATCATCGGACGCTCCAGATTGTCGGAGGCTAACGTTTTTACTTTATGCATTTCGCCTTCGTATTTTTTTTTTTTGAGACTATATCGATGTGCACATGTCAGTTGGCTAAGCTTAGCCGCCTAGCGGCTAAGCTTAGGTAAGGTTTACGAAAATTTTCAAACTTTTTATTAAAATTATATTAAAATATTTAAGCGCGACGCACAGCGTCTCCACAGACATTTTTCTACCTACAAAAGTCATACAATGTTAATCATGATTCTGGCGCTGTCACAAGGTCCGGCCGGCGACTTGCGCCGGAAATGCGCGGACTACACAAAGTAATTTGGCACACGGCCACGTCCAGGCTGTTTCCTCACGTGACTTAGTGTTTTCCTGTTGACATCATGCCCATTTAATATTAATGCTGCTGTTACCCTGCTCATGACCATGCCCTGAATTCCATTCTTTGGTTTAGTGTTTTCTTGTTTAGGGGCTGGCATGCATGCGTTGCCGTTGACATGCCATGGATGAAAAACGCCAAGAAGAGTATATGGCCCCGCTGCCACCAAAAAGCACCTGGTTGATCAACCAAGGGGATAGCCTGCACAGTGAGACACAAACACAGCAGACCCAGCAAAGCAAAATTCAGGTTGTAAGCGAGTGGAGATTACTTTTGACATGCTTGATGAAGAAATATATAACACACCTTCTATTGTCACACCTGCTATAAACAAATAGTTGATTGATCACCTTATACACCACGTAAACATGCTAGCAGACGCGCTCTTCAGTCCAGTGAAAATCCACGTGCGAAGCCAGTCAGCTTACGCAGAAAGCACCATGAATGTAAATGACGCCCCAAACCCGTGACCAGGCAAGCATCCAGAGGGGCTTTCCAAGCCCAGTATATTCCAGAAAAAAGCATCACAGATCCTTGGGCACGTTAACGGACATTCGAAGGACCATGAAGATGGCGTCCTGCACGGCTAAGAAAATAAAACGCAACGCTACGCTATGTCTTTGCTGCGACTAGGTGGATTCGGTGAAAAGGAAAGAACGCAACCATGAAAATGCATCAGAAAGAGAGCAGGTAGTACCCCGGTAGGTAGTACGCCTCACCATCGGCATCGCCAGTTACGTCCCGTGGCAAAAAATCCAGCGTTCTTTCCAATATGATGACACCAGAAACTCGTCGGCCCCACCCCACGCCTTCCACGAACAGCAAACTGATTTTACTAGGCACCCAGTACGTAAAGCAATTAAGCATGATACTATACCTAAATTCCTATAATAGAATACCTAAATCTACAACGACATTCCATTTCCAGGTCGCCATAGCGACGCGGACCTCTCCCACGCAGGTATCACTCCGTTGACGCACCTCCTGCTCAGAAAATTTTGTACTTGCTCTTCAAACATAAAATTTTGACGTATAAAACCATGGCTGCGCATTCCCCATCCCAATTTTCTAGCGTACGTTTCCTGCCATCGCCAGCCAGAAAATTGCTCGCGGAGCACGTCACTTTGTTTTTCGTCCGGCGGCGTGGCCTGCGGCTGCGTCGTTTCGGTGGTCTTACTGTATCGATTTCGGGTCGTTTCCGTTGGATTTGTGACCGTTGGGGCCGAAGGCCGTTTGTTTTCCGTAGTTTGCTTGTTTTGTATTGGTTGTTTGGTGATTTAGTATTTGTACGGACAACCCGAGCCGCTAACTTAGCGGGTTTATCGCGTCCGTTGGATCCATCATCGGACGCTCCAGATTGTCGGCGGCTAACGTTTTAACTTTTTGCATTTTGCCTTCGGGGTGGTTTTACCGGATTAGGATACATTTTTTTGTCTAGGATACATTTGATGCACTGTGCAGTTTTCAGATGTGTTTGTGGGGGTTGATTGCGCCTAGCATGCATTTTATTGAAGCAATGAGTTTCCCAAGATATACATTATATAAACTAAGACAATTGACCCATTAACGCAATGAGACAACATCAATGAGACAACATATGCCAATTGAAGGCTGCCCGCAACTTTATTCCAAGTTCATTATTATATGATTCCAAGACCATAACTCTTCCAAGACCGTACATCTTCAAGATATAGCACTACAGACACCCACGCGGCTTCCGCGGTCATCACGCTCCTCCTCCAAGACAACTCAACCTTACAGGACGTTGGGCCATCATACGTCCGGAATAATTGTGTCACTTATTACATAACCAAACTTTTTGAGGGATCGCCATGGTTGCATGGTTTCAACACATGCGCCCTGCACTCATGTGCATCAAAGGTGTTGCGTAGTGCCAACTCAGTGTCAAAGAACTGATTCAATAATATTTCCCGTATGGCCATGAAGGCCCACATGAGTTAAACATGGCCGAGAGTGATTGCATCATCCTTCTTGGCGACATCGGTCTTGACGACGTCGATGGGGAAGACGGCAGCACCTGCATGTGAACAAAAGAATCCATGAACTGTGGCATCCAAAGGCAACAACATATTAGCATCCCATTGAACACGAAGCCACGCTGACCCGGCCATCCAGCCGCCCACGCAGCCACAGAGCCAGCCAGCCACGCAGTGACGCACCCACCCAGCCACACATCCACGCATCCACGCACCCGGCACCCCCCCCCCCCCCAGCCAGCCACGCAGCCACGCAGCCACGCAGCCACGCAGCAGCGCAGCCACGCAGCCACACAGCCACGCACCCTCCTTTCCAGCCACGCAGCCACGCAGCCACGCAGCCACGCAGCCACGCAGCCACGCAGCCACGCAGCAGCGCAGCTACACGCAGCCACACAGCCACGCACCCTCCTTTCCAGCCAAGCAGCCACGCAGCCACGCAGCCACGCAGCCACGCAGCAGCGCAGCCACGCAGCCACACAGCCACGCACCCTCCTTTCCAGCCACGCAGCCACGCAGCCACGCAGCAGCGCAGCCACGCAGCCACACAGCCACGCACCCTCCTTTCCAGCCAAGCAGCCACGCAGCCACGCAGCCACGCAGCCACGCAGCAGCGCAGCCACGCAGCCACACAGCCACGCAGCCACGCAGCCACGCAGCAGCGCAGCCACGCAGCCACGCAGCCACGCAGCAGCGCAGCCACGCAGCCACACAGCCACGCACCCTCCTTTCCAGCCACGCAGCCACGCAGCCACGCAGCCACGCAGCCACGCAGCCACGCAGCCACGCAGCCACGCAGCCACGCAGCAGCGCAGCCACGCAGCCACACAGCCACGCACCCTCCTTTCCAGCCAAGCAGCCACGCAGCCACGCAGCAGCGCAGCCACGCAGCCACACAGCCACGCACCCTCCTTTCCAGCCACGCAGCCACGCAGCAGCGCAGCCACGCAGCCACGCAGCAGCGCAGCCACGCAGCCACACAGCCACGCAGCCACGCAGCCACGCAGCAGCGCAGCCACGCAGCCACGCAGCCACGCAGCCACGCAGCAGCGCAGCCACGCAGCCACACAGCCACGCACCCTCCTTTCCAGCCAAGCAGCCACGCAGTCACACAGTCAAACCCCCCTACACCCCCCCCCCACACACACCCCCCACCCCACCCACTCAACACTACACGAATGACTCACAAAGAACTGCTGCACCACCGATGATCCCTGCGGGAACTGCTCTGCTGCCGACGGTCCCTGCGAAAACTGCTGCAGTGCCGACAATGCCTGTGGAAACTGCGACATTGCCGACGCTGCCTGCGGGAACTGAAGCGCTGCTGCTGCTGCTGCTGCTGCTGCTGCTGCTGCTGCTGCTGCTGCTGCTGCTGCTGCTGCTGCTGCAGTTGTTGCTGCAGTTGCTGCTGCAGTTGCTGCTGCAGTTGCTGCTGCTGCTGCTGCTGCTGCTGCTGCTGCTCCAGCTGGACCACTTGTTTCTGCACCTCTTGACGCAGCTGCAAACCAAGCTCTTCAACCTTCTTGCTTTGGTTCTCCATAGCTCGTTGCATCTCTCTCATCGTCTGTTCCACGCCCACCAGTACGGGGGTCGGCGGCGGCAGCGGCTGGGTACGCTCTGGCTGGGTGCGCTCTGGCTGCCGTGCAGGACCTTGCCACATCGGCCGGCGCATTGGTGGTTTGCACCGGCCAAAAAATCTACTTTCATGGCACCAGATTTCTTTCCTAGCACCCATTTTCTACAATCGTCCCCGGCATAACACAAATCAATCAATTCGTCCATGTCATCGCTTCGGCTATCAGCATCGGGCATAGTTCCCGTGGCTAGTGCCCATCATTCTTTCCACCTTGAGCGGGGCGAAGTCACGAATTCAAGCGCGAAGTGCATTTGAATCAAGCGGGAACTGGGTGACACTGCTTGAAGACGTGCAGCTCCAAGGCATGCAAATGATGCAATGTATGAAAGATACGATACGCAAAGTTCAGGTGTTCAGGTGAAGCCGTGAAGACGTGGTGAAGACAGGTGAAGACGCGGTGAAGACGTGAAGACGTGAAGACGTGAAGACGTGAAGACACGATACGGCAAGTTCAGGTGAAGTTCAGGTGTTCAGGTGAAGCCGTGAAGACGTGAAGCCGTGAAGCCGTGAAGACGTGGTGAAGACAGGTGAAGACGCGGTGAAGACGTGAAGACGTGAAGACGTGAAGACGTGAAGACGTGAAGACACGATACGGCAAGTTCAGGTGAAGTTCAGGTGTTCAGGTGAAGCCGTGAAGACGTGAAGCCGTGAGGCCGTGAAGACGTGGTGAAGACAGGTGAAGACGCGGTGAAGACGTGAAGACGTGAAGACGTGAAGACGTGAAGACGTGAAGACGTGAAGACACGATACGGCAAGTTCAGGTGAAGTTCAGGTGTTCAGGTGAAGCCGTGAAGACGTGAAGCCGTGAAGCCGTGAAGACGTGGTGAAGACAGGTGAAGACGCGGTGAAGACGTGAAGACGTGAAGACGTGAAGACGTGAAGACGTGAAGACACGATACGGCAAGTTCAGGTGAAGTTCAGGTGTTCAGGTGAAGCCGTGAAGCCGTGAAGACGCGAAGACGTGAAGACGTGGTGAAGACAGGTGAAGACGCGGTGAAGACGTGAAGACGTGAAGACGTGAAGACGTGAAGACGTGAAGACACGATACGGCAAGTTCAGGTGAAGTTCAGGTGTTCAGGTGAAGCCGTGAAGACGTGAAGCCGTGAAGCCGTGAAGACGTGGTGAAGACAGGTGAAGACGCGGTGAAGACGTGAAGACGTGAAGACGTGAAGACGTGAAGACACGATACGGCAAGTTCAGGTGAAGTTCAGGTGTTCAGGTGAAGCCGTGAAGACGTGAAGACGCGAAGACGTGAAGACGTGGTGAAGACAGGTGAAGACGCGGTGAAGACGTGAAGACGTGAAGACGTGAAGACGTGAAGACGTGAAGACACGATACGGCAAGTTCAGGTGAAGTTCAGGTGTTCAGGTGAAGCCGTGAAGACGTGAAGCCGTGAAGCCGTGAAGACGTGGTGAAGACAGGTGAAGACGCGGTGAAGACGTGAAGACGTGAAGACGTGAAGACGTGAAGACACGATACGGCAAGTTCAGGTGAAGTTCAGGTGTTCAGGTGAAGCCGTGAAGACGTGAAGACGCGAAGACGTGAAGACGTGGTGAAGACAGGTGAAGACGCGGTGAAGACGTGAAGACGTGAAGACGTGCATGCAAGGTATCAAAGATACGATACGCCGCAAGTTCAGGTGAAGTCGTGAAGACGTGAAGACGTGAAGACGTGAAGACGTGAAGACGTGAAGACGTGAAGACGTGAAGACCAGGACTGACACGTGAAGACTGGGACGTGAAGGCAAGTTGCAGCACTCGGCCGCTGCAGTCGCACGCAGGTAGAAACGAGTATTGCTGCTTGAATCTGTCAAGACCCCATCGAATGTAAAACAGGTTTTTCGTAAAGAAATCCGATTTGTGGGCGGGCTTTACATATTGCTTCTGTCCAAGCACTACCGGATGTAAAACAGTATACTTCTTGAAGAAATAAGTTGGGGCTTTGTTGGGCGTCACATTTGACCGGTGGGCGGAGTTTCCTGCTTCTGTGAAGGCGCCATCGAATGTAGATCAGTAGATTTTCTAAAGAAATCTGAGTTGTGGGCGGGGCCTTTATTGCTTGTGTCCATCCACCACCGGATGTAGAACAGTAGACTTATTGAAGGTGAATCACGATACAACAGCTGTAGTTGACAACATCATGACCGGCACATCTTTCCCCCACCGCTGCTCAACCCGGTCCCCCCCAAACTCCTCCACACTTGCCCACCTTTCCACCCTCCTCCACGGCCCGTTGTGTTTGCAGGCGTCGGCACAAAGGGAGGAGGCCGTGCGAGCCGGGAAACTCACGGTATGGTTTGATTTCTAGTTTTGTATTAGGACCCTAGGGTAGCTATGTTATATAGGCATGTCTGACAGCATAGCTCACCATTTCATTACCATGGGATGCTGAGCATACCATTTCCAGAGAGGTAAGTCAGTCACTCTTCGCAGTTGACAAGTCAGAGAAAGCAATCAAGTGCAGCGTTCACAACTCTTGCCGCTCGTAACCTTTTGTCTGCCCTGTTTGGCAGCTCCCTGTCTTTGCTTTCTCTCGTATTTCTTTCTTTTGTCTCTTTTCTACATCTTTCTTTGCTAATTCTTGAATATATGATGCTATTGTAGCATCCTTCTAGCGCGGATCGCTCTTAATATCCTTCTCGCGCACGTTTCCTCGCTTTTTCTCATGTAAGAGCGTCTTCCCTGCCCATGCAGCGTGTACCTGGTGTGTGTGGCTCTGCCTTGCCAATCACAACTGACCGACATGCTGGTCAGGCACTGCAGGTCGTTGCCCTTGCGTGTGTGAACCTGCTGTTTTGGCTGTTCCCATGGCCGCTGCGTGTGTCCGTGAATGATACCATGGGAGGGAGACTTCTCCCATGGGTCCCCTTCGCTGACACTCGTGATGTAGGTTCGCGTCGACTTGTTTCTCTCACTGTGCCCATATTGGCCTCGCACGGCTTTGTCTCTCATTCCTTGTTTGCATGCGGCGGCGTGTAGACCATCATCTTCATCCGAGACCGCAACAGCAAGGGCCAGGAGGTGAGTAATTGCTGAGGGCATGGCTCCTATCCCTTGATGAGTCTAGCGCCATGTACCACCCTCTATGCCTGCATATAGGTGACGCATTGAAAATGCAAGCATCTTACTAGAAGTAGCACGGGCCTCCGAGGTGAGATTCTGCGCAGGCCTCATGATCCCAATGGACCTGCGAAGCGCATGGCGCGCATGGGCGGCCGGCCGGCGCAGCTGGCATGCGGCGGGGCGGGGCTGTCGACGGGCGGCGGGGCAGGGCCGTCGGCGCGCGGGGGGCCAGCGGCGCTGCCGGTGCGCGCGGGCGGCGGGCCGGCGCACCTGGCATGCGGCGGGGCAGGGCTGTCGACGGGCGGCGGGGCGGGGCAGTCGACGGGCGGCGGGGCAGGGCCAGCGGCGCTGCCGGCGCGCGTGGGCAGCGGGCCGGCGCAGCTGGCATGCGGCGGGGCGGGGCTGTCGACGGGCGTCGGGGCAGGGCTGTTGACGGGCGGCGGGGCAGGGCCGTCGGCGCGCGGGGGGCCAGCGGCGCTGCCGGCGCGCGCGGGCGGCGGGCCGGCGCACCTGGCATGCGGTGGGTCGGGGCTGTCGACGGGCGGCGGGGCGGGGCAGTCGACGGGCGGCGGGGCAGGGCCGTCAGCGCGCGGGGGGCCAGCGGCGCTGCCGGCGCGCGTGGGCGGCGGGCCGGCGCAGCTGGCATGCGGCGGGGCGGGGCAGTCGACAGGCGGCGGGGCGGGGCAGCCGGTGCGCGGCGGGGCGGCGCCGTCGGCGGGCGGCGAGGTGGCGCAGCCAGCGCGCAGCGAGGTGGCAGCGGCGGCGCAGCCTGCATGCGGCGGGGCAGGGCTGTCGACGGGCGGCGGGGCGGGGCAGTCGACGGGCGGCGGGGCAGGGCCGTCGGCGCGCGGGGGCCAGCGGCGCTGCCGGCGCGCATGGGCGGCGGGCCGGCGCAGCTGGCATGCGGCGGGGCGGGGCTGTCAACGGGCGGCGGGGCAGGGCCGTCGGCGCGCGGGGGGCCAACGGCGCTGCCGGCGCGCGTGGGCGGCGGGCCGGCGCAGCTGGCATGCGGCGGGGCGGGGCAGCCTGTCGACGGGCTACGGGGCGGGGCAGCCGGCGCGCGGCGGGCCGGCGGCGCAGCCGGCGGGCGGCGGAGCGGCGGAGCGGCGGAGCGGCACAGCCGGTGCCTGAAAAACGCGGTCGCTCAATGAAGGTGCACCACGCCGTCTTCTTCCAGGTACAGGGCAACACAGAGACCTGGTTGTCCTACCGGACCACGGAGTCCCAAAAGACGCCGTGGCAGCCCGCGGGGACTCGACAGGAAGGCGCGCCACGGTGCGGGAAGGCGATGACACAGCCATACAGGTTTGATGCGGAGGGGCGGCCGCTGTTTGGCGTCCGACTTGTGGATCCAGACCGCATTCCGATGTTGCAGGACACCCCAGCCTTCGCACCATTGAACATGGAGTTTCTGGGGAAGGAGCTGGAGTCGATCAAAACAAGGGTCGAGAAGTTGCCCCATGGCATCTGGCAGTGGTACTTTCCGCCCGACACCATCAAGCCAAACAAGGCCTTTTTTCGCAAGTCAAGTCCCACATGCCCCTGAGGAGGTGCCTGAGGAGTGGCGCCCTTTGCCGTGGCCATCTCGCGCGGACATCTCCGCCCTGCGTGAGCACGATGCAGCGCCTGAACCACCACCGACGCAAGAAGAGCACTTCATGGCGTTGGTCGACGCAGAGGCGGTGCGCGTCACCCCGCTGGTAGACCGAGTTCGTCATGATGGCCACACACAGCAGGAATGGGCGGCAGAAGACAGGGCCATGGCAGCCAAGGTCGCTTACTTGAAGCGCATGCAAGGCGTTGAGAAAGGCTCCGCTGTTCTATACTGGCACCCTTCAGCTGGTATTCTCTGCAACTCGAAGCTCACGTGGACTCCAGTCCTCGTTGGCATCATCAAGGAGGTGGTTGCGAAGGAGGATGGCGGCCAACCTTCTATTGAGCTCTTTGTATACCGCGCTAAGCATTTGCATGACACGTGGCACCCGTGGAATACAGACATTGCGCAATGGCCCCATCCGCCAACCACTGCGGCGCACACGGTGATCATCACCGCCTCAGACCTCGTCTTGACACAAGTGGTGGGCAAGCGAGGTCAGCCGCCCCATGGAGTCTCCTTGGGTGCGAACGAAAAGCTCACCAAGGAGTGCCTAAAGGCGCTGAAGGAGGTGCCCTATGACGCGGAACACCCGGTCGTGAAGTGGCAAGATGCTGAATGCTCGAAGGGCATCGTCGGCATGGCGAAGGCATGCTGGGAAGGCGTAACGCTGCAGGTCAAGAGTGGCAGCCGCAACCTCGTAGGGCAAGTCGTGTGTCATTGGGCGTCGGAGCGTGTGACATCCGCGGACGGTCGCACCGAAAGCCGGGACGGCAGGTACCATGGTCGTGTCGCTGTTGTCGACACGCAAAACGACATGGTAGCCATGTACTGGGGTGCCCGTTGGGAGGAGGACGCGGTTTCTTGCGTGCCTCTCCACGAGCTGGAGGCACAGATCTGCGGGTGCCCCGGTGTGGTCGTCCCTGCGTTGCAAGCGCCGGATATCACCCTGGCCGAGGCTCGATTGCGCGAGATGGTTCCACCCAGCGACGTTGTGGCGGAGAACAACAACGCAGGCGCCTCCCGGCGTCGGAAGCGAGCGCTCATCCTTGCCGATGACGATGACGACGACGACGACTGCTGAAGCGCAAGCAGCGTTGTTGTCATTGAGCTGCTCATGTGCTGCTGCTGCTGCTGTGCTGCCATGCTATTGCTGCTGCATTGCTGCCGTACTGCTGCTGTGCTATTGTGCTGATGTGTTGCTGCATTGCTGCCGTGCCGCTGATGTATTGCTGTCGTGCTGCTGTGTTGATGCACTGCTGCATTGCTGCCGTGCTGCTGAGCTAGTACTGCCTATTAGTGAATTTCCTATCAATGGACTATAGTCCACTGATAGGAAATTCAGGAATCGGCATACTAAGTTGCTGCTGCGCTGACTTGTGCTCCTGCTATGCGGCCGTGTTGATGTGCTACAGTTGTGCTGCTGCTGTGCTACGGTCATGCTGCTGCTGTGTTGCTGGGCTGATGTGTTGTTGCATTGATGTAGTGGCTATTGTTCCGCTACTACAATTTGCTACTGATGCCGCTGCTGGTGCTTTTTTGCATGTCAGTGCCCGCTATGTTCACACCACTGTTGCCGCGGTTGGTATCGCGTGATTTCCACCGGTTGTGCGTTGACATGTGTTACTCATGCATTTGCCCCTATATTTGGTAGCACGCGGTTTCGCGTTAGTTAGGTGCAGACAGCTGCATGTAGACAAACATCTTGTTTAAGTCGGTCAATTAACTGTTCTTGACGCATCATGGTCCAAGTCGACCGACCTGTAGGGACCAGTAGAGCAATTGTCTAGGAGAAAGAGCGTGATCGCTGCAGAAGCCGCGTGGCAGCCGTGGCTGTACCTGTAGTACGACCTGCATATATATGGATACTGTATTTGGATACTGGGTTGTTTATCAATTCTGGTTTTAATTTATTTAGTGTACCTGGTGTTGGCATGCCAACTCAGTGCTAAACTACTTTATGCACAATGATGCAACTTGATGCTATAGTGACGTGCCACGATGTAACTTTATTAACTTCACCATTAGTCATGGGGTCAATAGGATTGCTCATTATGCCATGTTAACATGAACCATGGGTTACGTAATAGTGAAAACAGTAATCATGATGCTCCACTTGAAGTCTCCAACATGGTCATGTTTGGAATTTTATTGATCATATTCACAATATATGAAAAGAGACAACAAACGTGGAAGCATGGCACGCCGAGGCCGATAATATATGTGTGAAATATGAAAAGAGACAACATCTTTGGCAAGCATGATCATATTATGCTTGCCAAACATATTAATGATATCGACCATGTCCAGAAACCATGTTTGCCAATGGTGCATTTAGGATACATTTGAAGCCGTGCAAATGTATCCTAATCCGGTAAAACCACCCTCGTATATTGTTGTTGTTGTTGTTGTGTCCCACGCCGCACACGGGCAGCAGAGAATCTACAGCAGAGAATCTACAGTCACAGTACTGTAATAACACTGTAATAACCGCGTCTTGTCCACGTGCTTTGCGGGGTTCTCACGTGCTCGCCAGATCTTAACCGAAATTCGAGTCGGTTTGACTAGGACTTGGGGGAGGAGGGGTGACATTGAGCCAAGCTAAATAGGGGCCGGATCCTGCAGCCGCCGGTCCAGAATATCTGGCCCCTATTTCCATATTAGGGGCCAGTGCAGCAACCGGCACCAACTGGAGCTGGCCCCCATGTTTTCGGCCCCTATAGGGGAGCGGGGGGCCGACTTTCATGCAGCCGTCAGCCCATAGAGTCTGGCCCCCAAATGCTACAGCATGGCGGAATTTGCAAGCAAGGCGGCCGAGTCTGCCCGCACCGCATATTTAGTGTTTTGTTGCGAACAATTCCTTGGGATTTTAGTTTCAGGCTGCCTATATATTAGCGTATTGTCAGATCGTTACCGAGGAGGGAGCCGCCGCTCATAGTAGCATGTCTGAACCGCCGGACATTGGACCGGAGGAAGGGCCTGGTCTGCAACGCGGCTGGCCAGACTTGTATTATGACCAAGACAACCGCCGAGCCACTGCAGAATATTCTTATTTAATTCTGGGTGAGGATGGTCTATCGGTGAAATGCATAGCATGCCGGCGGTCATGACAAGCGCTTTTGACAGATCTGTAAAGTTAGGGCCCGAAAAATACAGATGGCTAGGCGTATATGCAGATCTGTTTTTTTAATACAGATCTGTACGTAAACTCCGACGTAATGCCTTTACGTCTTCGGGGGTCGAAGTGCAGGCCGTGCTCAGTACCTGGAAGCAAAATTCAGCCATGGCTACGAAAGCTAATAGAGGAATGTCAGCCGTATGACCTGCACACGAGGGTAATTAAGAAATCAAGCCGAAGTTAATCCTGCATCTGAGCGAGCAGAATAATTGCAAACACAACAGCAATTGTGCGACAGACCAAACAATATCGCCGCGTGCACTAGGCTCTGTATTCTGGTCACACCCAGATGCATTGGCTACATTGGATTAGGCGCCTTAACGAACTCAGTCGAGGGAAAACGCGAGGAGCGCCATCTAAGCAGTTGCTTGTCATGTCTATACGCCCGGGCATCTCATGATCTGTCTACCATGCACGCATTTTCCTTGGATGAATCAAACAGCTTTTGACATTTTAACTCTTAAACCGTTCTCGCGCCGTTTTCGTGGTACCAGTTGAAGTACTACTCTTAAGTCTAACGGACTGAGTTTGTGCGCCTACCAGGCGCCGCGCCAATAATAATTTAACGGTCAAACCTGGGGGGATCGAAAGATCTAGACGTCAGCTTTCCGTAGAGCACTTCAGACCGTACTTTGGACACCTGGCCAGGGAGATATGCTTGAGCAAAGTTAGGGGGGTACCATGGTCCAACGGGACCGACGTGCAGGAAAAATATTGACGCGCACGGCTATGGCGGTGCAAAGAACTGACTGGTACGAGAGAATGGCTTGACGTATTGGACTCAAATTTTGTAGGCATGATTCTTAGATCCTAAAAATTGAATATCCCTAGCCATGGAAGGTTCGGAGGTACGTAGATGGGTCTCGGGGTGCTGGTCGGCGCAGCAAATGACGTTAGCGGCCAGGCAGTGATGGTGCGAGTGCTGCATGTTGCTAGGCCGAATTTTCCCAGACATCTGCGCATCGATCAATTTAGTACGTTGTTCCCAACAAGATTGATTAGCATTGGCAGCCAGTAAAGGCTCGAGGCTACGTCCATTACTCTGGCGTGCTGGCTCGCGCAAGAAAGGTAATCTGCTGTACCGACCTGGTACGTTCTAGCCTCCAAGCGTGTTCTATTAGCCGTATATAGTTGTATTATCGTTTAAAGCTAATATCAGAGTTATTACCGAGGGGTTGTGATTGTCTTTTTGTTGTTTTGCTGCCTCTACGCATCGGCTTGTCATGGTTGGGGAATACCATCAGGTCAAGCAGATTTTGGACCATGTTTGGTCACCGTTAGCTGATGCTGCAACGGAAATAGCGAGGTAACGATTGTTATCGGTCACTAATATGGTAACGTTGATTACCCAATGCTTTTCCTTGGTCAAGCACCCCGAGACAAGTTCTTTTCTGACCAGTGTTAGGCGTGGCTTCTTGTTTTGCTGGCCAACGCCCACCTTCTTGTTTTGCATCCATTGCATGTGAAAATCGTGGAGATACCCATAACCTGTTTGCATGGGAGCATTATACCAACTTATTCCTATTGTTTTATTCATTGTTTCCAAGAACATAGAGGTGTTTTGTCGTTCATTGGGTGTGTTAGTGATGTAGCTCCTTGCCACCCTTTGTACGCGCGCTTTAGGCCTTGATATGAGCCTTACACCTATTGTATAGCATGAGCTTGTGTCTTATATGCTGGACATGGTGTTGGCATTGCTTTTGTGGCCATCTAGTTGTTGTTTTGTGCCACTTTGGGATAGGAAACCTATACGGCAGTTCTAGCAACCGTCCCAAAATAGCTTGCACCGTTATAACGGTCTGAGCTATTTTGGGCTGTTTGCTAGATAGCATGTGCAGTTCTGTGACATTTCATGCTGTGAATGCATTGATGGCATGCCTGTGATTCTAATAAACTGCCTTTAAAAGGCCAGGGCCACCTGATTTGTGTAAATGGTCTATAATGCATTATATATGTCTCCAACCCCATGTGCACCGTACCCCCCTGGGGGGGGTGCTATTTATAGCATGCATGGGGCATAGATATGTGACCAACCAAATTTCCCAAACATTATTTGATATAAAAGCATGCTTGGTTCCAAGGGTGGGCCAGAAAATGTTATTTGGCTAGTTACTCTCAGGCGCACAAAGATACCCAAACTCAGTCCGTTTCGGTGGTTCCAGTCCAGACGGTTGAAGAGTTAATGGCGACAATGAAGTCCGGCCACGACAGTATAGCGCTGCTCAGAGCTTCGTTGTCGAGAAAGGTTTAAGAGGTGCTTTTTCCGGGCAGATAATTTAACTCTGCCTAGATCCCGGTAGCTTTCAGCACGCGCATATTGCTTGAGGTAAGCGAGCCACGACGCCTGCAGGTGCTCCTGCCGAGGTGGAGACCTCCGAGAGCACGTGGATTAGGCTCATGCGTCAAAGCAGCATCGACCTTCATTCTCCTGGTGTGGAAGGTCACTTTTCAGGATTAACATATCTGAATGTTGATTGCCTGTTCATTTTCCGTCAATTGAGCAGCGATTGAAACCATGAGCCATGCAAGTGTAAGGTGCAGAATTCAGTTGATGAACCCAAGCAGGTAATGTGCAAAATAGATGAACCCAAGTAATATGTGCAGATGTTTCGTCCCACTGGCTGTGTGCTATTGCATGAACCGTGTAGGCCCTTGGCGTGTACTCACTTGCTGCAACCGTGCCCACAGCTGCTTGTCAATACACGCGGCAGGCACAACGACTTTTGCCGCGAGGTGAAACATTTAACTCCCCCACGCCTTGCATTTTTCACTCTTTCTTTTCCCTATCCATCCTACCCCCCAGCACACACACACGCCCACATACATACACATGCACATAAATGTTCACACACACATGCACACACGCACGCATACACACATGCACACATACACACATGCACACACGCACACATGCACACATGCACACACGCACACACGCACACATACACACATGCACACATACACACATGCACACACGCACACATGCACACACGCACACATGCACACATACACACATGCACACACGCACACATGCACACATGCACACATGCACACACGCACGCATACACACATGCACACATACACACATGCACACACGCACGCATACACACATGCACACATACACACATGCACACACGCACACATGTACACACGCACACACGCACACACGCACACACGCACACACGCACACACGCACACACGCACACACGCACACACGCACACACGCACACACGCACACACGCACACACGCACACACGCACACACGCACACTCGCACACTCGCACACACGCACACACGCACGCACACACGCACACACGCATACACGCACACACGCACACACATGCACACTGTGACATACACATGTATGCACACAATATCACACACATGCACACACCCACGTGCGCACATGCACGCTAACACATGCATGCACACAAACATGTGCACACACCCACGAGCACACGTGCACATGCATACAAACGCACACAAACACAGGCCGACTTGCACACATGCGCCACACACATCAATCCATCACCAATAAACGGGTACTGCTTGGACCCAACGACCTTCTTACTCGCCTGTCCACCCAATGTTCTGCCCATCCTCCCGCCTGCCCGCCTACAAGTCTGCCACCCGCCTATCTGCCCACCCATCTGTCAACCTGCCTGCCTGCCTGCTTGTGTGCATGCCTGCGGGCCTGCATGTGCACCTGCGCCCATGCACCTATTATGCCCCCATGGCACATACATGCAGCCTAGCTAGTTGAGTGTCTCTAGGCACGCGCACATGGGTGGCTACATGGGCATTTGCCTGTGTCTTTATAGGCTGGGGCGTTGGGCTGATTAGTTCAAGAGTGGGCGGGAAGACGGTGGTATAATTGGGTGGGTAGGGACGGAGTGGATGGATGATTGGGGGGGTTGGATGCGGGTGGGACTCAAGTTAGTGTAAAGTCCAATGTTGCCTATAGCATCAACAAAAATAAGCGAGAAAGCAGCCTAAATTCAAGGAGCCTACTTCTTGTAACATGTGCCAAACTGCAATTAATGGTTGCAGGCTCACAAGCTGCCAGATTCATAACGCACATGGAATGAATTGCATGGTTACAGGACAAGCGTGTGGTTGGAAATCTTACAATGCCTGGCGACGTCTCTTTCATGTGCCCACTGAGAACCGCTGTTCTTCGACACAAGAAGGCTTTGGCAAGCAACGAGCTTCGGCCAGGGCCTTCATTTCAAGGAACCGTGTGTGAAGCAATAACTCAGGATTTACAAACAGAAACTATACCTAACTTTGCGACCTTCATGCAGTATGTCATGTGCATGGCTATGTAGTATGTGCCAACAATCACAACGAAAACGTGCGAAATTGCAAACATTGCCATGGAAGGGCAGGAGCCACGCACGCAGCAAATTAAAACGGTTCGTGAACCAGATTGTCGGGCATAAAGACAGCAAAGTCTGGCCAGCAATAATGCAGTGCGATGCGAGACAAACTCGGTAAATATGGGCAGGCAGGCGCAGCTCGTCCTCAGCAGTGCTATCTAACGTGACGGCGCCTTATTTCCGCGTGCACGGTGCCGAACATGGCACTGGCCTGATTCCAGTTGCAGCAACGCCAGATGCCTTCCCGTCATAGAGCAGAGGCTTCACGTACGTCGCCATCGTTGGCTACCAATCGCTATGCTTCCCGTGATAATGCACTCCGCGTCCGAACAAAATGTCGAGAAAGCAAACAATCTACACGCGAGAGAACTGGGCTGATAGCTTTTCAGTACTGGTTTTACCGTGCCTTCAAATTCCATTAGCTTACTTAACCATGGCTGACTAATTTTAGCTAATTTACAGGTATTTGTACCACTGGCCGCACCGCCCGCATGCATGGACGAGTCTCGAAGACGTAAGGGCATTACGTCGGAGTTTACGTACAGATCTGTAATAAAAAAACAGATCTGCATATACGCCTAGCCATCTGTATTTTTCGGGCCCTAACTTTACAGATCTGTCAAAAGCTCAGCAGGTGCGCAGCCAACAAGATGCCACCATTTTAAGCACCATTTATTTAGGCAGCCTGCACACATAACAAAAAAAAACGTGCCGGCATCCTCACGCCGCGCTATTGTACACAGTGTACAGCAGCAGACTTGCCCAGTTGCCTGGCCCTTGTCACCGGGGAGGCATGCGCATCATGCCACGTGGCGCCGCATCTTGCCACGTAGCGCCGCGCTATTGGGGGCCAGTAATCAGGGGCCACCGCCGCCGACCTTCGTTTTGCTCGCCAGCCCCTATATCCAAATAGGGGCCGGCGCGTTCCGCAGCAGTCAGGCCCTGGGACGGGCCCCTATTACCCAGGAAATTTTGCCTGGAGATGTCACCCCTCCTCTTGGGGGTTTGGGTGCCAAGCCCTGAGGATCTTGACCACAAGCGACTTTCGCGCACAAAAATTTGGGGATTTTTCGGTAATGCCAATGTCTTGCAGGTTGTCGTTCTGCTCCAGGCAGATTACAATAAACCTGGATCGACCAAGTCATGCGAGGCGTACCATAATTGTCGGTGATGTTCGGCACATATATTGAAAAGTCATGGGCAATTGATTGTGGAAATTCGAGAGCATGAGGAAGATCCGGAAGGGTCTATACATTGGAGACATCCAGGACGCGAGGCGATGCCTTGTGGCCTCCGTGCCTGATAGTGCAGGTAATCCTGTTCCCGCTGCTGTTCTTAGCCTGTCCAACGTTAGCGGGCTCGAGGCCCGGTCTCCCGACCAGGGCATTGCACGCCCTGCCCATATGGTAGTGTCACTGCTAGACGACAACACGGCTGACCTTCTTCCCCATCTTCCAGAGTGCTTAGATTTTATTTCTCGGCATCTTGAAGCTGATGTGGGCTCTGAACGCGAGACAGACGCAGTAGCACTGGCAGATTCCCAACCGGGGCCCCGTTTCGGCTCGGTGCTCGTCCACTGCCATGCAGGCGTATCCCGCAGGTATGCTGCACAAGGCGTAAAAGAACTTTCGCAAGTGCTTAGATTTCTTTTCGGACGAACATTTTCAAACTTGACGGCCTTCTCTTAATTGCGCACTCGTACGCCCTGGCGCTCGAGAGAACCCGTGTGGCTGGGCTAGTCGTGCCTGTATCCATTTTCGTATTAGATCTAGCTGGCTGTTTGCGACAAGCCCGGAGCGAGTGTGCAGGGGGGGTGGGTGGGTGGGGTGGGTGGGGGGCACCCCCCCACCCCTGCTGAGGGGGTGGTGGTGGTGTTGAGGGTCCGAACCCCCCCACCCCCTGGTACTGGTTGAGGGGGTAGGGGCGGGTCGAGACCCCCCCCCCCCAGAGGGGGCGTCGTGGCGCTGGAGTTAACTGGGTGAACGTGCCCGGGAGCGCGGATTGTGGGGGGGAAACTGGGGGGGAAAAGGGGGTCCGATAGGCTAAGTTGGGGAGGAGGGGAGGAAGGCGGGGGAAGGGTGGAAACTGGGGGTTGGGGGAAAGAGGGGGGGGGGGGGGGGGGGGGGGGGGGGGGGGGGGGGAGGGGGGGGGAGGGGGGGAGGGGGGGAGGG
The DNA here is from genome assembly GCA_009746045.1 of Mesostigma viride. Taxonomy (NCBI): domain Eukaryota; kingdom Viridiplantae; phylum Streptophyta; class Mesostigmatophyceae; order Mesostigmatales; family Mesostigmataceae; genus Mesostigma; species Mesostigma viride. Next base: position 75,376 of record RPFO01000664.1, on the reverse strand, counting down.
GGAGGGGGGGGAGGGGGGGGGGGGGGAGGGGGGGGAGGGGGGGGGGGGGGAGGGGGGGGGGGGGGGGGGGGGCGCGGGGCGGTAACCCACCCCACCCCCCGGTAGGGGGTGAGGGTGAGGGGGCAGGTTGAGACCCTGCCCCCCCTCCCCCCCCTCGAGGGGTGGGGGGCGGGGTCAGACCCCACCCCACCCCCCCACCCCTGGTCAGGGGGGGGGGGGGGGGTGCACACTCGCTCCGGGCTTGTCGCAAACAGCCAGCTAGGCTATCAGACTCTTTCAGACACGTGTCATCTGCAACCGCCACCTCGCCTTTTTAATTGCTCTTGACCGCGTTGTCTTCTTGGAACGCCTCGACTTTGGCTGCTTAGAGTACTATCTATAGGCATTGAATAAAAGACCATGACTGCTGTGACGACTGCGTGGGTGCTGACTTCCAAAAAAATTATGCTGCACAATCGTGACGCTGTGCGGCTCTTCCTCCCTTCACCTGTGCGCAGTGCTGCTGTAATAATCGCTTACTTGATGAGAGCTGAGCATTTGCGATTTTCTGGTGAGTTTTGCCCGAGTCATGCAATCCCTTTTTTTTTTTTCGATGAGCCTGCTGCCTCTGGCTGCCTTTCCTGAACGGCTTATTGTTTGTCACTTGGCATAGAAAGACTGAAAGCACCCAGTAAGGAATGCCAAGTAAGAAATACCTCGTATTGAATTCCTTGTATGGAGTTTGGATGCTGGTTGAGGAATCTCAGCATTTGAGTGGCAGCGGGGAATGCCTAGTTCCCAGGCTGCCATGCGGCGTCGCCGGTTTCCAGCCTAGTTGTGTCATTCCTTGATGCGCCGTGTGCTTGGCTGATCCAGCTAGGCGTACATAGCAGGTATTGCGATTATATTCCTTTCCGTTCTGCTGCCACGTTTATAACCGGTGGCATTCGTGAACAGCCTTACATCCCGCGCATACAACATACTTGTGGTACTACTACTACTACTACTACTACTACTTTTGTATTATTTATACTACTAGTTTTGTATTATTTATACTACTTTTGTATTATTTATACTACTACTTTTGTATTATTTCCTGCAAACCCTAGAAAACTCTGCATGTGAGCACCCCGGCATACTCCCCCCCTTTCCCCCCCTTTCCCCCCCTTTCCCCCCCTTTCCCCCTTTCTTGCACGTCGATCCCCCTTAGGCCTCCACCCACCCCGGCCAATCCCTCTGTCCCGCTCTCCCCCCTGCCCCCCCCCGGCACACACAGTCACGCACCCGTCCCCCTTCCCGTGCATCTCTCGCAGCTATTCTCTCTATAGATGCGCACCCCATCCATCCCTGGCTCTGCCCATGCAGTTCTGTTTGGAAATACGAGTGTGATGAAACGTACTAGTTTTTTCTCCCCGAACACGTGAGCCTTCACCGTCCGGCTTTTTGCTGAATTGACGGAACCTTTGCGCGCAAGCAGCATATCATACATAGCTTCGTTGTTGCTAGCTTTGTTGGCTAGCTGTTCCTGCTGTCACGGTTGGTTCCTATTGCTCGAGTGGTTCCTGTTGCTCGGGTGGTTCTTGTTGCTCGGGTGGTTCCTGTTGCTCGGGTGGTTCCTGTTGCTCGGGTGGTCCCTGTCGCTCGGGTGGTCCCTGTTGCTCGGGTGGTCCCTGTTGCTCGGGTGGTTCCTGTTGCTCGGGTGGTTCCTGTCGCTCGGGTGGTTCCTGTTGCTCGGGTGGTTCCTGTTGCTCGGGTGGTCCCTTCTGCTCGGGTGGTTCCTGTTGCTCGGGTGGTCCCTGTTGCTCGGGTGGTTCCTGTTGCTCGGGTGGTTCCTGTTGCTCAGGTGGTTCCTGTTGCTCGGGTGGTTCCTGTTGCTCGGGTGGTCCCTGTTGCTCGGGTGGTTCCTGTTGCTTGTTTGACTCTCATTTTGTGCTTTATTGAAGTTGCTGGTCTCGCTGCTGTAACCTTATCATCTTCCATGAACATGTCGAGCTGGCAGAATTAATAATGCGGAGCTTATGGATCATATAGCTTGCAGAAGCAGCGATGTGTCTGTATACTGCAGCAGTAGCTTACACGAGACGATGCCTTCTCCTTGTGCGCTTCAATTCCCTCGGCAGTGCCCTCCTGTGGATGATAGCCTTGTGGCATCCGGTACCTGGCACCCACCCTCCGTTGTATCTGTGCATATTGCAATAGTTGTCTTCCTGCCTGCACGGTCCTACTAGTGCATATCTGTGTCTGGAGTGGTGAGAATTCGCACCTCAACCATCGCACCAGCGTGGAGTCTGGGTAGACTTGCTCCCGTTGTTCAAGGCCATGTATGGCGGTCATCGAGGCTGGCGCCCTGGAGCGCGCGTGTCTGTTTATTGTTGATGTGTCGGCGCCAAGTACCGTAAACAGGTGTCAGAAAAGTGGGGGCTAATTATATATTTCTATTATCATTCTAATTATTATTATTATGGACGTGCATGATCGTGCCCAAGAATGGGGTACTGGCCTGCCATGCATCGGGTACTTGTGTGTGCTGTCGTGCCCGCCATGGTCCCTTTCTATATGGCGGGGCTAGCCAGATCAAACGATGGCATGAGCCATGAGTAGTCATCTTAACAAGGGCACGATCAGGCGAGGGTGATAGTTTGTCCTCAAATGCATGATTGTCTGTTAAATTATCAACGTCCACTCTATACATTTTTTTTCCATTGATTCTGATTTAGAACCGTGCCTTTTGAAGCTCATATTGTTTGGTTAAAACCGTGCCATGACCTGTCTGTGGGGTTGCAGAGGCACTGGCGTCACTACAGCAGTACAGCGAACGAGCGCAGCCCAACGACAATTTTTGTAGACAGGTGAGCTGCCTCGCATGTGTTTGTGTGCAGGGTGATGCTGTGGGCTGGTTTGCTGGTGTTGTTTGCTATATGATGCGTTGTTTTAGACGGCTGCTATAGTGTGCTGCCCGTTGCACTAGAGCACTAGCTCCCCCTGCGACAAATGTTGTTTCCCTCATGGTCGCTATGGAAATTTCATCCTCTCTGGGGAATCTTTCTGTTGTACTTCTCTGTTCGATCCTGTCTTCCTGACCTAGTGGACAGGTGGGTGATAACAAAAGCAGGTTGCCATCGATGATGACGACGCAGGTGCACGGGTCACCGCCCCACTTTCTTTTCAAGAAAACGGTGCATGTTGCCTACTCCATTGGCTCACCGGGTAGACACTGTGTATAGCTTTTATGCACCGCGACGCCGAATGATAGTAGAACGTAGTTCCGTGTTGCGCAGTACCATGTAGAGTTGATGTTTACCAACTAGGTTGGGGTGGACAGCTGGGTACTTGTTAGCTGGTTGGCCTTGACACATGGCTTTGATGAGCAAGGGGTGGCTGAAATTCACCTACGAGACAGGAGGGTGGTGTACAGTGAGTAACTCAGTAGTTAAGTGCTTGCGTGCGCGTGGACGAGGCATGTCACGGCACCGGAGAAAAAGGAGGACACACCACTTTCAGAGCCACAACGATGCCAGTAGCTTGTATCTCAGGCTATGTATATTTGATGGATATATGTATATATATATCAATGAGACAACCAGCGCATGCCAGCCATGATATATGTATATCGTAAGGTAATTGATATATGTAATTCGTAAGGGTTTCTGGCGATCTAAGTGGCTCGCAGTGTGGCGCTAGGCTCTCTCCTCTCAAGACGTAATCTAAGACCTAATCTAAAAGATAAAAAAGCTCCAGAATCTGTTTTCGTCTCTCTGGTGTGTATGTGGTCCAAGGAATGAATCTATCTAGCTGGAACCAGAAGGGGGGTGGATTAGGAAAACGTTGAAGGCCGCTTGCACTATTTAGCCTTCTTGACCTGAAGTTGCTAGCACATGCAGCGTGTTGGTTGCAACAAGAAGAGGCAGGTTGAGGCTGTTTGACTTAAGGGTCCTCAGGGCCGCCTCCCTGGGTGCATCGATATCAGTGCCATCAACTTGTGAATGGGAGTACATCGACGTCATCCATGCATGCATGGGAGTTATACTGGGAATGCTTTTTGTGTGGATCTCCTTTGAGTGGCATCGGTCTCCATCTAGCCAGGGGGAAGGGAGCCTAAAAACATAACTGCAGGGCGACTGGTGGTGCAGCCTAAGGGCAAGGTTAGGTAGATGCCTCTTTGGTGTACCCAAAAAGGATGCCAAACAGCTCTGATCCCCCCGCGGAAAAGAGGAAGGCAAACGTGCCAACAACTCAGTTTTTGCCCGATTGGTTACGGTGCAGGTGGTTCCCCCCTGGCTAGGCTGGTTGTTGTTGTTGGGTTCGTTTCCCCCGGTCAGACTGGCTCGGGTTCGAGAGGTTTTCTCTAGACTGCCAGGTTAGACCCCAGTCTTTTCCCCCTGGCTAGACTACAGTAAATATCTTTTTTGTAAACATCACCTCGCCAACCTGCACGCCATCGCCATTCTTCTCTGATCGCATGCTTGCTGTCTTACAACCGAGGCACGTGAGTGGTCTCAAGTACAGTTCATCATGATCCCAAGCATAGTTCATCATGAATGGGGACTTCGCCACGGTGCATGGCCTGCACACCTGTAGCCCCTTACAGCCCCTGCGCTCTGCCACCTGTCTCCTGCCTGGCTCGTTCCGGCATCCACGCGCCCTGGCTCCTCAACTCCCTTGCCTGCATGCTATTGCATACATATTTTGTATTTTCGCAGTTGCTGCTATTTGAGCGCATGGGCTGCAAAGTTGACGCATCATTCGCCGACTACCAGCAGCACTGCTCCTTCATGGCAAAGTCGCAGTAAGTGCAAGGCATCCCTGTTTCATATCTGTTATTAGCATTTCTCCAGGAAATAAAATATAAAGAGAGAAACCTTTCCACATTTTGTTGATTATTAGCTGTTTGTTTGCAACCCTCCAGTACGAAGAGGCAGCGCCAGTATCTAAACGATCAAGTTGTGAGAATGCGACTACTTCGCAGCAGGCAGTGTGTATATAGCAGCCATAGCACAGCCTGCCATGGTTCCCGGCTACCAGTAGCTTGGTAAGGGATTGTAGCACATGAAGGAATAGTAGCATAGGAAGGGATTGTAGCACATGAAGGAATAGTAGCATAGGAAGGGGTTGTAGCACATGAAGGAATAGCAGCACAGTAAGGGGTTGTAGCACATGAAGGAATAGAAGCATAGTAAGGGGTTGTAGCACACTAAGGAACACATAAAGGGGTAGTAGCTCGGCAAGGGATAGTAGCACATCCATTGATAGGGGACACCTAAAGGGATAGTAGCACATCCATTGATAGGGGACACCTAAAGGGATAGTAGCACATCCATTGATAGGGGACACCTAAAGGGATAGTAGCACATCCATTGATAGGGGACACCTAAAGGGATAGTAGCACATCCATTGATAGGGGACACCTAAAGGGATAGTAGCACATCCATTGATAGGGGACACCTAAAGGGATTGTAAGGGATGGCGGCATGCTGTTACTTCAGGCAGTGTAGGTCATGCAGTAGCTGGGTTCAGCGCCTGGGTCGTTGGATGTGAGCAGGAGCAGGCAGCATAATATATATCGATAGTTGGCTGTGAGTAGGAGCAGGGCAGGTTATTATAATAACTATCGATGCGGTAGCTGCAGCGTCAGTCTTTTCTCATGGTAATTTGCCTCGCTTTGCTCCTGTACGTGACCTTGCGGTGGGTTGTGCTATTTCGTTTGCTTGTTTTCTGGGTAGGGTTGGCTTGCTTTGCTTTTCTCTGCTTCATGCGTTTGTGCTTCGGTGTGTCTTTCTTCTTTTTGTTTTGTTTTTTTTTTGTGTGTGTGTGTCAATGGGCATGTGGGTGTTTTTAATGCACAGCGTAGCTCTGGTTTCCAGACCCCAAAGCTCAGGAGTGTGTGCTGGTCTGGTATTTTTTGAAGCTAGCGTGCGGTGGGTGCATGGTGTAAGCTAGTAGCACGTATTTCCCGCCCACATGCTGGCTGGCCTGTGCCACTGCAGAGCACACTACAGAGCGCACTCTAAGGTATATAAATATGTTCTGGAGCACACTGTGGTAGAGTATATTACACTCCAGGGCACGCTGTGGAGCTTGCTTCATTTATCATATTGAGTGCTGCACCCGTGAAATAGTTTGGTACCATACCGGATTCGAACACCGGACCTCTTGCATGATTTCGCGGCTATAGGGGTCTCCTGATCCAAACGCATCCCAAGCGATAGCCCCAACTGCGAAAAAGCTCTTTACCGGAGAGTGGTGCAAGTGTGTGCGAAATTCTCCAATATGAACCAGTGGATCGAGTCTAACTGCTAGCCCAGCGCTAGCACCAGTGTTTGCATGCGCGGCAGGTTTATGGGTGGGAGATGGGGGACCGAGGGCCGAGGGGACAGGAACTGGATAGAGAGAGGATATTGTGGGGAGGGGAGCATATAGGGTATTGTTGGGAGAGGATATTGTAGGGAGGGGAACATATAGGGTACTGTTGGGAGAGGATATTGTGGGGTGGGGAGCATATAGGGTACTGTTGGGAGAGGATATTGTGGGGAGTGGAGCATATAGGGTACTGTTGGGAGAGGATATTGTGGGGAGGGGAGCATATAGGGTACTGTTGGGAGAGGATATTGTAGGGTGGGGAGCATATAGGGTACTGTTGGGAGAGGATATTGTGGGGAGTGGAGCATATAGGGTACTGTTGGGAGAGGATATTGTGGGGAGGGGAATATATAGGGTACTGTTGGGAGAGGATATTGTGGGGAGGGGAATATATAGGGTACTGTTGGGAGAGGATATTGTGGGGAGGGGAGCATATAGGGTACTGTTGGGAGACGATATTGTGGGGAGGGGAGCATATAGGGTACTGTTGGGAGAGGATATTGTGGGGAGGGGAGCATATAGGGTACTGTTGGGAGAGGATATTGTAGGGAGGGGAACATATAGGGTACTGTTGGGAGAGGATATTGTGGGGAGGGGAGCATATAGGGTACTGTTGGGAGACGATATTGTGGGGAGGGGAGCATATAGGGTACTGTTGGGAGAGGATATTGTGGGGAGGGGAGCATATAGGGTACTGTTGGGAGAGGATATTGTGGGGAGGGGAGCATATAGGGTACTGTTGGGAGACGATATTGTGGGGAGGGGAGCATATAGGGTACTGTTGGGAGAGGATATTGTGGGGAGGGGAGCATATAGGGTACTGTTGGGAGAGGATATTGTGGGGTGGGGAGCATATAGGGTACTGTTGGGAGAGGATATTGTGGGGAGGGGAGCATATAGGGTACTGTTGGGAGAGGATATTGTGGGGAGGGGAGCATATAGGGTACTGTTGGGAGAGGATATTGTGGGGAGGGGAGCATATAGGGTACTGTTGGGAGAGGATATTGTGGGGAGGGGAGCATATAGGGTACTGTTGGGAGAGGATATTGTGGGGAGGGGAGCATATAGGGTACTGTTGGGAGAGGATATTGTGGGGAGTGGAGCATATATAGGGTACTGTTGGGAGAGGATATTGTGGGTAGGGGAACATATAGGGTACTATTGGGAGAGGATATTGTGGGGTGGGGAGCATATAGGGTACTGTTGGGAGACGATATTGTGGGGAGGGGAGCATATAGGGTACTGTTGGGAGAGGATATTGTGGGGTGGGGAGCATATAGGGTACTGTTGGGAGAGGATATTGTGGGGAGGGGAGCATGTAGGGTACTGTTGGGAGAGGATATTGTGGGGAGGGGAGCATATAGGGTACTGTTGGGAGAGGATATTGTGGGGAGGGGAGCATGTAGGGTATTGTTGGGAGAGGATATTGTGGGGAGGGGAGCATGTAGGGTACTGTTGGGAGAGGATATTGTGGGGAGGGGAATTTATAGGGTACTGTTGGGAGAGGATATTGTGGGGAGGGGAGCATATAGGGTAATGTTGGGAGAGGATATTGTGGGGTGGGGAGCATATAGGGTACTGTTGGGAGAGGATATTGTGGGGAGGGGAGCATATAGGGTACTGTTGGGAGAGGATATTGTGGGGTGGGGAGCATATAGGGTACTGTTGGGAGAGGATATTGTGGGGAGGGGAGCATGTAGGGTACTGTTGGGAGAGGATATTGTGGGGAGGGGAGCATATAGGGTACTGTTGGGAGAGGATATTGTGGGGAGGGGAGCATATAGGGTACTGTTGGGAGAGGATATTGTGGGGAGGGGAGCATATAGGGTACTGTTGGGAGAGGATATTGTGGGGAGTGGAGCATGTAGGGTATTGTTGGGAGATGATATTGTAGGGGCTCTCATTGTGTGGGCTATAGAGCAACTATATAGCCCCGGCATTAAAGCAGCACGCACGATGGCTTCACAATCTATGGTGCTTTGTGTATTGCGACGCATGTATGCATGAACCAACACGTGCCGGCGTATTTGTGACCTAGCTTCTTGCTGCGTGCATGGTGTGACAGCTTGGCACAACTGGCTGAGCGTGTGATGTGGCGGACGGCTTTTCATGGACTCGCTCCCCCCCAGATGATAAGTGCTATCACGGTTGTCTCACATTGTCTCGTTATATACATGGATTGCGCTGTCTCTTTATATAACAGGGGTGAGGACCTCAAGAGCCTTCTTATGCCGCACCCTGACAGGAATGGCAGGGATGCGGCAGATAAGCCATGCCCATTGCACCAAGTGTGACGGGCGCCAGCTGTCCTGTGCAGACTGCAACTGCATGTCAGTTGGTCCAGGCCCTCATGGTCACCATGACAGACACTGTTTGGTGGCATGGCCATGCATAGAATCCAACGGCTTATCCTTTTTTAGAGTGGTTTGCTGCAAGGTGTTCAATCAAGGGACGATGGTCTCAATGAGACAGCCCCCACGCAGTCCTTCCCATTGTGCAGGGATGGCAGCCTGCTGCAGACGTCGGCAAGGCTCTTTAATGCGTGCAGTCGTGCCGTGTGGGCAGTGTTGTACAAAACCTTCCAGTAGTTCAGCTGTTTGTCTCGACGCGGGTACTTCACGCCAGGCGCATGCCTGTGTGTGCGAACGTCTCTCTGTTATAAAAATAACAGGAGAAACGATTTGCTAGATAGAGGTGGATAGACTTGCGTTTATTTGGGGGAGTATTCCCTTCGTCAGTGCGTGCGTTCATGAACAATGTGCATGAATCTGGTTTATGAACGTGCTACGGAGTACGTGTTCAGCATCCCTTTTGCAGAGTATTGGTGTAACAGTATTTTCTTACAGTGTGTATACTGTTACATCCAAGTGGACGCGAACTTGGAGTTCAGCGTTCAGTGTATAATATATGGCTGAGTCCTTTGTACGGCCAAAGTGTAATGATTCCTGGCCTGACTTGACTTTTGGGGACTTCTATGCGGACTGCCCTTTTGATGGTCCTTCGTGTTGGGCCCTGGACGGTACGGGACAGTACCTTGGAATCTATGTGTAATCTGACTGATGTCAGTTAGTAGTATCTTTCGTAAGTTAGGGGTGTAAAGCATATATAGAGGGAATCTTTCTTCAGGGTTCTTCTCCTTTTCGGGTTTTTCCTTATGTTGCATGCCCATCTCACCTCCGTAATCTATCATTCTCAATGAATATATAGAGGGAACCTTACCGGTCCATCTGTGTTCTGATTGGCTGAGACCTGTAGGATTGCGGTGGACTCCTCTGTGTCGGTGGGGACATAAGCCTCGCCTGTTTGTCATCATGGCCATAAGGCGGATACCCCCAATAATGTTCACGAAGTTATTTCTAATAACCAAACATCCTCACTTCAGGCCCTGTTATTGGACAGCCATATCCGATAGACAGGAAGCCTTGTGTCTGTATGAACAAGCAGAGAGATGCCCTACAAAAAAGGGGACCACCGCTCTCTATCGCGTAAGTACCGTCTCGTACATAGGAGAGGCCTCTCGACGGGAAACGACCACCCTCTAGGATTCCTGGAGAGTGCTAGGAATCTCTTGGGGTTTGAAAAGTCCGTTCTGTCTTTAATGACAGGAGGTAAAAGATCTGTGCGGAGCAGAGGCCACCATTTTATTCTGTTACATTGGTAATCGGAGGTTTGACCTCTGAACAGACTTATCAAAGCATGGGACGAGTTTCCGTGTACTGACTCTTTCAGTATACATCAACCATTTCCGCCTACCTGCGTTTTTTCTACCGAGGGAAGAACAAGAACGATAGCATTCGTCCTGGTTGAGACATCAAGAAGAAAGCTTTCTATCTAGCCCTTTCTATCTAACCCTCACCGCTCAGCTTCTCGCCATCGACAAGCGCCTGCAGGACAATGCCATCGCCATCGAATGCCTGCAAAACACCGCAGGCATCACTGCCCAGGCGGTGAAGGACTTCGCCGCCCGGCCAGCCCCTGCTGGCCCTGCCGGCGATGCCCCTCCCACCCAGACCTGGGCAGCCATGCTGATGAACCACAACACCACCACCACCTCCGCCATCGCCGCCCAGCTTAAGCAGCAGACGCTGGATCTCCGCGAGGAGGCCGAGCTCGACAAGCGCAGCCTTAACGTCATAGTCAAGCACTTCGACCAGCTGCAGGACGAGACCTCCGAGATCCTTGACCTGGCGTTTGAGAACAAAATCCTTGTCCCTGGCATGGCTCTCACTGGTAAGGGCAAGCCGCAGGGGGTGACCCGCCTTCCCCGCTCGCGGTGTAAGGCCGGCCCCTCCCCCTTGCTCCTCACCTTTGACACCATGGCGGATAAGATGGAGTTACTCAAGCGTCGCAAGCGGCTTGGGGGGACCTCCTACACGCTGGACGACGACTTGACCTTGACGCAGCAACAACGGCGACAGGAGCTATGACCGACCTACCTTTAGCTCCCGCAGACCAAGGCGGGGCAGCCGGTGTACTGGAAGGGGGCGGACATCTACGTCGCCCACAAGCCCTGGCAGGCGACCCCTGCCGCCCCAGCCACCCCAGCCTAGGGACTATATAGCAGTAGTGTAGATTTGATATATAGCAGTAGTGTAGACTAGAAAGCTTAGTGATGTGGCCACGTATTAATTAATTAATTATTTAGTAACATAACTCCGTTCGGAGTACATGTAGCACATATCCCGGAGAAGGGGCATATGGCTTTTTAATACATTCTGGGCTGACTTCCTGCAAGAGTGGAATGTAAGCAACACTTGCTCTAGGTGCCTCAAGGGCACCGGCACCACCATGCTGTCTCGGGTTCAACCCAACTAAGGGGATCCCGGCACGGGGGAGGAAGATCATCATGGCTATACAAGAGCTGGGGCATGGCTTCTCGACAGAGAGCGTCTCTCTGCATAGGCATAGCATGGCTAAATTCTTAGTGCAACATCCATGGGAGGTCCCATTATAGGCAGGGCGTGGCTAAATTCTGAAGGCATCATCCATGGAAGAAGCTCTCGGAGACTCGCTTCACGCTGGACGACGACTTGACCCTCAGTGGCCCAGCAACAACGGCGACGCGAGCTATGGCCGACCTACCTTCAGCTCCGGCAGAGCGCAAGGGGGAAGCCGGTATACTGGAGGGTGGCGGTCATCCACGTTGACCACAAGCCCTGGCAGGCCCCCCCTGCCACCTCAGACTAGGGAATATATACCAGTAGTGTAGATTAGTCAGGCTTATAAGCCTGCTATAGCCTAGCATGTGGCCCACGCGCATGTGCGCCCATAATGGCCCCCATGGATGATGCCTTCAGAATTTAGCCAAGCCCTGCCTATAATGGACCCCCATGGATGTTGCATTAAGAATTTAGCCATGCTATGCCATGCAGAGAGATGCTCTCTGTCGAGAAGCCATGCCCTAGGTAGCTCTTGTATAGCCATGATGATCTTCCCCCACATGACATGCTCCCCCTTAGCTGGGCATATAGCGTGATAGATCATGAGGGTGCAGGTGCCCTGGTGCACCTAGAGCAAGGGTAGCTTACATTCCCACCTTTGCAGGAAGTAGCCTAGAATGTATTTTAGGCCATATGCCCCTTCTCAGGGATATGTGCTACAGATACTCCCAACGGATCGGTTATATTTCTACCTAATTAATTAATTAATTAATTAATTAATTAATTAATTAATTGATTAATTAATTAATCATCCATGGCCCGGGCCATTATGGGCGCACATGCGCGTGGGCCACATGCTAGGCTAAGCCTGACTAATCTACACTACTGGTATATATTTTAAAAATATAATTACTTACAGCAGAGTGAAATCACTCAAACCAAAGCAAACGCCCAGCTATAAACCTATATACAGAGCCATGTCAAAGCTCTATACTACGATAAGACCAATGGAAACGCCTAACGGGAGGAACCTAATAGCCCTGCTGCACCGCAAAATCAGCCCGCGTACGGCGGAGCATGATGTCAGCCATGGCCCGAGTCAGCGCCACCGACAAGCGCTGACGCCAATATGACGTCCAGGTCCGCGCCGACCATGGGGCCCGCTGGCCCTCCAGGTCCAGCCGGTCCTCCCGGAGCCGGCAACACTCCTTGAAGAAGGCGGAGGTCAGGGGCCCCATGGCCCCAAACTCCTCCAGGACAAAGGGCACCACACGATGGTGCCCGACGTCGCCGTAGGCCAGGAGCTTGGCCCGCTCCGCCCGGTCCGCCGTGTAACCTGCCGTGAGGGAGGCCCCAGCCACGTGGCTAAGAGCCAAGGGCCGCGCCACCGAAACGTCAATAAGCAGATGCCGGCCACCCCCCTCAAAGTCCAGCACCACGATGTCAGGCCGGTGGTTGGGGGAATAGAAGGCAGCGCCATCCGCATCCTCGGACCGGATGTTCGCGTGGGGGAAAACCGACCGAATCATGGCGAGCACCACCGTCAGGAGGACAGTGTGCAAATACAAATACCAATTCTGATTCTGTTGGCCCCCCATGCAGGCAAGGTAGTGAGTCCCCGTGGGATCCAGCGGCTGCCCACAGCTACCACAAGGCCGCCCGGCCGGAACAAGAGGCTGCGGGGCAAATAGCTGGTGCCGGAGCGCCACCGAGTAGTGGCTGGGAGCCAAGGCGAATGGGGGGGCCATGGGAAGAGCACGAAGGTACGCCGAGCCCACACTCCGCAAGGAAAGCGAGAACAGCCACGCACGTCCCTGGGCGTTGAGGTCCGCGAAAAGAGCAATCCAATCAGCCGTGTGCAGAATACCCGCGTAGGTTTTCTGGTGTTTATCGATGACGCGAGCAGGGAATGCGGCGGGAGATTGAACGGAGGCGACCGAGGGAGTGCCGCGAGGGAGGTGGCGCTGTACCGCCTGAGCGGCACGGACGGGAGAACAGGCCTGCTGGATCTCAGCATAGGCCTCCTGGATGGCGGTGACGAAGGGCAAAGGGCTGCTGGGGTCCAGGAGGTCAGGCGCTGCCGTTGCCAAAAGGGGCAGGAGCCGGCAGCTTTCCGCCCACGACTGAGCGACGGAGCCCAAAAATGCTGCTGGGGCCAGCCGGGCGGCACGAGTCAGACCGCAGCCACCCATCCGTGCAGGCAGGGAGGCAATGCGAATAGCATGTGGCGGGAGGTCGGGGCCCGGGACCAGCTGCGCCAAGGCCGACTGGATGCGTTCGTCGTGGCCCTCGGCGGCCAGCCGGACCTGAGCCGGAAGAGCGCCCCGGAGCCAGTGAACGACGCGAGGGTGAGCGCAAAACCACAGAAGCAGACCCTTGGTCTGCGAATCATGAAGGCGCGCAATCAAGGGCAGTACCTCAGTGCGTGCCTCGAGGGCGGCCCGCAGAGCATCGATGACAAACGCGGGGTCGCCAACCGGAACGCCGAGGACATCCAACCCATGGAGGCGCTCGTCCCGGCCCAAGAGCTGGGGCGGAAAGCCGGAGCAATCACCTTGGGGCGAGTACACCGCGCACTTGGCAGGGTCAACTGGAGGTTGATGTCGGCCACCGCGGTCTGCAGTGCCAGCAGAGCCGCGGTGGTGTCCGGCACAGGGCCCAGAAGGTAGATATCATCCAAGTAGGCCTGAATAGCGACCGCCGGGTGGGCAGCATGGACCGCTTGGAGGCAACCCTGGAGGGGGGCGGCAAAGTACAGGGGTCCCAGGGGGTCCCCTTGCTGGGTGCCCGACCGCGACAGCAGGCCGCCGCGAGTGCCGTCCTCCATGATGTGAACCAGTTGGCCGGGCTGGCCGTAGCACACGGCTGTCCAAGCGTACAAGTCCTCGAAGGACTCCATGACGGCCGCAAACATGCTGGCGCGGGACAGACTGTTGAACGCGTTGTGGCAGTCGACCTTGACGACAGCGTGGGTGGGGTGGGCCTCGAGGTAGGCCTGCACCGAATGGATGAGGATATCCGCCCCGCCTGGAGTCGTCACCCCCAGCTGGGCCGCCACCGAGGTCTCACCCGCTGCGAGGGGCGGGCAGAAAAAGGCACGGAGCTCGGGCGCCTTTTGGCGGCAGATCACTTTGCCCACGAGCTTGCGGAGCACCTCACCGCAGGCGATCGGGCGCACCTTGCCCTCGGGGGGGGCAAGACACCCTTGAGCAGAGCGAGGAGGCGAGCGCCCGCTAACCACTCGCGCGCAGCGGGAGGAACGCGACCAGCCGCCAGGTCAATGAGGGTGTCAAAGAGAATGTCCTCGCCCCCATGCCCCACCAGGACCTCCAAGTGCTCGTAGCGCCAGCCCGACGGCCCGGTAGAGGAAGCCCGCGGGACCGCACGCATCACCTCCAGGAAGCAGTCGCGGTCCAGCCGGAGGGGGGCCGGCAGGGGGTCCGGCACGGGCAGCTGGAATCCGGGCTCCGCAGGGTGAAGAGCCTCCAAGGCCGCCAGGGTAGCCGCATTGGCGGGGGCCAGCTTGGCCATTTCCAAGCGGGTCATGGCCCGGCTGAGCTGCCCCTCGCGGACGAGGCGGATGACGTCGGCGGCCACCCGCTCGAAGTTGACCTCCCCCGACAGCCGGGCCGTGCGCGGGGGCGGCACGCCAAACAGCCCCTCCCAGTCCCCCTGCAGAAAGCGTCGGCAACGGGCAATAACCGCACCCTGGAGGCCGCGCACACCACGCCCGAGAGGGGTGAGGAGCAGGCGGGGGGTCACCATGTGCAGTTTAAAGCCCAGCGGGTCGTCCGGAGCGGCGTGCATGCGCCGGAGAGAAACGATTGCACATTGCGCGAAAAGGCTACGCGCGCGGTGGGGGAGGTCGGTCAGGGTAGACGTCGGGTTGATGGCGCATGCATCCCAGGGAACCGTGTCAAGCCAACGCCAACTGGCCGAGTAGTCGGGCGGCGGGGGCTGGGAGCCGGTGGGAGCCGAGGCGGGAGGGGGGGAGGGGGCCGGGACTGCTGGCCGGTTGAGGGGCCGTTGAGCAACACAGGCGCGCGCGTGCTGAGCGCGCCCGTGAATGGAGTACACCCGCTGGCAGTGAGCTTCCGGGCACCGGTAACAGCTCATGGCCTGCAGATCCGCCGCGCCGAGATCGGGGTGCACAGCGCGAAGGTGCTGGCAGAGGAGGTTACGGTTGTGGAACACACCAGCACACGGGGACCCCGTGGGAAGCAGCACGGCACACCGGTGAAGGCCGTCGGCGGGCGCTGAGTGGCGGGGAGCGGCGCCAGCAAAGGCAGGACGTGGGGCCTGCGGCGTCTCCCCAGCCGGGCCGGCAGGCGCGCGCACCACGACCCGACCAGCGCCCGGCAGGCCCGCCGGGGCCACGGAGGAGGCAGTGCCCACCGGGGAGACCCCCAGCGGAGGGGGATCGAGAACGCCGGCGCCCCTCCCAGGGGGACTCGCCAGCGCGCCCGCGACCACCCCAGGCCCCGGCAACGAGGCCGGGGGCGGCGGCCGAGGGGTCGGGGAGGCAGCTGGCCCCGGGGCCCGGTGGGGACCCGGCAGGGGACCCAGCGAGACCGGGGGCGGGCCGAGAGGAAGCGCAGTCCCAGGGGGCGGCACAACAGCCCGGCACAACGGGCAGCGCGGCACGGAGTGGAGCAAGCTGCGCGCGATGCACGCTTGATGGAATGTGTGGCCGCACGCGGGCAGGCGACACAAGCCATCCCCCGGCCGGAAGGGCTCAAGGCAGATGGCACAGGAGCCCGACTCGGGGTCGTCCCCCTCCAGAAGGGACCGGACATGAGGGGGGGGCGGGTCCCAGCCGGCCTCCCAGCAACCCGGGAGAGCAGCAATCTGGGCGCGCGAGAGGATGCCGACCGGTTGGTCAGCCGCGGGGTGCCATTCGTGCGGGATGCCTGCCAACTCCAGGATGTCGTGGAGGAAGGCAGAAACAGGCGTCCCCGCGGTTAGGGGCTGGGCGCGCCCGGCCGAGTCCACCAAGATGGCCTGGCCGCCCTGAACCGCGATGGGGGCCCCGAACTCCACACGCAGCATGGCGGCCTGCGCCAGGCTGAGGGAGGTGATGAGAAAGCCCCCACTGGCAACCGGGCCGGGAGGCGGGGCCTGGGCGTCCAAGAAGAGGCGAAGCTGCCGCGGGGACATGAGGCCCAGGTCGGCGCCGCCCGCGAGGTAGGCCGCCCGCACCGAGACCTGTGCGTCTCGAGCCACCGCCGTGACGAACTCGACCACCTCCTGACCCACCCGCTCGTCCAGGGAAAGCAGCTCTTCCTGCCGGGCGGCCGGGAGATGCCACGGCAGCCGGCAGCCGGCGTGATATCCTTCCAAGACATACCCCCAAAGAGTCGAGGCCGTCACCGGGGGGCGGCGGAAAGAAATGTCGCCCGCACCGCGCAACTAGGGCCAGGAAGGCCGGGGGCCTAGGGAGCGAGGGGAAGGCGGCCTCCAACCCGACCGCGTCCAGCAACAAAGGGCAGTACGCCCAAGAAAAGGTGGCGCGGCCCACCACGCCGACAATGTGCGAGGGCGGCCACGAGGTGAACGCGTGGGCCCGGGGGCCGCCGTCCCACGCGGCAAGGACGGGGGTGGCGGCTGGGTGGCCAACCGCGGCCGGGGGAAGGGAGGCCAGAGCGTCGGGGAGCGAGGGGCCGGGGGCGGGCGCCGGGGTCGCCAGGCCCGCCGGGGGTCGGCCGGGCCCAGCCCAGGCGACAGCGCCGCGCCCCCGTCGGCGGGGCCAGGCGACGGGTGGGGCCCCGGGGCCGAGGGCGCCAGGGCCCGAGCAACGGCGGCCCCATCGGGCAGGCCACGGCCCGCCCCGAGGGCCGCCTCGGCAGGGGGGCACACGGGGCAGGGGTATATATTTGTAATGTTCAGAATAATATAAAATGGTGGTCTCTGCTCCACTAAATGCACAGATCTTTTACCTCCTGTCATTAAAGACAGAACGGACTTATCAAACCCCTAGAGACAGGGGAGATTCCTAGCACTCTCCAGGAATCGTAGAGGGTGGTTGTTTCCCGTCTAGACTGAGGCCATTCCTACGAGACGGTACTTACGCGGTAGAGAGCGGTGGTCCCCTTTTGGTCGGGCGTCTCTCTGCTTGTTCATACAGACACAAGACTTCCTGTCTATCGGATATGGCTGTCCAATAACAGGGCCTGAAGTGAGCATGTTTGGTTATTAGAAATAACTTCACATAATTGGGGGTATCCGCGTGATATGGCTATCTATGGTGACATTAACAGGCAAAGCTTATGTCCCCGCCGACACAGAGGAGTCCAACGCAATCCTACAGGTCTCAGCCATGCAATCGGAACACAGATGAACCGGTAAGGTTCTCTATATATATTCATTGAGAATGATAGATTACGGAGGTGAGATAGGCATGCAACATAAGGAGAAACCCGATAACTGGGAGAAGAACCCTGAAGAAATTAATAGTAATCTGACACAGACATCCAAGGATCACGCCAGCGGCACAAGGTACAACTAACTATACATCACAAAACTACACGCAGCAACAGCGCTTCCGGCCCACCATGCAGGCCTGGAAGGGATCTAGACCGCATGGGTCGCGACAAAGTCGGCCCGGGTGCGGCGGAATAACACATCAGCCACGGTGCGAGTGAGGGCGAGTGACAGGCGCTGCCGCCAATACGAGGACCACGTGCGGGCCGACCACGGGGCGGTCTGACCCTCGAGGTCGACGCGGTCTTCACGGCGCTGGCAGCACTCGTGGAAAAACTCCGCTGTCTTGGGGCCCATGGCCCCGAACTCCTCAAGGACAAAGGGGATGACCCGGTGGGGCCCCACATTGCCGTAGGAGGCAAACTTGTCGCGCTCAGCCACAGCGGCAGCAGCGCCGGCATCCACAGCCGCCCGGAGGATGTGGCGACCGGAAAGCGGCCGAGCCACGGAGACATCGAGGAGCAGGTGGCAACCCTGCCCGTCGTAGTCAAGCACGGTAATGTCGGGGCGGTGGTTGGGTGAGTAGAGGGCGGCCCCATCCGCGTCGATCCTCGCACTTGATGGTGGAGTGGGGAAAGACCGACCGAACCATGGCACACACCACCCGGAGGAGAGCGGTATGGAGATAGAGGAACCAGTTCTGGTTCTGCTGGCCACCCATGCACGCGATGTAGTGCGTCCCAGCAGTATCCAGAGCAAGCCCGCAGCTGCCGCAGGACGCACCCGCCGTGATGAGAGGTTGCGGGGCAAAGAGCTGGTGGCGGAGAGCGATGGCGTAAAGGGCCGAAACCAGCGTGAACAAAGGGCTCATGGGGAGGGCGCGCAGGAATGCGGACCCCACGCTCCCCTCAAGGGAAACGGAGTGAAGCCAAGCCTTCCCCTGATCGTTCAAGCTCGCATGCAGACCCATCCACTCGGCACAGTGTAGTATACCCGCGTAGGTCTTTTGTTGTTTTTCATGAACGCAGGCAGGGAAGACACTAGGACTGACGACAGTGGACACGCCGGGCGTGCCCCGGGGCAGGCGACGGTGGACGGCCTGAGCGGGGCGGACGAGGTCGCAAGCCTGCTGGATCCCGAGGTAAGAATCCTGCACAGCCTGCACAAAGGGGAAGGGGGATGGGGTGACCAAGTCGGGAATGGCGCTGACGGCGCTGGGGACCAACCGGCGGATCTCCGCCCAGGCCTGAGCAACAGAGCCAAGGAAGGCGGCGGGGGCGAGGCGGGCGGCGCGGGTGAGCCCACACCCGCCCATGCGGCAGGGGAGGGTGGCCAAGCGCATGGAGTGAGCTGGCAGGCTAGGGCCGGGGAGGAGCACCTGCAAGGCGGCCTGAATGCGCTCGTCATGGCCTTCCGCGGCAAGCCGCACCAAGTGGGGGGGAGCGCCACGGAGCCAGTGAACCACCCGCGGGTGGGCGCAAAACCACAGGAGGAGCCCTTTGGTCTGGGGGTCCTTGAGGCGCGCCCAAGTCTCGAGGACATGGGTCACTAGGAACTCGGGGGTGGTAAATTTACCACTTTTTATCACTTTTTACCACCTTTTTACCACCTCGAGGTGGTAAAAGAGGTCTAAGGGTGGTAAAAAGTGATAAAAAGTGATAAAAAGTGATATAAAGTGATAAAAAGTGGTAAAAAAGTGGTATATTTTACCACTTTTTACCACTTTGTGGTAAAAAGTGGTAAAGTGGTGGTAAAAGGCTTGTGCAAGTGGTAAAAAGTGATAAAAAGTGGTAAAACCAAAGAAGTGATAAAAAGTGGTAAAAAAATACCACATGAGCATGCACACAAGTGGTAAAAACACAAGTGCTAAACCGACAAAAATGTCAGGCGCAAAACGACAAGAAAAGCATCTTTATTCATTCAATCATCAAAATATTGGCATGGTTGTCAGGTGAACCTGCTACATATGGTGTTTGTCAACCGTAGGAGACTTCTTGCGCCTGCGCCTGCCCCAACAGTATACCACGAGAAAAATCATGAGCTTTATTTCATTAAGTCATTAATGTGAAAAAAAACTCAGCACCACTAAGGTGGATTATAGGGTTATCATACAATATAGCCAATGTACCATCAAAGCCGCGAGCCACGAGGTAGCCATGGCTGACAGCGGAGATCATAACTTTCTCGTTTGGGCACCGAATTCGGCTGTGAATATCACAATCGCTTCGTCTTTCTAAGACGCACACGCTGATATAATTTTCCGAAGCTATTGCGCAATATGTGATGAGCAAACGCTCCTCGACACAGGCAGCCTGGCGGCTGCGCTAAGCCCTGAAAATACGTCTGCAGCTCCGGCTGCAGCCTTGCCCTCAGGTCCGGAAGGCAGTGGTGACACTAGTCGGGCACTGGTGGTCGCCCAGATCCCTCATTTGATGCCCAGCACGTTGAACGCGTTGTGTCGGCACAGCGATCCCCCCTGCATTCAAACAAAGGCACACCGATAACCAAGAAAAGAGTATGCAAATGTGTAGCCTTGTTCATTGAAATTATGGCTGGCTTACGCAAAGAGCGAATGTAAGATGACCTATACAGTGGGGCCGGAAACAGGTTGCTTGATGAGGACGTTAATCGGGCTTCACTGGCCGGGAGTGTCTAGTGGTGAGAACCATTGCTGCGATCGCTTTCCCACCATTTACGAGGAAATACCCGCAAATGAAAAACCACTGAAACGGTCTAGCTAGTCAGTCATTACATTAGCCATATGCCATGCATGTTTCCAAACGTCCAAGAACTGCACACGGTGCAAATGCAAAAATCCGGAGGACACGACTTCTTGGCTTCATATTTGTATGCAGAAGAATAAATAAGTGACATGCATTAAGGGCCCGCCTGCATAAAGGGCCTGCAGTCTGATTCGGGCCCAACGGCAGCACCGCCATAGAAGATAAGGGCCCGCAGTCTGATGCGGTCCCCACGGCACCACCGCCATAGCAGAGCTCGAAGGGGTCGTGGTGCGCGTGAAAGGTAATGTATGCCCTTTGTCGGTAGGTACCGTTGGGGTCAAATTGGGTGCCGCCAAAATCGGGCCGACGAGTCAGCAGACTGAGGCCGTCGATGAGTGCCATCGTGCGGCTTGGGTAACTTCTGTTGGAAAACTTCAGGTAAGTTAACTTAATGCAAACCACTGGTCGCCCGCGTCGGGAACCGGCCCAACGGCTCTCCCGCAAAAAATTACGCGGCATACTGCATAAGTCGTCGGATCGTTACATTTCGACGGTCAAGATTTCATGATGAGGTTTGCGTTCAATTTGCCGCAGTTTGCAACCCAGAGGAAGTAGTCGTTGGACTCGTTGCCCACGATGAAACACAAACAAGCAAGCTGTGTCCGGCCCCACCGTCTAGGTCATCTAGTCGCTCTTCACGTCAGCCGGCCATTATTTCGCATGTAAGGCTACACATTTCCATCTCCATTCATATTCATAATCCTGCACGGCTCGACAGCGCGGACAAGATAACGGCAGGCTCGAGCTACCATGGTCCGGATTCTCCCGATTTCTGACCTGCGCTGGTTGTCTCCTTGATATTGGCAAAACTCTCCGGTAAGAGGGTTTTCGCAGTTTGGCTGTTTCGAAACGTTACTTAAGTGAGATGCCTTCGGATCAGGAGACTCACACAGCCGCGAAATCATGCCAAAGGTCCTATGTTCGATCCCTTGCTGGTAGCTTCTGAGCTTTCTTATTTTCTGTGTTCCGCGGAATCTCAGATTTGGGCCGCTAGCGTTTTCACGTTTGTTGCTTTCTGATCCGACGACAACGTTGTGGCTTGCTCGTGTGACATCTGGCGCATGGTGTGATTCATGTGTATGGGCTGCTTTGCCATAAGAGTGAGTGTTGGGTCTTAAATCGTATTCTACACATTTGCTGCATGGACCGTTAGGTGCTGGCGAGCTCTTCCTTGTAGAATGGTGATGTCTATGTCAAGGATCTGATATCTTTTTGTTCTCTTGCATCTTGTGTCGCGGCTTGCTTGGATTCTTGCAGGCGCCACGGGAATGAAATGGGAGCGGTCAGCATGATGCCCTAGCAAGCGACCAGCTTCGTTAACCACTAGCTGCTATCGTATAAGATGAAAGGCAATGACGGATGTGTCATAAAGCCATAACAGTGTTGTATAGATGATTCATTAAAAATGATCAATGGTTACAATTTCAGAACAGCCTCTGAATGGGTAGTATGAATCGATAGGTTCTTGACGGCTATAAACATTTATTATTTAAACATTTTAATGAAGCGATTTTGATTGCCCTGATTTGACCAGTGCTGTTGATTCACGTCCTGTTTTTTGAGATTTTTCTCACGTTTTCTCCTTTTCTCACCTTTTTTGGGTCATCTCACCCAGGTGAGAAACGTGTTTTCTCACCCATTCTCAAAGCCGAGTTCCTAGTGAGATCTATCTGCGTTTTTTCCCTCCATATTTTTTACCATTTTTACCACCGATTTTTTCACCTCCATGGTGGTAATTTTTTACCACCTGTTTTCACCCTCGTTTTTACCACCTGGTGGTAATTTTTTACCACGATGGCGGTCAGGTGGTAAAATGGAGGTGGTAAAGGCTTTTACCACCCCCTGTTTTACCACCTTTTACCACCAGTTTTACCCCTTTTTTACCACTTTTTATCACTTTTTATCACTTTTTATCACTTTTTACCACTTTTTACCACCGGGTGATATAGATTTTACCACTTTTTACCACTTATATCACCCCCGAGTTCCTAGTGGTGCGCTGTTCCACGGTGGCCCGGAGCTCCTAGCTCTTCGACGTAGTCAGGGTCACCCACAGGGACGCCCAGGCACGAGAAACCACGCGCCCGCGCCAATGCCCCCGGGATAGCCGCGGGGAAGCCAGAGCAGTCCCCCTGGGGCGAAAAGACTGCACACTTGGGGAGGGTGAGCCGAAGGTTGATGGCCGCCATGGCCACTTCAAGGGCAGCCAGGGCGGCAACCACAGCGTCGGCCGGGCCAACTTAGGGCATGGATATCGTCCATATAGGCGAGGGGCACGACATCCGGGTGCGCAGCGTGGACACCTTGGAGAGCCTTGTGCAGCGGGGCAGACAGGTAAAAGGGGCCGAGGGGGTCACCTTGCTGGGTTCCCGTGCGGGAAGCGATGTCGGCGAACGTCCCATCCTCCATGAGGAAGGAGAGTTGAGTGGGTTCGCCGTAGCAGGCTGCTGTCCACGCAAGAAGGTCAGGGAACGCCTCGCCGACGGCCTCAAAGATGCTAGCCTTGGTGACAGCATTGAACGCATTGTGGCAATCCACCTTCAGCGCCACATGGGTCGGATGCGTCTCGAGGTAGGCCTGAACTGTGTGCACGATGATGTCGCTGCCCCCTTTGGTGGCGACGCCAAGCTGGGCCGCGACGGACTCCTCACGGTATCACTCCGGTTGGGGCAGAAGTAGGCGCGAAACTCGGGGGCCTTTTGGCGACAAATGACCTTTCCGTCACCAGCTTGCGTAGGACCTCGCCGCAAGCAATGGGACGAACGCGGCCAGCAGGCGGGGGGACGTCGTCTTTCAGGAGGGCAATGAGGCGTGCCCCAGCCAGCCAAGGGCGCGCCGCGGGGCCAGGGACCCCGCGGCCAAGTCGGCGGCAGCCTCAAAGAGTGCGGTCGCCCCGCCATGGCCCGCCATCACGGAGAGGTGCTCGTAGCGCCAGCCTGAGGGGCCGGTGGAGGAGGCGTTCGGCAGATCCTTCAGCACAGCCGTGAAGATGTCCATGCAGGTCCAGGACAATAGGCGGGGGCGGGGGGGTGGCCGGGGCGGGCACCGCAAAGGCCGGTTCGTCGGGGTGAAGGTCGCGCAAAGCCTGCAGGGTCGGGGGAGTGGAGGGAGCCAACGCGGTCAGTTCAAGCTTTTGCATGGCCCGGCTCAATTCACCTACCTGCACCAACCGCATGACGTCAGCTTCCACCCGGGCAAAGGAGGCGGCCCCCGACACCCGGGTGGAGGCCGGAGGCTGCAGCGCCCACAGCCCTTCCCAATCCCCGAGGAGGATTCAACCGCCGGCAGCGAGCGATGACCGCACCCTGTACGCCACGCACGCCCCGCTCCAACGGCGCTAAGAGGAGCCGGGGGGTGACGAGAAACAGCTTGTGGCCGAGTTCGTCGAGAGGGTGACTATGCATCCGGGCCAGGGAAAGCAGGGCGCAGCGCGTAAACAAGCTGCGCCCGGAGCTTGTTTTAGGGCGCGGTGAGGGACGTCCGGGAGCGTCATGCAAGGGTTGCGCGCACAGGCGGCAAAAGCTAGGGAGCGTGGCCAGGAATGCCCAGCCTGCCGAGAGGTCCCCCGGATCGCTCGTACCCTGCGATGCCGGTGGAGGGGCAGGGGCCGACCGATCGAGGGGCCGCCCCGGACCGGGAGGCCGGTGCGGCCGCCGGGCCGCCGGGCAGGCCGTTCTGGGGGGTTTGGCGGCGGCACTGCCGCTCATGCTGGTACCGCCCGTGGATCGAAAAAATCCGCTGGCAATGGGCTGCCGGGCAGCGGTAGCAGTCCATTAATTAATTAATTAATTAACCCCTAAATGGTCTGGCTGCCGATTTTCCGCCTAAAACTGAGTTACAGCCGACACGTCGGCCCCTTCTCGGGGGACCAAATGCCGCGAAAACTATTGAGAATTAGGAAAAGTTTAGCTGAGAAGATCGAAAGTTTATAATTTTCCTCACAGCATGGTACTAGGGTTTGCATACTTCTGACAAAGTTATAGAGGTGTTCTGGTCGGTCGAAGTACAAGGGGTCAGGGTACTTTTTCGCGTACAACGTGCATTCCGGAAAACGACGACCTGGCCATGGCGGCTTGCGCCCACGCATGGCATTTCCGTTTTCGTTCGAATTTTCTGACCAAACTCAGGAAATTGATTTTATACGTCCTAAAGATGATACATGCCAATTTTTGGTTCGCGGGAATGCCATTTGATAGGTGTCGGCAGCGTTCTTGCTGGAAAAAACTGCGATCAGGCCGGACGATAGAAACGTTGACAGCAATACCTTTCCTGCGTATTTTAAAGGATATATTGGTTTCTTTGTACTTTTTATGATACATAGTAGTCGTAAACGTGCAAGGGTGGCCAGAAATCGCCGAATCCAGCGACCATGCTGCACAACTTTGGCGTGCCGAAATGCGCCATTTTGCGGCCACCGCCTGGGCCAAGGTAACGCCATCCATGCCTGGTAAAGCTTAATCATCGTTTTCCTATCGATGTTTGACGTTTATATATACGTTCTAGCTTGTGTAGCACATTCTTTTTGCATTATACATGCTCTTTCTTGACCCTGGCCTGGCCCCTTTCTAAAACACCCTTCTTAGATGCTTCCATCAGTCAGTTGACCTGCCACAGGGTGATGGTGATAAGTTTTAGAGGCTGTATGGGTTTGAATACCTCCATATATGTTTGTTATACATTTCCCACACACATATTGCATGAGTGTGAGGCAGTTGGCTGGTCTCTGTGGCATCATCAAGCATGTAACCGGTGAGTAGAAGCTTCCCATTGTCAGCATGTGCCACCAGGTGTGCTGGCCATCACCTGGCAAGCTATAGCAGCTTAGGCCTAGTTTATCCTTGCTAGGGCAGGCTGAAATAGGCTTAAAATCACTAGTTTGTTGGTGGCTGCCTCCTAGAATGCATGCCTTGCGTAGGGTATCCGTACCACGTTACCTACGTGCATGGACAAGGTGGCACCTGCACATAGGTGCCATGTAAGGGCAGTGTGATGATGCAGTTATGTTTCCCCATCATTGTGGAAGGGAAATGTATTGTGTGGCATGGTTGGGGGCCATATTAGTAGGTATTAGTAGGTAGTATGCCCACTCCTACCCCCTTGGTTGCTTTTTACCATCGGTACCCCTATGGGCTGTACTGGGTGTAACTGCTGGTATACCCACCCAAATGATGACCCCAATGGCTCAAACTGTTCAGCAACTATAATTGTTTATCATCCCTGAAGTGGTAGGTGCCTAGCTCTTACAACATAATTCAAAATGCACATTCTACCAAAAATGAAAACGCTCGTCTTGACCCCCCTGACTTTGACGGCAGTTATACATGGCCTACCCTGCATATATGTAAGGTTGTGATATACCAACCCGAAGGGCAACTCATGGACATGCTTGGCCCCCAAGGACAGCCATTGGATATGGGTGGGTTGGATGGCATCTGGTTTGCAAAATTGTGAAGTTACAGCCGATGCATCGGCAGTATTTCTGCCCATTTAGGGGTTAAACTCGTGCTCCCGTTGGGGAGTCACGGAGCACCGAAGTGCTTTTAATCCCTGTGTGTGCACTACAGGAGAAAGGGCAGAGACCCCCAGTCTCCTTCATGCCAAAGGCATGCCACAGCTGCAATCGGGCGCGGCTAGCGAAAAGGACAGGCTAACGATCCGGCAAACTGTGGGTGCAATAAGACCCATGTGAGCATATCATAGCAAGGAGCGTGGGCAAGTAATCTGAACATAGCCAGGGCGTAGCATGGCTGTACTAGGACTAGGCTAAGGCTATGGCTGGTTGTGTACCGTGCGTTGGCGGCACGTGACTAGGTGTGTTGGCACAGCTAGGCATGGCTGCCTTAGCGGCAGTGACGCCAATGGTTACAAGCTAGGGCTATTGCTATTCTAGCCCGCTGGGGGCGTCCACATCTTGTGGTTGATCATCAGGTCCCCGCCCCTCCAGTACACCTTGGGCTTCTGGGGGTCCTGCTTATGGCGGAGGTATTCCGGCCACAGGTCGCGTCGCTGCTGTTGCTGAGCGGGGGTGAGGTCGTCATCCAGCGTCCAGGTGAGGTCGTGCAACCGCTTGCGACGAGAGAGGAATTAACCGCTGCTTATCCTCAGGGGAGGGGAAGGTGAGTAGGACTGGTGGGGGGGCCGCCTTGTCCCGTGAGTGGGGAAGGCGGTGGCACCCACGCAGTTCTACCTCACCTACCAGGCCCATGAGGGTAAGAAGCTGGTTCTTGAGCTCGTCAGCAAGAGAGGTTGACGTCTCACCTGGCTTCTGGGGGAAGCGACGTAGCACCACTCGGCACTCGCGGCGAGCGCGATCGGTGACCTCCCGTTGCTGGGCCTGGCGGTGGTCCTCCAGCTCCTGGAGCTTTGTGGCGATGGCGTCGGTGGTGGAGGCGGTCGCTGACCGCAGCAGGTCCGCGTAGGAGAGCGGCGGGAGGTCGCCAGCATCCTGCCGGGGTGGCTGGGATGCAATGGTGGCCGTCTGCTCCGCTATCTTGGGGACCTGTGTGGCCAGGGCCTCGGTGTGGGCGGTGATGGCCTCAAGCTTCTTCAGGAGCACGCCACACTTGCCCTCCACCTGGTTAAGGCGAGAGACAAGTGCAGCATGCGTTTCCGAAGCCTGCGCCGTGGTGTGTAGCGCCGTGAACTGGGGTTGTAGCTTGTGGACGACCTTGGTTTCCACGTTGGAGACCCGGGCCTCGACCGTGTTGAGCGTGGTGTTCAGCGATGTCAGCTGCTCGGCCAGCGGCCAGGTCACGTGCTCCTCCAGCACTGCGCGGATGTCATCCTTGCCGAGGGAGGAAGCCGATGGCGCTGCCGGCTGTGCGGGGGCTGGGGTGCGGAGCGTTCTGGTGATGTCGCCGAGGCGGATCTGGAATTGGCTGGTCAGGATAATTAGCAGTCCATGGCGCGCATGGCGGCCTCCGTGATGTGGGGGTGGGAAGCCCGAATGTGCACCAGCAACGAATTCCGGTTGGGCAGGCGCGCGCCACACGGGTCACCAAGGGGACCATCGACTTGGCAATAATGGAAGCCATCTGAGGGGGTGCGCCCGGCCATGCACCCGGTTGGGCCGCCCCGGGTCGAGAGGGGGAGGGGTCGGGAGCACCCTCAGCCAGAGGAACTACAGCTGCAGCGGAACCCAGGGCGGGGCCGGCCGCCGGGCGGTCAGCAGGGCTCGTGGCAGCCGAGGACAAGACCGGCGCGGGGACGGCCCCCACGGCCGGGAGGGGGGCGCTGGAGGAGGCAGCCAAGCCGGCGCGCGACCCACGACCACGCACAGGGGAGGCAGGTGTCGGGGCAGGCGCGTGGGACTGGCGGCGCACGGACACGGGCGAGGGCCCCAGCGGGAGAACGCCAGGAGGCAAGGGGGAAAGGACCGCGGCCCGGCAAAGGGGGCAGGTGGCGGAGGTCGCGTACGTGCAAGCTCGTGGCGATGCAAGCTTGATGGAAGACGTGGCCGCAAGCAGGGAGGCGGCAGAGACCGTCACCAGGGCGAGGCAGGTCCAAGCAGATGGGGCAGGAGGGGCCGCTGGCAGTGACATCCACCAAGTGGGCCGGCCCGTAGTGGGCGGGCGCCGCGTCCCACCCCAGCTCCCAGCTCGGTCTCTATACATATGCTTTACACCCCTAACTTACGAAAGATACTACTAACTGACATCAGTCAGATTACACATAGATTCCAAGGTACTGTCCCCTACCGTCCAGGGCCCAACACAAAGGACCATCAAAAGGGCACTCCGCATATAAGTCCCAAAAAGTCAAGTCAGGCCAGGAATCATAACACTTTGGCCGTACAAAGGACTCAGCCATTTATTATACACTGAACGCTGAATTACTACAAGTTCGCGTCCACTTGGATGTAACAGTATACACACTGTCAGAAAATACTGTTACATTCCTCCCCCCACTGGAACAGAGCTATACCAGCTCTGCCAAACAGACCAGTCGCATGACTGCCAGCATCCCCACAGGCCTCAAGTCTCCGCCAACATGGCATCATTGACCCTGCAAGGATCTGAGTCGATCTATGGACAAAGGAAATGGTCTGCAAATCACAGGCTGGCCGCGCATGACCCAGTTATCCCTCCAGGCCTTAACTCTTGACCACAAAGGTGTCATCAACCCTCTTGGGAACTGAGTTCATCGGCAAGACTCACAGCCTGAACACATAACACACAACCTATCTGGGGAGGAAGTTGTTGTAACACAAAACTCAAAAACACAGAAATCACATAAAATAAAACCCAAAACTCTAAATCAACTACTGTCTTCTCCTGGGACTCCAACCAGAGAAAAGACTAACTCAGTGGTACTGGTCTCATCTTCAACTCCTCACAAAGAAAAGACCCCAGTACTCTGCAGGTTCATTATTGTCATCACAACTGGTATCAAACAAAGCATGTGAAAGGAACAACCGCCTTCCAGCTGAAGACTCAAAAAGTCTGAAAACAGGACTGGAACTGGAACTGGAACTGGAAATAGCGACTGGAAGCAGATCTGGAATTGGAAAAAGAACTGGAACTGCATGGATCTGGAACTGCTGAAACAGGAAGTGTCTTCCGAAGAAATGCAAGCATGGCCTCAAAAGACACGCAAGCAGAGAATGAGGAACCACAGTGTTGAGAGGGCTCACTCATGGAATCCGCCATGCATGCCGCATCACAGTAAGCACCATAATAACAGATTCTCTCTGCCTATCCCATTAGCAACAAAGACTGTGCCATATCTGCACATCCCAAACTGGATCCATAGAAAGTAGGTAGACTGCACCAAGTCCACGCGTCCAAGACAAGGTCTCCCCGACAACTGGATCATGCAGTGCAAGCACGTACTAAGTAAAAACTGATCTCCAAAATCTGGCCACCCCAGATTCTCCAACCCATGCATCCAAATCTGGCCACTCCAGATTTTCCATCCCATGCAAATCTGGCCACTCCAGATTCTCCATCCAAGGTCCACATACTGCATTGCCTGTCGAACACTGGATCGGCTCCAAGAAGGAAAACTGCAGCAGGAAGACTCCGGATGTCAACCACTGGAAGCATAACTTGTTGACCAAAGCATTCTGACCACAATTGTCATGTAGACCATAGGCCCTAGACAGAAAATGTCCTAAGGCCCTTGAGCATTCAGGTGACCACAGCGGCTAAAACTAGATCAAACTAAACAGTACAGGCAACCTTGGCAGCCGGTCAGGATCGAGACAAACAAACTGTTTCTCCCATGCAACAGGTGGCCTATAATACTATATATTACGGTATGGCCTAAATCAGGTGACAGGGAGTGTTAGTGGCTCCCCTAATTAATTAATTAGACTCGTGCTCCCGTTGGGGAGTCACGGAGCATTAACCCCGATGGATGGATGGATGGGTGCAAACAGTCCTGACCGGTCTAGTCTATCTACATCATGCAGCTACCTACGACATCTATCTAACAGCATTCTAACTACAACATCTATCTAGACAGCCTCACGCTGCCCTAGGGGAGCTGTCGGGCGTGCCTCCCACGGCTCCCCTAAGCAGCAGGTCTTAACCAAGACACTGGGTGACAACACGTAACAGCCCACGTGTCTAGGACAAGCCAGCTGTAAAACTATGACTACAGCGGATTGCTAAAAGGCACTATTGCCAACCTGAGTACTGTAATCAAGGGCAGACGTAAAGTACGTCCTATGCAGCGAACTTGATGACCATACTCCTTATATGGGACCCAGTGAACAAGCATCCTTTCTACTAAAAAAAAGAAAAGGAAACACTTGACACTGCCCATTACAATATTCTCAGCAGTGAACAAAACAGCTAGTTCAAGCAATCAAGGCACCAATGTGTGCAAGACCAGAGAACATTGCAGAGATGCCCAAGGAGGCACTGCAGAAGGATGCACTCAAAAGAGGCACCGCAGTATATAGCTACCTACAGCTGCAAGATGTCTATGCAACTGAAGAGGTGCACGTCATACTATCTATAGAGTGCAGTACACTATCACATCTACAGAGGCAAGCCATTGAAGCCATAGATGCAATAATAGAGCACACCATCTATAGATAATACAAGTGCCCGTGACTACCCAGGACAGGGGTACAATTTTCAGCCTGCACCAAGAAATAACAGTGAATGCTGGCTGACCCAAGTCCTGGTTGTATTCTAAATAAACTACTGACTATGTACACTAGGAACTCGGTTGCCGTAAAAGTGGTAAAAGTGGTAAAAGTAGGTGGTAAAAAGTGGTAAAAAGTGGTAAAAAGTGGTAAAAAGTGGTAAAAAGTGGTAAAAAGTGGTAAAAAGTGGTAAAAAGTGGTAAAAAGTGATAAAAAGTGGTAAAAGTGGGGGAAAAGTGATAAAACGGTGGGAAAACGCTAGGAGCAAAGCAGGTGGTAAAATCATTTTACCACCTTTTACCACCCCTTTTACCACCAAAGTGGTAAAAAATACCACAAAGTGGTAAAAGTGAGGGTGGTAAAAACACGCCACAAAGTGGTAGAAGTGAGGGTGGTAAAAACACGCCACAAAGTGGTAAAAATGAGGGTGGTAAAAAAATACCACAAAGTGGTAAAAATGACAGTGATAAAAAAGGGGAAAATGCAGAGTTTGCCAGCATTACAACACAAGCACTGTTAAGAACAGCTTAACAGGCCATCATTCCAAATGGTTTCTTTATTAGAAATAATAATACATCCCATTTACAGTTGTCTCTCTTGATTTACAATGAGGATTTAGCCCCACATTGGGCGTCTCAGCGATATACGTTTCCACCATTGTGAAATAACACAGGCCGCATCAAGCCCAGCCAATTAATTTACTTCTTCTTCAGGTGTCATCATGATCAATGATGCTTCTTTGCATGAACAAAGCCACACAGTTGCCAGCACTCATGCTTTGGAGGCCTGCAGGCACACAGAGCACCACCATTGAAGAGGACACAAGGGCAGCAAGGCAGGGGGGGGGGCAGTCAGGCACGGCAGATAGTTGTTGCCCAGCAAAACATCCTATGGTGAAATGGGTTATGCCTGTGGGTATGATGCATGACCTAGCATGAGAGTGATACATACATGAGTAACAAAAATATACGCACATGGCAATTGGGTGTGACAACACCACATCACTACATAGCTAAAACGTGCTTCAGAAAAAACATTCCACTAAATTACCGGATCAGGAGTCTGACTCTGGGATATCTCCTTTGCTTGCCGCTCCAGCTCAACTTTCCGCTGCGCTTTTGCCATCATGGCCTGGATCGCGGCAAGCTCCAGTTCCGCCTCGGTGAGATCTGGCGCGGAGGGAGCATCGGCAGACGCCGTTGCGGGCGAAGGGCTAGAGGCAGGCGGGATCGCTGGCGCGGAGGGAGCACCGGCAGACGCTGCTGCGGCCGGAGAGCTAGAGGCAGGCGGGATCGCTGGCGCGGAGGGAGCACCGGCAGACGCCATTGCGGGCGAAGGGCTAGAGGCAGGCGGGATCGCTGGCGCGGAGGGAGCACCGGCAGACGCCATTGCGGGCGAAGGGCTAGAGGCAGGCGGGATCGCTGGCGCGGAGGGAGCACCGGCAGACGCTGCTGCGGCCGGAGAGCTAGAGGCAGGCGGGATCGCTGGCGCGGAGGGAGCACCGGCAGACGCCGTTGCAGTCGAAGAGCTAGAGGCAGGCGGGATCGCTGGCGCGGAGGGAGCACCGGCAGACGCCTTCTCCTTGGGTGGCGCCCGCGCTCGCTTGGCCGGTACATACTCATCCGACACCTCCTCCTTCTCCTCTGCTGGCCCCCAACTCTCCTTCAATTTCGCACGTGCGCCTCGAAGGTCGTCGTCAGTGACGTTGCCCAGAAGGACCCACGCATTCTCGTTGCCCTCGGCGTCACCGTAATGCATCGTGGCAAAGTCAACAAACAGCATTTGCGAGCCCCCATCACGCTCCACAAACCGCGTGCCGTAAGGGGCCTTGAGCTTCGGCTTCACCTCCACCACTTTGCCAGGCTCCCAAACATACGCAGCCGGCCGCGCCCCATCGCGCTCGTACTTGTACCTTTGTGCCACGAAGGCCCCGTGCAGTGCTTCTCCGAAACCACCAGGGCCCGGTCGCTCTTGAACCACCGCGGTTGGCAGTAAGGTGCTCAGATAGTGCGCAAGCCCCAAGTCCATGGGACCACTAGGAAGCTTTCGCTTTGCAGCCGGCTTCTTGCTGGCGGCCGGCTTCTTGCTGGCGGCCGGCTTGTTGCTGGCGGCCGGCTTGTTGATGGCGGGGCGCGACGTGATGGGCTCGAAGACATCTGGCTTGATGGCAGGCACACGAGCAGGCGGGAGACCATCCGGCATTGGCAGGTCGGCCAGCTTGGGCACCGGAGTGGGCGGCTCCACGGTGTTGTTGGGCACCGGAGGGGACGGCTGCACAGCGTTGCTGGGCACCGGAGGGGGCGGCATGACAGGCTGCGTGCCAACGGGAGGGGGCGGCGGTACAACCTTCTTGGCCACCGGAGGGGGCGGCATGACAGGCTGCTTGGGAACGGGAGGGGGCGGCGGTACAACCTTCTTGGCCACCGGAGGCGGCGGCCTCACATCCGATGCCTCCACAGGTGGAGGCGCGTACCCTGCGACTTCCTGCTCTAACTCCTCCTCAAGGGCTTGGAGCCGAGCTCTGAGTCTCCGAATTTCATCTGCTCGGACGCCTGTGGCATGCTGCACAGGCTTGGCCTCCGGCTTGACCTCCGGCTTGACCTCCGGCTTTACTTCCGGCTTTACTTCCGGCTTGACCTCCGGCTTTGCCGCCGGCTTGGCAGCAGGAATTGCCTGCAAGCAGAGGGCGGGGCATGGAATAGGGACGTTAACATTCGGGAAGTCGGTTAATAGCAGACCCGCGATGAAAGGAAAAACCAAGAAGCTTGCAGACTCCTGTAGCTAAAGATAGCGTTATTACCTTTGGCATGTTCGTCACGTCGCTTAGCGCTTGGGATTTTCCTTCAGGTCGCCGTCATCATCTGACTCCTCGGCGCCAGCACTCTGCCGCTTTTTGGAGCTGCGTTGCTTAGCCACCGGCTCAGCTCCTTTTTACGAATTCGTCAACACTTAGGGCTTTGGGTTTGGAGCCCTTGGGCTTCTGGGGGTGAGCTCACCAGTCGTCGGGTCTAGCACCCAGCATGATGCCTCATACTTATCCAGCTCTGCACGGTTGTCGTCAGCCACACTGTTTCTAGAAAGTTATGCAGCTCTTCTTTACCCGGTTAATCAAGCATCCACCATCTTGCCATCCTGTTCCTTGAGGACATACCCGTCTACCAGGTATGCACGGCCAAAGGTCGTTATTTGCAGTCTTAAGGTCCGCACATATTCCTTGGGACCGACGTTTTGTTTGGGCTTTTCCTCTTCGGTCGCTTTGCATCAAATCGCTCCCACTCCTCGTCACTGCACACGTGAGCTGGTCGTAGCACTGCTACCCTTCTCGGCATTTACAACGTTCGGTCGCACACCACCATGCAGATGACCAAGGCTGGCTAAGTCCGGAATCCCCCCGTTTTGCGAACGGAGACGGTGCCAACGTATACATGACGCACTGCACCTGCCTCTGTCCGCCGTTGGATTCAGCAGATCGACGAACCTGGCAGCATCCCGCGCAAAAATTTTTTGAACGTCTTTCGCCAAAAGGCACCAACGGCAGCTACACAAACGGCCGGACCGCACGCCTCGCGCGGGGCCCGCACGCCCCGCGCGGCTGCGTGCGGATCGGCTAAACTCCGTACTGCTTGGTACAAGTACAGAGGCCTCAGGAGCTAAGGCTGTACCGTTTCAGTAGACTTCTACCAATGAGCCCGTGACTAACCAACACTACCGTACACTGACCGTAATATCTACCATTTGAATGACTGAGAAAATGTCCGTTTGATCAAAAGGGATCGACGACATCGAAAGCGTTGGCGAGCAGACTCAAACTTGCAACGGGTGACTTAGCGGCTATCACGGCGGCGGGCAGGCACCAGAAAGATGGCGGTCGGTTGCTACCCACCCATGGATACCGGACTCGAGCCGAACACTTACATCGACACACATGCTAGCTGGCCAAATTTCGTGATGTCTCCTTTCCCTTCCTCCACGGATACCTACATTGTCCAGTTTCATTGGTCATCCTGCAGGCTTCCTGAGTTTTATCGCCAAATTATGTTGGATGCGTTCCTGGAAATGTCGACTGAGCCGGACTTCATGGTCACGGTTGATTAGTGAGCTGCCAGTGGTCTCACTGGCGCAGACGCCCTAGCGTGGCTCGATTTGTGATCCCGATGGCGACTGGTTAGCCACGGAGGGCCGGCATTGACCATCAACGGTCGATGCCGGCCCTCCATGTAGAGATTGTAAATGCGTCAAGGACAGACAGTCGATGAATTCATGGCCGAGGACCCTGACGACGGGTCGGCCAGTGGAGAGGATGCAGCACGCCAGTTTGCTAGAAATTATGACGAAGCAGTGGCCAGAGTCAAGGACGATACGCCATTGTACCCGGGATCTGAGAGCAAGGCCTTGATGTTTACATTGCAATTGCTGACGCTAATGGGGGAAAACTCATGCCCTCAGACCTTTGCTGATGAGCTCTTTAAGCTGTTGGGAAACGTTCTCCCCGCGGGCAACACTCTGCCCGACAGTATCTGGAAGGCACGGAAAGTGATCAAAGGCTTGGGCTTGGGGTACCGTGTGTACGATGCCTGCCCATGCGAGGGTTACTTGTACAAGGACAAGATTACTAAGAGCTGCCCTCTTTGCAAGCTGTCGCGCTACGAGACGTACACTGACAGAAACGGTGACATCGTCAACTCGCGGAAAGCGCATCGCCAGGTTAGGCACTTCCCCCTGATGGATCGGATTAGGGCCTGGTTCCGAGTCCCGGAAATGGCGGAAGCCCTTCAGTACGCTGCGAACCATGAAAACAGGAGCCAGACTCATCCACGCGCGTTGTGGACGGCTTGAAAGGCAGGTTTGCACTTGTTTCTACGCCTTCTGTTATGCAATGTGTGCCAAAGTATCAAGTTCGAGATTTTTCCTCTTGCGCTTATCTTTTGTTTGTACTGCTCTGATGGATACCTTTCTTTTTACGTCTGGTGTTTCTTGTGCATGGACCTGTTCGTGCAGACAGCCGTGCCATCCAGCACATAAAGAACAACTGGGACTTTCGCAGCCAGCCGCGGAACACCATCTTCCTTCTGAATTTTGACGGAGTATGTCCAAGGTCTTTCATGGATACCCACAGCAGCTGGCCCGCGTTTGTTTCCTGTGTGAACTTGCCCGAGTGGGTTATGGTGAATGGGCGGTTTTGCCCTATGGTGCTTCTTGTGGGCGCCATGAAGGGGAAGGCACCCAAGAACATGACCATTTTTTTGGACTTGATCGCTGAGGACTTCCTGGTACTGTGGAAGGGGTATTACATTTGTGATGTGACGCTGGACGTGGCCGGTGTTTACACTACGACATTTGTGAGGTCCATTCTTGCTGGCATAATTCACGACTACCCGGCATACTCCAAGTCCCTGAACATTCCAGATGCAGGGTACTATCAATGCGTCCTACATGGTGATGAGTGGCGTGGGGTTTTTATCTCAAATGGCCGTATCGTTCTCCTTGGCAATGACCGCATGTTTCCCGAGGGTGACCCCCGCCGGCCGGCTCACGCTCCTGTTGTTCAGGAGATGGACCATGCTGGCTACCTGAAGTACTGTGCTACGCTAAAAAAGCAGCCCGAGCCGTTTCTCAAGTTACCGTACTGGGTTCACCTGAAGATCCGTCATTTTATTGACGAGTTCCATCTGTGTCCCAACAACTTCAAGCGGGTCATTCATTGCACAAGCGGTAATTGCTAAACATTTAATTGTATCATTTCATTGTGATTGTTGCATGCATACATTGACTGTGGCCTATCTGTTCACATGGAAAGCTGATGTAATATTGTTTTTTTTTTTTTTCTGTTTGTACTATATGCAGGGAAGGCTATGGCGAGCGGGTCACTTCGTGGCAGGCTGAAGGTCCTCGGTCTGAACCCGGAGCTGTGGCGGCCTGATGAAGACCCTCCACCGGAGGGAGACCCACCACCGGAGGGAGACCCACCACCGGAGGGAGACCCACCACCGGAGGGAGACCACCAAAGTCCACCGAAGAAAGGCCGCAAGAAGAAGAGGGCGCCAGCACCGCGCCCCGGGTTCCAGCTGACGGCTGAGGAAAAGGCTGATATCAAGCGTAAGTGTGACATTGGGTTTTTATTTTTCCCGTAATTTGGAAATTTAATATATGTAGGACTGACTATGGTCTGTGTGATTTACATAGGACCATGACTATTTTTTTCGGCTGTCGTGTTACTACTATATGTAATTTTTTTGCGTGTGGTTGTAATGCGCAGGTCTCGATGACATCATGGAGTTAGGTTAATATTGTGCGGAAACCTTTTTGCCACTTGGGCTTCTCAGGTTCCGCACAATATTACCGGCGATAACCACTCGCCGGACACTCAAGTTCACACCGGTGTGAACTTGAGTGTCCGGCGAGTGGTTATCGCCGGTAATATTGTGCGGAACCTGAGAAGCCCAAGTGGCAAAAAGGTTTCCGCACAATATTAACCTAACTAAGACCTGGATCCTTGCGGGGCGCAGGTTCGAATCCACTCGGAAGCGGATTATTTGGGGGAATAATTCGTTCCGATTTGGCACCCGGCTCTAATCATATGCGCACCAAGGAGATGCTCATATTCGATCATATTCATATCGATATTTGCACCAACGAGATGCTTATATTCGATCATATTCATGCATACGGGTGTTCCGAGCCTAGTGATTCGTCCTCGCCCCAAGAGGCCGGTGTGAACTTGAGTGTCCGGCGAGTGGTTATCGCCGGTAATATTGTGCGGAACCTGAGAAGCCCAAGTGGCAAAAAGGTTTCCGCACAATATTAACCTAACTCATGGCGCATAGTAGCCTACCCGACTACTTCACCGGCCGGATCAGTGGCTTGCTCTGCGATGCGAAGAGTACTGAAAAATCCAAGACGCGTGACAAGATCCTCTACTTTTGCAAGCAACTCCCGACCATCTTGCGTGGGCGGTTAGATGACGATGCACGGCATGCATTTCTCCTTCAATCAGCGGCCTGGGACTTTGTGTTTTCTAGCGGCCCGGCGACTCAGCAGCAGTTGGATGACTGCGGCGAGATGTTTTTGCTTGCTGCAGTGGCGATGGAGCGTATAGCTGTCACGGACGCGAGCTATGTCATCCGGGCGCCCACTATGCACAAGACCGGTGACGTGCGCAAGGAATTTGTTTTCTACGCATTTTCGACAAAGGCTAGTGACCGGGGGGGGACACTAGCACTTGCAGCATAAGAGCGGACGAAAGTGTACGTGCACGCGCGCCGGGCCAGGCACAGCTGGGCGCGCAGCACTGACTTGAGCGGACGGCAGCACAAGTGTGCAGCGTCGAGAGGATCATACGCGTGTTAGTGGACAGCTGGAGCTGAAGCTGGACTGCTGGACTTCAACAGCGCCGAGGCTATTGACAGGCCAGGTGTCTTTGTGGTGTAGAATAGCGGGTCAACGTTATGAGGACTGGACAGAAAATGGAAAAGGACAATTTGCGGTGCGGAGCCAGATCGCTGGAATGAATGCGAAATCGCTGGCAGCCCTACAAAGGGATTTCTTCTAGAAAGGAACGATTAGACGCAATGTTTGCTGGGCCACTCACACGCAAGGTGTGAGCGTGCAGATTGTCTGAAGGATATTATGCTTCGACCTTGCTGGACGTGACTCAATGTCGGACATTCCCAGGGACAGAAATGCCGGAGCCTCTAGGAGATGAGATCGGCAACAGGGTAGCAATTTAGATTTGTCGGGATGCCTTCCTGCTTTTGTTGGCATGTGTGGTAGAAAGCCAGGACGGCAACTGGAATGCGGTTTCTATTCGCATGGTTCAGGCAGCAAGATAGTTTTGGCATTCCTGGCTGGACTGACAAGTGTGGCGTGTGTCATGCGTGTGGCATGACGAATGGTTTGGTTCATAGTCGAAGAGGACTCTCACGCACTGGCGTGTAGTCTCTTCGAGTCTCTCGTTAGTGGCCTTCGTGTTTCTCCCTTTCCTTGGGAGCAAGGCCGGTAGCATGTCATGGAGCGCTGCCTAACTGCGGGCTCGTGAGCATGGAGTGCATCGATATTGAGACTATCAACGTGTTGTAATTGTATTAACTTTCTCAATAAACTCCGCATGTGCGGCTTCATCATCAGACTGTGCAAAGTGTGTGTTTTGAAAGCATTATTCTATAGCAGGGGAGGCAATAAGGTGGTTATCAGGCACGAGGGACAGTTCCTTGTCCTCGGCTGAGAGCCCTCCTTTCTTTACTCGAAGAGACTACCCGGTAGTCTGCTTCCTTCTGTTCGAAGCCAAGACGTTGGCTTTAGTGTTTAGCAACCATCAGCAGTACAGGGAACGGCCTGGCTGACAGTTTGTAAAGGAAGTGTCTTGAGACAGATTTTAAGAAAATAGAACTAGCCAGAATTTGCTGGCTCTTGTCTTTTTCTGGCAGGCTAGTCGAGTCGTTATCCTTGACACCTGTTATAAAGCCTTTGGTTGTTGCTTCTTCTCAGCGAAACCTAGGCTTGTTGGTTCTTGTTTTGCCCATCGGTCAGCTGGTGCATGCCACTGACGCGAGCGCAGACTCGAGCTGGCAGATGCAAATAGAGCAGATGCCGACACGTCCGCTCCGGGGTCGAATGGCGGGATTCCTCCCGCCGTACCCGCAGTGGGTGAGAGTCGCGACCAAGAAGCGCCGCTGAGTATGGTGGCGCTGTTCGCGCAGATGCAAGCGCAGATGCAGCAACAGTCGCAACAGTTGCAGCAGCAATTGGCGATGCAGATGCGGGAAGTGACCGACAGATTGGTGGCCGTAGAGGGTCGTCATCTGCAGTCCACACCATGGGACGGGCAGGCATCGATGCCGGGCCCCAGTGGTGTTGCCGCGGAGCCGAGGGAGCGGGACCAGCCGCCAACCTCAGGTAATGCGGCGGGAAGGGCTTCGATGGAACCGGGGGTTTTGGCTGGGTCGCTAACCCAACACGACTTGCTTGGTGAGGCGGATGGTCAGCCACGGGGCGAGTATACGCTGGCGCCCAGGCGCCTGCCTTTCGATCAAGCGCGAGACGGATTGCACGAGGAGAACGGGGCAGGGCTGGCGCGCGCGATGGACCCACACAGGGGTGCACCAGGACGCATGCTGCCAGGCGGGGCCTCAATTCCGTTTGGGCGAGGCGGTGGGGCGCTGACCGGCGGGTCGACTGCACGGTGGTCAAGTGTGCCAATCGGGCGCATTCCGCCCATGGAGGACATAACCACGCCGCTGGCTTTCCGAGTACGGGAGGCAGCACGACCAAGCACGCTGGCGCAGGGACGCACAGCTCAGCGACCGCCGGAGGATGCCGATGGGGTGCAGTACCCGCAAAGGGTGCGCCTCATCAGAGTGAGATCATACGCCGTATAATACGGTATAATACGGTATAATACGTAATACGCTGGCTTTTAGCGTATGATTTTTCATACGTAATACGTTTTAGCGCATAATGACGTATAATACCGTATAATACCGTATAATGCCGTGTTTTCCGCGTTTTTTTTACGTTTTGCGCGGCTAGGATGCCAGAACGACAGGGCAACGATTTGAAGCCACAGATTTCGTATCTCTACTATAAGTACTGACCCGTCTGAACTTTCACAATTCGACGCGATCTTATTTTGACATTGTGGTGCACAGTGCGCGCACCGTGCGGAGGTGGCCATGGCGACGTGCGTTCCGTTAAAATATGGCTAATCCGGCGGGCGACAGGCGAAAAAATTAAGCCGATGGTTAAAAGTGATGTTCTATTATGATGTTTCATAGCAAGATCTGCACTATTTGCAAATTCGCTGCCTTTGTTGGTACAGATTTGGACGGGGGTCTCATCCAACGTCAATTTGGCCGCGATGAATAATCTAGCATGTGTGCCTGCGACGGTAGAATCGGTGTTCTCTGAACGTAGTTTCTTTATAACAGATGAGAATGAACGCCGCTATGTGAGTGGTACTACGGGACGGTGGGCCTTGGGCTGGACCGGTTCCA
Source organism: Mesostigma viride (assembly GCA_009746045.1). Taxonomy (NCBI): domain Eukaryota; kingdom Viridiplantae; phylum Streptophyta; class Mesostigmatophyceae; order Mesostigmatales; family Mesostigmataceae; genus Mesostigma; species Mesostigma viride. The sequence goes on along the minus strand of RPFO01000664.1, from coordinate 34,872 downwards.
TGAGTTAGAATTAGTTGGCCAGTTTTGTATGGCCATTTCTAGTTCGTTAAGTTAAGTAGCAATTAAGTTACTGTTGCTGACGGCTCATGAGGCGAGCCCGGGCTACGCCGCCCTAAAGTGCCAATTGCACGATGTTCTAGGTCTCTTTTTCTTGTAATCGGATGTATGGGGTATGGGTATGGCGGATTACAAGAAATTTAATGCTGCCCTAATCGCGTCAGCCTTTTGGCTGGCGGTGGCCGCTTAGAGATGGCGCGTGACTGACATAGCTTGAACAGTCACGTGACTGTGAAAAAGAAATTAATTACCCTCGTCGGTTTTCTCCCCGCAGCTGGGTTCTTGGCCGACGAGAGACTATAAAATACTTCGCGTTTGCCTGCGCGTGGCACCTGTACGGAACTCTGAAACCATGAGTAAGATTTCCGTGCCACGCTGCAGTGCCTACCGCTTTGCTGCGGAATGTCGCAGCAGGGTTGCAGTTCCTGACTACTGACTGCCGAAGGAAGGGTGGTCGGGTTACTTTCAGTGGGCATTGTGATGGACGACAAGTCTGTCGGCCCTCGCGTAAGTAGAAAAATATTTACCAGCATCCGCTCTTATGGGTGCGTGAGGTCTCGGGAATGTGGTGGGGACGAATTCCGGAATTATGCAATATTTCGATTCAGACCGAGACTTAAGGGGCCAGTTTAACAGACGGACCTGGGCCGGGCAGGACCAAATATTTTGGCCGGCCCAGTTGCGCTTGCGCTTTATCGGCCGCTGGGGTGTGTGATGAGAGCCTGCTCATCAACTAAAACCTGAAATATGGAAAGTTACTCCCCCAGGTGACAACGTTGACAGTAATCGAGATATGGTGGCATCGGGTGACGTCCTACAAGTTGTCGTCACGTTAGGGCGGCACTGGCCTTTGAGGGAGGTCCGTGGTCGTTAAACGAGGCGTCTTCTTCCTTGTCTTTGCGTGCACATTCAACACCCTCTTTTACTGGCCGAGGGTGGAAGGCTGGGGGGGCCCTGCGAAGGGTTATCGTGCATGAGGCTCGCTACAGCCGCCGGCGATTGTAATGGTCGTGACCGTTGCGGCAGGGCAGCCTCGAGAGCCACTGAGCGAAAGTGGTTGGCGGAGCTTTGGAGATAAAGCACCAGGAAAGGGGGGTTGGGTAACGAGAACTACAATCAATCATGAAATGGGTGCAGCGTGGCAGGCTCACTCATGGGTTCTGTAATTGCCCACTTATTGTTTTAATCAAATGTTGGTGGATTGGTAATAGTGGGAATAGAATCGGTGTTCTCTGAACGTAGTTTCTTTATAACAGATGAGAATGAACGCCGCTATGTGAGTGGTACTACGGGACGGTGGGCCTTGGGCTGGACCGGTTCCATGAGTTAGAATTAGTTGGCCAGTTTTGTATGGCCATTTCTAGTTCGTTAAGTTAAGTAGCAATTAAGTTACTGTTGCTGACGGCTCATGAGGCGAGCCCGGGCTACGCCGCCCTAAAGTGCCAATTGCACGATGTTCTAGGTCTCTTTTTCTTGTCCCGCCCTCCCTCCCTCTTCTTGTGTTTGTTTCTAGGGTAACGAGAACTACAATCAATCATGAAATGGGTGCAGCGTGGCAGGCTCACTCATGGGTTCTGTAATTGCCCACTTATTGTTTTAATCAAATGTTGGTGGATTGGTAATAGTGGGAATAGAACTCGACATTCGTGGGTTATTTTGATGCAGCAAGAGCCGTTTAGTAACGGACACCATGAAAATAACCTAAGCATCTTCGATCTGCGGCCATTTCCTGTCATTTCTAAAATGATTTCGTTCAGGCCTGCGCGATCCGCGGTTAATCCATCCATGGCTGGCTGGCTTTTCTTGCGCGCCTGGGTAGGAAATAATGCCGGCCGTGGTACGTTGATTGGCCGCATGTCACCGCCCAGTCTGTTTGCGCTCTTAATGAACCTGGCATGAAACTTTTTGCGCCGTTTCTGGGTTTTTCTTGCTATTTTGTTCTCCACTTGTTGCAGTTGTGCTATCAGATTTTCCGCAGCTTTCAATGGTTTTCCTTACGCTGCGTATGCCATGCTTCCTAAAGCTACCCAGAATTGATCGGGCAGTTATCTGGCTTCAAGCTACGCTTCCTGTATGGAGGTTTTCACACGGTAGACATTCTATATTGCGTAGTCAAGGACCCTAGCTGCCTGGGAGCGGCATCACCGTTGCAAGGAGCTGGCGAGCTCATAGACGCCTGTCATGCTCTTCAGCCTGCTGGAAAACAAGGTTGTTGTATGGAAGGTGAGAGTATGTGAGTTACTTATCACATCCCCACCTGTTTAGCCTCCGTGGTTCCCCAACGGGGACACGAGATTAATTAAGGGGATGGGACACATTGAAAGGGCACTTTTCTGGAAAACAGACCTGGGCATGGGATAAAAATCCAGTTATGCTTCCAAACCATAAATATGTGAAAAAAAAAATTTTCCAGCCACTTGGGGGTGGTACTACCCCCCAGCATGACCCAGTTATGAGCTAAAAATAGAAAAAGACGCTATTTTGGGCCGATTTTTCCTAGGAGAATGGGCAAACCAAAAGTGACCAAACCACATATTTTCCTAAAATCCCCACCCTTGCAAATAAATCTGGCTACTCAGGACCACAAAATAAGCACGTTTAGACTATTTGATGGGGTTTAGCCCAAAACACGTATTTTTTTTGTCCTAAAAAAATAAATCAAATAGTAGACACATGCAAAAATTCAAGTGATGACATTTATACTAGGCCTAGGGTGGGAATTTCACTCTCACAAAGTTTGAGCTCATTCTGAGCACGTTTACTCATGTTGATGGGTGTAAACATGCAAAAAAAAAATGACAGAAAATCCCGCTTATGAGCACAAACAACAGACCTATTACACCCTAGCCCACCACCAACTGGGCCAAACCAAGTCAAATTAATTCATTTATGATGTTAAAAAGCTTGCCACAAAATCCCAGGTCATTCTGAGCTAGTTTGCCCTTAGTACATCATGTTATAGCTGCCACCCTGCATGCTTGGTACACCGTGGCATGAGGGACACCATAAGCACATTCCTAAGCTTGCCCCCTGCAAATTGGGCAGAAGCACGTAAAGCAAATGCTAGAAGCTTGAAGAAGACATCCACCGACTCTTAAATCATTACGCAAGCAGGCATGACCACTTGCGGGAATCACCTCATAGCTAATACCCAGTCATGATGCTAAAGGATAAAAGGGCCATCCTTTTATATTGTCATAATAAGCACCTGATCCTTATCATCTAGGAAGCCCCAGCCATGTTTAATGGAAGCAAAACATATGGGAAGGAGATAACTATATCACACATGCTCACCTTCCCTACAACTTCACACCTTGTTTTCCAGCAGGCTGAAGAGCCAAGACAAGCGTTTATGAGCTCGCCAGCTCCTTGCAACGTTGATGCCGCTCCCAGGCAGCTAGGGTCCTTGACTACGCAATATACAATGTCAACAATATGAAAAACTCCATAAAACAAAGTGTAGCAGAGCCGCAAAACTGCCCAATCAACTCTTGCTAGCTTTAAGAAGCATGGCATACGCAGCATAAGGCAAAACATTGAAACCTGCGGAAAATCAGATAGCGCAACTGCAACAAGTGGCGAACAAAATAGCAAGAACACCCGGAATCGGCGCCAAAGCTTCATGCCAGGCACGTTTAGAGCGCAAACAGACTGGGCGGTGACATGCGGCAAATGAACGTACCACGGCCGGCTTTATTTCCTACCCAGGCGCGCGAGACAGCCAGCCAGCCATGGATGGCTTGACCGCGGATCGCGCAGGCCTGAACGATATCATTTCAGAAATGACGGGAAATGGCCGCAGATCGAAGCCGCTTAGGATGTTTTCACGGTTTCCATTACTAAACGCTTCTTCCTGCATCAATATAACCCACAAATCTTAAATTCTACCGTCGCAGGCACGCATTCTAAATTAATATATGCGGCCAGATTTTCGGATTAGACCCCCGTGCAAATCTGGATTAAGAAAGGCACCGACTTTTCAAATTGTGCATATCTGGCTATGAAACATCATACTAGTACATCGTTTAAAACCACCGGCGTACATTTTTCGCTTGTCGCCTGGCCGATTAGGGAAATTTTTACGAAACGCACGTCGCCATGGCCACCTCCGCACGAGGTGGGCGCATTGTGCACCACAATTTCACGGTCCGGGGGTACCGGCGCGAATTTTTTTGCGCCAAAAAATTCCGATGTGTCCCGTCCCCTTAATATTAATTAATTAATTCAGTTAATTAATTAATTAATGCACACCACGAGTCACACACCTGTAGTCACATGCAGCTCAGTACATTCACATAGCATCGCACCATGCAAACATACTACATGCATTAATTGTATACTACTGTAGTATTTGCGTGCATGCACAGCCACATATATATATATTTTAATATATAATTACTTGCATCAAAGTGAAGGCACCCAAGCAAACATAACCAATATAAAGCCACATATATACACATACACACAATTATGCATGCGCACGTTTACATTCTCAGTATTACATGCAATACATCGATCGTGTCCACAATATCCACCGTATAGAGTATAGCCGAGGGTAGGGCAACCTTGGATTATGTCCAAAACAGTGTTAAAAACATGTGGATTGATGGTGGGTGTCTTAAAATGTGTAAAATCAGAGTATTCTGAGTGTGTCCGTACGAAAACGTATAATACCGTATTATACCGTATTATACCGTATCATACATTATACTCCACCGTGACCGTATAACGCGTATAACGTACGATCTCACTCTGCGCCTCATACCGGAAGGCGCGAAGATGCCCACCCTACCACGGGTGGACATGCGCGAGAAGTTCTCCACAACCGGCAATCTGGCCACGCTGGCGCAGGCCTACAACGCGTACAAGTCATGGATTGATCTGCAATACATGACTACGCAAGGCGCTGTAATGCATGAGTTTGTGATGAACAACATGCATTTTTTCTTTCACGGCCTTACGCTGAGGCGAGTGGCTAGGCTGGTGGAGCAGTGGAGAGAGGTCTCGCTGTACACGCGTCACACGGACGTGTGGTTCGGCTTCGACGGGCGTGGCCAGCCCGACTATGACAACATCATGTATGGTGTCGACCCTGCCGAGGAACTGTGGGGCCTCCTTCGCCAGGAATACCCGGTGGAGACCATCAAGGCAGAGCGTGAGTGGCGCAGTTTCAAGATAGCCGAGGGTGAAACCCCGGAGCAATCTTACGAGCGCCTCATGGAGTTCGCCGGCGAAGTGGAGGACTGGTCCGAAAAGCTGGCGTGTCAGAAATGGCTGCAAGCGCTAGGCTCCAAGGAGATGGAGCTGCCCACGCCGCCCAACGGCCAGCCGTGGCGATTGCGGTCACTGTGCATTGAGGTCAGGGCCATGATGCGACGACACGCGCAAGGCCGGATCTCGGTAAGCACGGTGGTGGCCGAGCTGCAGGCCAAGGTCGACGCGCTGACCAAGGCCAAGTCGGGTGAGTCGTCTGCCACAAGACAAGCGCGCCCGCAAGGCGGCCACGGTGCTAGCAGGAACCAAGGGGGGTCTCGCAACGCCTCATCGCATGATGCAACCCAGGGTAACGCCGCTGGCGGCAACAAAGACGCTGCCGCCCCGACGCGAGCTGGGGGGGCACGTCCTCACAGACGGGTACTAGGACGGATGCGCGCAAATCGGGCTGCTTCCTTTGCGACAAGGATGGGCACCTTAGTCGCGAGTGTCCAAGCCGCTGCACGAAGCCGCATGGGGCAGACACGAAGTGGCACCTGATGAACAAGTGTCCAGCCGCGGGCATCAAGACGGTCCACTTCGCCGAGATGGCGGGCAAGACCGACTCGATGGAAGCCCAGGTGGCTGCCATCAAGCATGGTGAGGAGGCGACGGCGCCCCCCAACCAATTCGAGACGGTGTACCGGGAGGACCCATTCTGGGCGCCCATGCCGGGTGACGTCGAGATCAACGCTGCGGAGGCTACCAAAGGCAAGCAGGCACGCAGCCCGCTTTCTTTTCAGCAGGCACCCATGTTGCCTGCCGGGCAGTTGCCCGCGTCCTTTTCCATGCCGCTGGCTGGGGTGCAATCTGCTTTTGAGCATGCGAACCCTGCTGGGCTGGAGCAGCGTAGGCGATTGGCGCCTGTGTACCCAATGCCGTTCATTGTGGACGTACCCATGTTTTCAGCACGGCAGGTGGTCGACACCTTCGGGCAGAAGGGGGTTGAGTGGCTGGGGTCGGTTGTGTCCGAGATCCAGTTGTTCGCAGATGGGCATGATGTGCGCACCTTGCGCAATTCTGAGTCCGTCACCTACGGGCGCCAGCCGGTAGAAGCCGCAGTGCCCGTGGTGCAAGCGGGAGTGGTCAGCACAAGTAGCCAGCAGCGCACTAGTGCAGTCCCCCAGGTTCCCACGGTGGTTCCATACCCCAATGGTGAGCCGTCCATGGCGTTCCAAGCAGTTGGAGCCTGTGGAGATGTATGGAGCGACATGGTGACATGTCCGTTGGTTGGCGCAGTCAAGCTTGATAGCGGTGCTCAGCCGCTAGTCATCAGCACGGACTTGGCCACCATGCTGAACCTGACCTACGAGAACGGTGGCTTAGTGGAAAGCCCCGTGTCTGTGTCAGGTTGGCAGGGTCCGGCTAGTAAGCCGTACGCTATGACGGCGGTTAAAGTCAACGTGATTTTCAATCCGTTGCGCGCCTCTAGCATGACCACCGTGTCCGCGTATGCGCTGGTGGTCAACAAGTGTGGATATTCCGCACTACTCGGGGTGGATGTCCTTGCTCGCGCCATGGTTCAGGTGGACTATAGGGCGGAGGAGGCATCTTACATCCCTGATTGGGATGGGGCTGGCCTGAAGCGGGCCAGTGTGCCGGTCTCATGCTTCAGTTCTTCAGCCGGGGCTGCACGCCTCAACCCTTCCGCGGCTGCGGGCGTGGTGGAGGTCAGCATGGTGGAGGTACGGGCGGCGGGCTCATCGGCGTGGGACAAGCATCGGACGGTGCTGCCCCAGCCAACGGCGAGCATTGCCAAGATGCGCACGCAGTGGTCGCTGGATGCTGTGACGTCCACGCGGCAGCTGGCTATGCGCAAGCGGGTACTGAAGCCGTCATCACCATTCCTCAGATGGCCAGCCATGGCCTCACTTTGCTGCAACCGGGTGTCTCGGAGGCCCAAGGTAATTTTTCTGCTGCAATCTTACCGCAGGCCCCTGATTTTGCCAAGGGTGCGGTAGTGTTGGAACTGTTTGCGGGGATCGGAGGGGGCATTGCAGGCTTTTTGGCCGCAGGCGGCGTGTGCCGTAAACTCATCGCGGTAGAGCCATCGCACAAGGCGCGTCAGGTGTACTTCAGTCACTGTGGCGTGTTGTCGCGAGAGTATCCCGCGCAGTTTCCGCCATCAGCATGGCGTGACCCGTTTGGGGAATGTCCTCAAGATATCCGAGCCATCGGTGAGGTGCAGGTGCAGCAGTTGTTGCGCAGGCATCATGCCATCGACTTGGTAATTGCGGGTTGGGAGTGCCAGGGCCTGAGCCAGGCAGGGCAAGGGCGGGGGCTAGCCGATCCGCGTAGCGCGCTGTTCTGGGAACTGTTGCGTGTGGTGGGACTGTTGCAGTCGCGTCAGCCCCATCCGCCTGCGTATCTGTTTGAGAACGTTGTGGCGGGTGACAGCCCACATCAGGCGGTGCGGGAGGACTGGGCTACAATCGTGGCACTCCTGGGGGAGCCCATCGTGTGTGACAACGCAGGGCTGGGTGGGCTCACGCATCGTTTGCGTGCCTATTGGACCAACGTGGCGTGTGCGACCGATGTGCAGGCGGTCTTGGGGGCCGTAGCAAGGCAGCATCCGAGTGTGTCTGCGGAGGTAGCATTGCCTTCCCACCTAGTCACGCAGAAGGTGGATAGCGAGGATCGCCCACCGTATGCACGCGTCAACCGGGTCGGGAGCCCCATGTGTGCACTGCCGACCCTGGTCAGTTACCAAGGGTCGACAGCATACCGTGATCGGGGTAAGGGTCTCGTTTGGGACACTACCACCGGTCTGTTGGTGCAGCCACCCGCAGAATTTCGTGAGGCCAGCATGGGTTTTCATGTCGGGGCCTCGGCGCTGCCGGGCGTGCTCGAGAGTGAGCGCTGGTCTTTGATAGGCCAGGCTATGTCGGTGTTGCAGGTCGGGTATGTGCTGCTTGCATCGGTTGCCGTGCGCCAGTCTGGGGGGGCGTCCCCAGCCAATCCGCCTCAGCAGGTTGAGGCGCGCGCAGCCAAACTGAAGCGCCCTGCAGCGACGGGGACTTCATCAGCATGGGGGTGGCGTCTGCGACAGGTGTGGACTATCATTCTCATGACCGCCCTGCTGACCAGCACCGTGCTGGCCGGCGAGCCCACGCTGCATCGGGTAATACACCGTGCGGCACGCGAGGCTCCGGCGGTGGGTGTCACACCAGGCGTGGCAGCCTTTTCCTTGTTCCACGACGATGCGGCTAGGGCGCCGCATCTTGAGGCACATGCGGTAGCTGTGGGTGATCCCGCGGATACGCACCCCTGGGCTATTGGCGAACACCTTTCTGATGCGCAGCGCTCAGCCATGCTAAAGTGGCTAGGCACTGCAAGGGGGGCCTTCGCTTTCACAAGTGATGAACTGGGGTGTTTCAATGGTGGGACCATGCGTGTTCCATTGGACACTGACACCCTTTGTTCCGACGCCAGCATCGCCTGAGTCAGGCCGAGTTGGATTTTGTAGCCGAGCAATGCAAGGAGTTAGAGGATGCCGGTATCATCAGGCAATCTTCCTCCAGCTATGCCGCTGCCGTTGTCGTTGCGCCCAAGAAGGACGCTATCACCGGGGCATGGACGGGTATGCGCATGGCCACCGATCTGCGGTTGCTGAATGCACACACACCCGTGGACCGTTACCCCATGCCACGTGTGGATGATGTCCTGGATAAGATATCTCCTCATGTGAAGTTTGTGTCCTCGCTGGACCTGCGTAGCGGCTTTCATCAGATCGCAGTTGCGCCGGAGGATCAGCGGAAGCTTGCATTCTGGGGGGGCGGCAATTTGTATGAGTGGGTGCGCATGCCCTTTGGGCACCGCAACGCTAGTGCTGTTTTCCAACGAGCTATGGACAAAGTGCTTGCAGGTCTTCCTTTCGCCGCTTGTTACATTGATGATGTAATCGTCTTTAGCGCGACATTTGAGGAGCACCTGGCGCACTTGGAGCAGGTTCGCTTGGCTCTCGAGGAGCATAATATGCGGCTGCACCCTGAGAAGTGCAAGTTCGCCCAGCGGACCCTCTCATTCCTTGGTCATCAGATTGTGCCGGGTGGCCGGACGCCTGATGCCGCCAAGGTCGAATCCATTGTGCAGGCCGCCGTACCCACGGATGTCTCAGGGGTGCGGGCGTATTTGGGTTTGGCTGGCTATTACCGAGGTTACATTGAGAACTTCAGCAGCAAGGTGAAGCCCTTGACCGAGTTACTCAAGAAGGGGTGCGTGTGGGCGTGGGGTCCCGCACAGCAACGCGCCATCGAGACAATCAAGCAGGAGCTCACGTCGGCCCCGATTCTGCGCGCCCCTGACTATGCTTTGCCATTTGTGTTATATACCGACTGGTCCAAGGTAGGACTGGGTGCGGTCTTGGCGCAAAAGGATGGTGATGGGCGCGAGCACGTTATTGCTTATGCTAGTCGCAGCAACAACCCAGCGGAGAGCCGGTATTCTTCCTATGAGGGGGAGGCACTGGCTGTGGTGTGGGCCATCAAGCACTTTCGCCCGTATTTAGTTGGGCGCGTGTTTACTCTGGTGACAGACCACCAGCCGCTTCAGTGGCTAATGACCAACACCAACCTGACGGGTAAGCTCGCCCGATGGGCCATGATTATCCAGGAGTACCACATGACCATTGTGCATCGGGCCGGCAAGGACCATGTCAACGCCGATGTGCTATCCCGATACGCCATGCCTACCACTGTTGACCACACTGGAGCCCGGGCCATGGGTGCCGAGGGCTCGTCGGGTTCTGTGGTCTTTGTGAACGCTGCTGGGTATGCGGCCGACGATGAGGAGGAGGCGTGGTGGCGCAGTGTCGAGTACTCTGTGGCGGACTTCGGCATCAGCGACGACCCGGTGCGGCCGTCGCCATTCACGCCATCCAAAGCTGTGTGCGCTATGGAAGAGGGTAGGTCTCTGTCCTTTGACATTGATCCTTCTCTGCAGCAGCTGATCGCTGTGCAGGCTCTCTTAGCGCGTAGCTCTCTTGCTGATTGCTACACCGCTGATATCTGGCTAGATGGTCGAGTTTTGGAGCAAGTGCAGGGTGCTGTCTTGACTCCTACTCCAGTCGATTGGACTCCTGCTCAGAAGGCGACGGAGTTGAACAGGGTGCAGCACAGGGCTGCAACCTATGGTTGGGAAGATGGGGTTTTGTACAAGCTGTTGGGCAAGCGTAGGGTGGTCGTCCCACCGCCTGACAAGCGCGTTGCTATAGTGCAGGCGTACCACGAGCGGTATGGTCACTTGGGTGGCAATCGCACGCTCAGCCTCGTACGGACCAGCTATTGGTGGAATAACATGCGACACACAGTGGCCCAGGTAGTGGCCAGCTGTGTCCCGTGTGCTCGAACCAAGGCTAACTTTAGCGCAGATCATGGTGCCAAGGAGCTGATGTCGCTTCCCATCAAGGGCTTGTTTTATCGCTGGCACGTCGATCTGTGCGGGCCGTTTCAGGAGAGCCCTGACGGCAACCTCTATGTCATGGTATGCGTGGAGAGCTTTAGCAAATGGGTTGAGTTGATCCCCATTGCTGACAAGCATGCCGCTACCACAGCGAAGCATTTTGCAGACATCATCACCAGGTTTGGGGCTCCCGCGGAGGTAGTCACGGACCAGGGTGGTGAGTTCAGGGGTGAGTTCCAGGAGTTGCTGGATGGATGTCTTATTGATCACCGTCGCACTTCTCGGGAGCATCCTCAGGCCAATGGTTTGGCTGAGAGATTGGTGCAGACCGTCAAGCAGGCGCTGCGCAAGTGGAGCCTGCAGGTGCCGGAGTCGGCCAGGTGGGATCGCGAGTTGGCATGGATTGCCATGGGTTATCGCATGTCTCCCCAGGAGTCTCTCGCTACCTTCTCCCCGTATTTCCTTCTGTTCGGGCGTAATCCTCTTTTGCCTACGGAGGCACAGGTTGCGCACCCCGAACCCATGGCCTTCGACAACGCTCAGCAATTTTTGGTTGAGGTGCTGGCCAGGGCAGAGACTTTTAAGAAGGTCATGCCCATCGCGATGAACAACTTGTTCATTGCTCAGCACAGGGACTCCCTGCGTTACGCTCAGCGCCGGGGGGGCGCATACATGGCTCGCCAGCTGCGGTTTAGGCCAGGGCAGTATGTTTTCCTGCGCACTCAGCTGAAGCACACTTTGGATGTGGAGGCGGGGCCCACCATTTTGCGCATTGTGGCTATCAAACCATCGGGAGTGGCAATTTTGGAGGGCGCCGACGGGAGCCGTACGACAGACAACCTCAGCAATCTCAGTCCCTGCTCACTGCCCAATTTGGTCCACGACCTCCAACCGCACACATCTCGCCGAGTCAAGGACGCCCAGTGTCAGGTTTGTCACCGGGTCGATCAGGCGGAGTCCATGTTATTGTGTGATCAGTGTAACTGTGGTTGGCACATGCAGTGCTTGCAGCCCGTGGTCACCAGCATTCCGGAGGGGGATTGGTTTTGTCCAGTGTGCACCGCTGCGCAGTTTACCTCCCGCAGCTTGACTGCGGTCACCGCTGCCCTTGTCTTGGTACGATCGCTGTCTTCGTGATGGGGCCGGTCGCCAGCGAGGGGGGGAATCATGGGACAGGTCCTCGCCCACCCCACAGGGCATGCAGTTAAGGCAGGCACATCAGCTCAGCTCATTTGGGTTTTACCAAATTAAGCTGAGTGGCCAGCCGCCATGGTGGCGCCGGAGATTGTGGCACGCAGACGCGACAGCTGTCACGGACGCGAGCTATGTCATCCGGGCGCCCACTATGCACAAGACCGGTGACGTGCGCAAGGAATTTGTTTCTACGCATTTTCGACAAAGGCTAGTGACCGGGGGGGACACTAGCACTTGCAGCATAAGAGCGGACGAAAGTGTACGTGCACGCGCGCCGGGCCAGGCACAGCTGGGCGCGCAGCACTGACTTGAGCGGACGGCAGCACAAGTGTGCAGCGTCGAGAGGATCATACGCGTGTTAGTGGACAGCTGGAGCTGAAGCTGGACTGCTGGACTTCAACAGCGCCGAGGCTATTGACAGGCCAGGTGTCTTTGTGGTGTAGAATAGCGGGTCAACGTTATGAGGACTGGACAGAAAATGGAAAAGGACAATTTGCGGTGCGGAGCCAGATCGCTGGAATGAATGCGAAATCGCTGGCAGCCCTAAAAAGGGATTTCTTCTAGAAAGGAACGATTAGACGCAATGTTTGCTGGGCCACTCACACGCAAGGTGTGAGCGTGCAGATTGTCTGAAGGATATTATGCTTCGACCTTGCTGGACGTGACTCAATGTCGGACATTCCCAGGGACAGAAATGCCGGAGCCTCTAGGAGATGAGATCGGCAACAGGGTAGCAATTTAGATTTGTCGGGATGCCTTCCTGCTTTTGTTGGCATGTGTGGTAGAAAGCCAGGACGGCAACTGGAATGCGGTTTCTATTCGCATGGTTCAGGCAGCAAGATAGTTTTGGCATTCCTGGCTGGACTGACAAGTGTGGCGTGTGTCATGCGTGTGGCATGACGAATGGTTTGGTTCATAGTCGAAGAGGACTCTCACGCAGCGTGTAGTCTCTTCGAGTCTCTCGTTAGTGGCCTTCGTGTTTCTCCCTTTCCTTGGGAGCAAGGCCGGTAGCATGTCATGGAGCGCTGCCTAACTGCGGGCTCGTGAGCATGGAGTGCATCGATATTGAGACTATCAACGTGTTGTAATTGTATTAACTTTCTCAATAAACTCCGCATGTGCGGCTTCATCATCAGACTGTGCAAAGTGTGTGTTTTGAAAGCATTATTCTATAGCAGGGGAGGCAATAAGGTGGTTATCAGGCACGAGGGACAGTTCCTTGTCCTCGGCTGAGAGCCCTCCTTTCTTTAATCATGGGACAGGTCCTCGCCCACCCCACAGGGCATGCAGTTAAGGCAGGCACATCAGCTCAGCTCATTTGGGTTTTACCAAATTAAGCTGAGTGGCCAGCCGCCATGGTGGCGCCGGAGATTGTGGCACGCAGACGCGACATAGCGCCAGCGTCTGAGATGGCAAAATCTGTTCATATGATGGCCCACCTGGCCCAGCAAATCCCCTTCAATGTTGGGTCGATGTGACACCCGCACCATGGCGTCGGGCGAGCGGATGATGGGGGCCATGATCACGAAAGCTAAGCTGTCCAACGTCAATGTGGAGAGCTCTATGGACGGAGCATATCGCAAGTCTGAGGCGCTGACCCATCTGGCCTATCACATGGTGAAAACCGGGATGGTAAGTACACGCTAGTGACCGATTTTTTTTTTTTTATGGATTTGTGTGCAGATTTAGTGTTATGTACGCGCTGCTTGTGGCCCGGTCTTGTGCTGCATGCAGCTAATTTCTGTGCATATTTGTGTGCGCTGCTTGCAATGTCTTGTTTGCTTTCTTTTTTTTCTTTCAGCCAAAAGACCGCTACTACATCTGGGACGTCATCCACGCAGACCCGTCCAAGAAGGTCGAGTTGGGGCCGGGCGCAGCCGCAAGAATTTCTACACTTTCACCGCCGCGGAATCTGATGAAGTGGGCGCGATTTTGTTGGAGTATGCGCTGCCCAATGCGGAGTACAAAGATCCCGAAGTCAACGGCGATGAGGCCTACTGGTAAGATGCCGCTGTCCTATTATTGTAAGTTGCTATTCTTTGAGCTGATTTTCTTTCAGTATATGGAACTTCATCTGATTTCCAAGGACTAATGCCGTTATTCTAATTTTTTTTTCTTGCATTGCTATCTTGCTTTGTATGCGATGTGCATGCATGCAGGCGGCCCTTGTGCAGCGACCTCTCATGGCTCAAAGACTGGATCGGACTCAACCAGCAGCCGCTGGTCCCGGAGCTTGTCCAGGCTGCAGCAGCCGGCGTGCAGCTCAAGGCTGAGGAGTATGATCTAGGGTGCACTTGTACGGTTTCAATTACCGGACAAAAGAAGCTGACAGGAAGCAAGCATGGCGGACTGCAAACTGTGGTGTAGCCTATACCATAAGGAGGGAAGCAGCACTCAGTACGGCTACCTGACCCACATTCTCGTGGCGAAGCTGGTGCGGCCGGTGGGGCAGTGGACTCAACAGCTTGTGCTGAGAGTAGAGCTTTTCGATGCATCGGAGGTGGCTTACATTCGGGATCAACGCTTGGTGCGCATGTTGGTCCGCAGCGCCGAGGCACCACGCACGGCAAAGCTAGTGTGGCCAACATCTGTTAGCTCTGTTGGGTTTGTGCTGGACCCACGGCATCAGCCCCAGCTTTCGGTCATTCACTGCAAGCTGCCCCGTCACCTGGCAACCGGGTGGGCTTTGGAGAACGAGTTTTTCCAAAGCACGGCGACAAGGTGGCAGGAAGACATCAGGTACTTCCCACCTGAGCCGCCCGCTGAACGGCCGCCCGCTGAACCGCCGCCCGCTGAACCGCCGCCCGCGCCAGCGAGCACGGCGGCACGACCTTCACGCGCAGCCCCGCCGCGCAAGAAAAAGAAGCCGCCCGATGAACGGCAGCCCGCGCCGGCAGCCACGGCGGCACAACCTTCACGCGCAGCCCCGCCTCGCAAGAAAAAGAAGCCGCCCGCTGAACGGCAGCCCGCGCCGGCAACCACGGCGGCAGAGCCCTCACGCGCAGCCCCGCCTCGCAAGAGAAAGAAGAATTAATCTGAGGCTTTGGCGTCTGCATCACACAAGGGGAAGGAGCCCATGCCCCCGTTGCGCACAAGTGCACGCGCGCGCACGGTCAGGGACTATAGAGAACAAACCTCTAGCAACGAGGGGAATGACAGTGATTTTAACGGTAGTGATGCCCAGAGTGAGATCGTACGTTATACGCGTTATACGGTCACGGTGGAGTATAATGTATGATACGGTATAATACGGTATAATACGGTATTATACGTTTTCGTACGGACACACTCAGAATACTCTGATTTTACACATTTTAAGACACCCACCATCAATCCACATGTTTTTCACTGTTTTGGACATAATCCAAGGTTGCCCTACCCTCGGCTATACTCTATACGGTGGATATTGTGGACACGATCGATGTATTGCATGTAATACTGAGAATGTAAACGTGCGCATGCATAATTGTGTGTATGTGTATATATGTGGCTTTATATTGGTTATGTTTACTTGGGTGCCTTCACTTTGATGCAAGTAATTATATATTTTAATATATATATGTGGCTGTGCATGCACGCAAATACTACAGTAGTATACAATTAATGCATGTAGTATGTTTGCATGGTGCGATGCTATGTGAATGTACTGAGCTGCATGTGACTACAGGTGTGTGACTCGTGGTGTGCATTAATTAATTAATTAACTGAATTAATTAATTAATATTAATTAATCTCGTGTCCCCGTTGGGGAACCACGGAGGCTAAACAGGTGGGGATGTGATAAGTAACTCACATATTCTCACCTTCCATACAACAACCTTGTTTTCCAGCAGGCTGAAGAGCATGACAGGCGTCTATGAGCTCGCCAGCTCCTTGCAACGGTGATGCCGCTCCCAGGCAGCTAGGGTCCTTGACTACGCAATATAGAATGTCTACCGTGTGAAAACCTCCATACAGGAAGCGTAGCAAAGCCAGATAACTGCCCGATCAATTCTGGGTAGCTTTAGGAAGCATGGCATACGCAGCGTAAGGAAAACCATTGAAAGCTGCGGAAAATCTGATAGCACAACTGCAACAAGTGGAGAACAAAATAGCAAGAAAAACCCAGAAACGGCGCAAAAAGTTTCATGCCAGGAGCGCAAACAGACTGGGCGGTGACATGCGGCAAATCAACGTACCACGGCCGGCATTATTTCCTACCCAGGCGCGCAAGAAAAGCCAGCCAGCCATGGATGGATTAACCGCGGATCGCGCAGGCCTGAACGAAATCATTTTAGAAATGACAGGAAATGGCCGCAGATCGAAGATGCTTAGGTTATTTTCATGGTGTCCGTTACTAAACGGCTCTTGCTGCATCAAAATAACCCACGAATGTCGAGTTCTACCGTCGCAGGCACACATGCTAGATTATTCATCGCGGCCAAATTGACGTTGGATGAGACCCCCGTCCAAATCTGTACCAACAAAGGCAGCGAATTTGCAAATAGTGCAGATCTTGCTATGAAACATCATAATAGAACATCACTTTTAACCATCGGCTTAATTTTTTCGCCTGTCGCCCGCGGGATTAGCCATATTTTAACGGAACGCACGTCGCCATGGCCACCTCCGCACGGTGCGCGCACTGTGCACCACAATGTCAAAATAAGATCGCGTCGAATTGTGAAAGTTCAGACGGGTCAGTACTTATAGTAGAGATACGAAATCTGTGGCTTCAAATCGGTAGGGTTGTACCGAATAGTGTTCCGAATACCGAATATCCCCCGAATACCGAACCGAACACCGAATATGTTCAGTATACGGCGAACGGTCTGTCCGTCTGAACATATTCGGTATCGGTATCGGGAGGCAAGCTCTACTTCCGAATATGTTTGGTATCGAAATCGGGACACCCTACTATTCGACGAATATATTCGTAGTTCCGAATATCGAATAGTAGTACCCCTACTAGCGGGCGGCGCAGCCTCCAGCCTCCACTCACCAGCTGGCGCGGTCATGCCTCCGCCGACTCAGAGTTAGGCCAACGCCCAAAAGCTGAATGCACTATGCAGGGAAGGCAACTGTGCTCGTCTAAGTATTAAACACTAAGTGTATCTCAATATATAATTGATACAAAATAATTAATATAAGTCTCATTAATATAAATGATACAAGTTATCTACCTAATACGTTATAGTAGCTACTGTCGTCATTATTCGATCGGCGTCCGAATAGTTCGGAGAACTATTCGGTGTTCGATTCGGGAAGGGCCCTTCAGCTCCGAACATATTCGGTATCGGTATCGGGAGGCTCCAAATATATTCGGCAAATATATAGGTTTATAGCTGGGCGTTTGCTTTGGTTTGAGTGATTTCACTCTGCTGTAAGTAATTATATTTTTAAAATATATTCGGCACGGTCCGAGGATGCGGATGGCGCTGCCTTCTATTCCCCCAACCACCGGCCTGACATCGTGGTGCTGGACTTTGAGGGGGGTGGCCGGCATCTGCTTATTGACGTTTCGGTGGCGCGGCCCTTGGCTCTTAGCCACGTGGCTGGGGCCTCCCTCACGGCAGGTTACACGGCGGACCGGGCGGAGCGGGCCAAGCTCCTGGCCTACGGCGACGTCGGGCACCATCGTGTGGTGCCCTTTGTCCTGGAGGAGTTTGGGGCCATGGGCCCCCTGACCTACGCCTTCTTCAAGGAGTGTTGCCGGCTCCGGGAGGACCGGCTGGACCTGGAGGGCCAGCGGGCCCCATGGTCGGCGCGGACCTGGACGTCATATTGGCGTCAGCGCTTGTCGGTGGCGCTGACTCGGGCCATGGCTGACATCATGCTCCGCCGTACGCGGGCTGATTTTGCGGTGCAGCAGGGCTATTAGGTTCCTCCCGTTAGGCGTTTCCATTGGTCTTATCGTAGTATAGAGCTTTGACATGGCTCTGTATATAGGTTTATAGCTGGGCGTTTGCTTTGGTTTGAGTGATTTCACTCTGTTGTAAGTAATTATATTTTTAAAATATATTCGGCATCGGGTTCGGGGCACCCCCCTGGTCCGAGTATCCGATTCGGCAAGCCAAAACGCTATTCGGTACAACCCTATCAAATCGTTGCCCTGTCGTTCTGGCATCCTAGCCGCGCAAAACGTAAAAAAAACGCGGAAAACACGGCATTATACGGTATTATACGGTATTATACGTCATTATGCGCTAAAACGTATTACGTATGAAAAATCATACGCTAAAAGCCAGCGTATTACGTATTATACCGTATTATACCGTATTATACGGCGTATGATCTCACTCTGGTGATGCCAAGGATGATTCTGATTGATGCTGCTGCGCCAGCATTTTGCGGCCTCATTAGATGCTGCACACAAGTGTAATCATGCCGATATTATGTTGAATAAAGATGCATCATTCATTGTTTGGGCCTAAACTGACTTGTTGTCGGTTCAGCCCTTGTATTTTTTACCACTTTTGTGCTCGTCGTGGTGTTCTTTTTACCACTTTGGCCACTTTTTGGGTGGTTTTGGGTGGTAAAAAGTGATAAAAAGTGATAAAAAGTGATAAAAAGTGATAAAAAGTGATAAAAAGTGATAAAAGTGGTATTTTTTACCACCACCGAGTTCCTAGTGTATCAAAACCATCCTGGAATGGATAGCCTTTCTATTACTAACTATTATCTGGCTGTGTGATGGTACGTGCCAGAACCATGCACAAGGTGTCTGGTCAGATCCACACCCTCCCAGAAAATTTTTACGGTGCATGGGTGAGACCCTACAAATGATGTACCAGATGATACACAACTTGAGGGCAGTGACAGGCGCCAATCAAAACATATACTCCACGCATTGAAGCCTATGGTGAGTGCTAAAAGGTAAACTCAGACTGACACACAGCAATGCTAAAACAGCATCACAGGCATGGAATAATGTAATGATGGGAACAACTAGGTTGTTCTCCTCCCACCCTATGGGGGAAGAAGCCAGCACTCCCTGACTAGGCACACAGGTGTTAGGCACAACACCGTCAAGGTGTCAGCAGTATGACAGCACACCTTGAGAGACATGGGACTGTCACCCTTTTTACAAGCCATGACTAGAACAGGGAAAAGCCCTTCCTCCAAACTGCTTACAGGACTGGGTCTTCTCCATTCTAGCATCATGGTGCATGGTGAGCCTGCAGAAAGAAAAATGTCTCATCCCCTAGGCATCTCTTCTGCAACCAAAAGAGATCACCAGGTGCCCACCTGCTTTTCGAGATGTTGGCCTACCACTGGTAGTGCCGTTGCAGCAGACGACGTTGTCGCCACAACCAGATGTCGCTGCTACAGCAAAACGTCGGCGCTAGAGCGAAAGGTTGTTGCCGAAACATGAAGATGTTGTCACTAAAACTGGCAGATGTAGTCGTTGAAAAAGAAGGCATTGGCACGACTGGAAGAACTCGTTGCCACCACCACACTGTGTCGGCTGATTGTTGTTGTCGTGTAGAGCCCGTTGCCGTTTCAGCGGGTCGGGCAGATTGACGCAGTGTCGAATAGGCGACAGCAGCAGAATCACTTTAGAGTTGGCTGGTCTGGCGCGTTAGCTTGGGCTCAGGAAAATGTGGTCTGGCTCGGCTTGTTCGTGAGAACGTCCCACGCCAGACGCATAGCCTATTCCGCAACACAGACTGCATGCAAAAAGAAATTCGCTGCACAGTGAAAAATGCGCTCTATACAGGTCAGCAGGGTTAGTGAAACCACCAGGTGACTGGCCGCTGAGCTAGATAGAAAGCTTTCTTCTAAATGTCTCAACCAGGACGAATGCTATCGTTCTTGTTCTTCCGCTTCGGTAGAAAAAACGTAGGTAGTCGGAAATGGTTGATGTATACTGAAAGAGTCAGTATACACGGAAACTCGTCCCATGCTTTGATAAGTCTGTTCAGAGGTCAAACCTCCGATACCAATGTAACAGAATAAAATGGTACCGGTGGCCTCTGCTCCACTAAATGCACAGATCTTTTACCTCCTGTCATTAAGGGGAGGTGGCACCCCAAAACCCAAAAAATCTGACATATGCTAATATCACTTGAAATTCATTTGCACAATGCTGAATTATGATTGGGGGCACTAAATAACATCTCTAGTGAGTTGTCCATGCACTTGTTGGGGGTACTACCCCCATATATACGCCAATAATGCGCTATAAATAGCAAAAGACGCTAATTAGGGCTGAGTATGCCCCAGCCAATGCACTTATTTGTTGGCTACCAAAAATCAAGGTCATATAGTTCCCTGAGTTTGTAGCTTGCTGAGCTATTTACATAATGGAAATGGCAAAACCTTGAACAGTTATTAATTTTCCCGCAAAACAGGTCATTTTTTACCGGACATTGGGAATATACATATCATAAACACTTCCGATAAGGCCACAAAATCAACAAAAATTCCGGCTAACAGGGGGACAGCAGTGTTCCAAGTCCCAGGTCATTCCGACAAGTCTAGCTCAAGTTATTGCGTCAGACGTGTTTTAAAAAAAATGCCCGCTAAAACAGAAAATGTCACTATATCAGCCCTTGTAAGCATCCTGCACAAGGCAGGCAGGGCAAAACCAATCCCCCTTGGGCTCCTTAGTCAACGGGGGGTCAGCGCAGCACCCATGCAGTCCTCCCTTGCACCCGAATGTGCTGCACAGCAGGAAAGGGACACCGTCAATTTCATCCGGGGAAGCACATGCAAGGCAAGGAATATTATCAACATCATTCTCATCATCACTACTACCTTCCCCATCGTCCCCCTGCCCCTCCCTTTGCATCACGTCGTGGCAGCCACCCTTAACACAGGTCATTCCGACAAGTCTTGCTCAAGTAATAAGGTTATGCGTGCTAAAACCTGAACATAAGCTTAAGGGGGGGTTTCTTTGTATATGGCCACTTAGGCATGCTGTTTTCCATCCAAAAAGCCAGAAAGCATGCCCCACTCGATCACAAAACATAAGCAAACGGCTAGGCACCACATCTTCCCTCACCTGCCCTCGGCATGGCCAACCTTGCCAGCGCAAGCATAGCAACACGATCGCTAGGCATACATGCCAAGAGAGCATACACTATACTCTACCCAAGGTTACCTTGTAAACTTCATGCTAAGAACTCAGCAAATCTATGATCAAAAGCACATATAATTAACTCTAGCACACTGATGACGACACATGCTCAAGGTTGGGGGTCACTGTGGCACGCACTGATGGGTTTCCTAGACGACCACTCACTACCTGACAAGGCGCTAAGGACCACTCAGAAAGCAAGTAAACACAATCACACTTTACATGCCATCAACATGGATCAAATCCATGCTGAATATGTTGTGAAGTACAAAGGGGTGGCCACGCACCTCATACTCCTTCACCGTCCCTCGAGCATGGCCAGACTTATAAGTACGTGAATAGCAATAATGATGATGGCACTACATGCATTACCAGCATTTTCTATGTTTCTCCCAGGTTAGATTGTAAGGGTTATGCCAACCAAGCTTACCAACACAGCAACAACTCCTTAACTGCACTACCCGACATGGGCAACAAACTGGAACTATGGAGGGCAAGGAACCAAGGAGATCATGGCATACAAAGCTTGTATGCAGTCAACCATGTCAACCATGGTTGGCTCAGCAACATTGCTGTCTTGTCACATCATCATAACAAGGAAAGCTCAAATAAACCAATGATGGCAGCTATCTACATGCAGTCACACAAATGCAATATCTCCAACATGATCGTCGATTTCAAAAATTCCTTCCCTGCACGATAAAATGCAAAGAAACCAGTGGCGGCCGTTCAGCTTCTGACCGCTGTGATGCCGCTGCGAGGAAAGGGTGCGTCACTATCACACAACAAGAAGCGTCCATACGCACAACATCCTTGCCAGAACACGTGCTATGAAATCCCTTACGCCTTCCCTAGGATCTATCGGCTGAGACTAAAGCGGATTTGATCAAGACATCAACGAAAACAAGCTAAAGCTGCCAGGTATTCGTCAACACGACGGCACGCAACGGAGAGTTAACTGGCGGAAACTGACCAAAACGAACGCAAAAAACTTCGAACGATGAGCTCTTCGAAGAAAGAACTGATAGTAGATAACAGTCGCCACAAATCTATACCTTGCCCTCGTAGATCCCTCGCCCAGGCGCGCAACAACGGCCGTTCTTCCATGGAAGGTTCCGACATGCACTGCGCAGGCCTGAAAAAATACTTACAGAGAATGGCCGAAAATGTAGCAAAAAGCACCCGTTCGGTTTAGAATTCGATGCTACCGATATGAATGCATCCTTCACGGTCAAAAAGACCCCCAAAACTGAGAATTTACTGCCGCAATCACGAATTCTATTTTATTCCGCGCGACCAAAAAATGCAGATTACCCCCCATGCCGATGGCAGTAAAAGAAAGCAGCGATATTGTAAACCAGCCACTTGCCGCCGCAATCCAACATCATTAAATCATCGTCTTCAACATCCAATCATTTTTTTTGCATTTCTCTAGCCCTACATTGCTAGTTTCGCCTAAACGCAGTCGCCATGGCCACTTCCGCAAGTGGTGCGCGCACGGAGCACCCACTTTTCACGGTACGGCCGGTGCCGCGAATTTTTTCGCGCGGAAAATATTCGGCGCGCCACGTCCCCTTAAAGACAGAACGGACTTATCAAACCCCAAGAGACAGGGGAGATTCCTAGCACTCTCCAGGAATCGTAGAGGGTGGTCGTTTCCCGTCTAGACTGAGGCCATTCCTACTACGAGACGGTACTTACGCGGTAGAGAGCGGTGGTCCCCTTTTGGTCGGGCGTCTCTCTGCTTGTTCATACAGACACAAGACTTCCTGTCTATCGGATATGGCAGTCCAATAATAACAGGGCCTGAAGTGAGCATGTTTGGTTATTAGAAATAACTTCACATAATTGGGGGTATCCGCGTGATGCGGCTATGGTGACAAACAGGCAAATCTTATGTCCCCGCCGACAGAGAGGAGTCCAACGCAATCCTATACATGTCTCAGCCAATCGGAACACAGATGAACCGGTAAGGTTCTCTCTCTATATATATATGCTTTACACCCCTAACTTACGAAAGATACTAACTGACATCAGTCAGATTACACATAGATTCCAAGGTACTGTCCCCTACCGTCCAGGGCCCAACACAAAGGACCATCAAAAGGGCACTCCGCATTGTTGAAGTCCCAAAAAGTCAAGTCAGGCCAGGAATCATAACACTTTGGCCGTACAAAGGACTCAGCCATTTACATACACTGAACGCTGAACTACAAGTTCGCGTCCACTTGGATGTAACAGTATACACACTGTCAGAAAATACTGTTACAATATTCCCTAGTCTGATGAGGTGGCAGCTAGGAGGGGCCTGCCATGGCTTGTGGTCAGCGTGGATGACCGACCCCCTCCAGTATACCGGCTTCCCCCCTGCGCTCTGCCGGAGCTGAACGGGTAGGTCTGCCGTAGCTCGCGTCGCCGCTGTTGCTGGGCCAGCCTGGGTCAAGTCGTCGTCCATGCTGCAGCGTGAAGCGAGTCCTCGAGAGCTTCTTGCGGCATTTAAGGAACGACACTAGCTTGTCCGCCATGTACTTAAGTCCCTACTAGCTGTGAGGCCGATATCGACCACCCCCATCTCCCTCGCCTGACACGCACTCCGCCAAAATAGATCGAGCCGGCCTCGATCAGGCGCAAGCCTGAGGGCTGGGCAAGCGCGAGAAGCGCAGGACCTGTTCAAGGTCCTGCTCCTCGCGGTTCTAGTGGCGTCTTCCAACACAACTACCCTAGTCGTTCCAAGACGTTGGAACGCCATGAATTCGTCCTTGAATACAAGTTGTAGTTTTCTCAGTTAGTAATGGCGCCGAGACGTGGACTCCTCACAGTCGTCTACCTCGATATCCTGAAAAGCCTGAACGGCACGGACCGCGCAAGCCTGAGGGCTGGGCAAGCGCGAGAAGCGCTCGCAGGACCTAGCTGTTCAAGGTCCTGCTCCTCGCGGTTATAGTGGCGTCTTCCAACACAACTACCCTAGTCCTTCCAAGACGTTGGAACGCCATTCGTTCTTGAATACAAGTTGTAGTTTTCTCAGTTAGTATGGCGCCGAGACGTGGACTCCTCACAATTAATCGTCTACCTCGATCCTGAAAAGCCTGAACGGCACGGACCGCGCAGGCCTGAGGGCTGGGCAAGCGCGAGAAGCGCAGGACCTGTTCAAGGTCCTGCTCCTCGCGGTTCTAGTGGCATCTTCCAACACAACTACCCTAGTCCTTCCAAGAAGTTGGAACGCCATTCGTCCTTGAATACAAGTTGTAGTTTTCTCAGTTAGCATGGCGCCGAGACGTGCATGGACTCCTCACAGTCGTCTACCTCGCTCCTGAAAAGCCTGAACGGCACGGTCACCGATATGCTGCGATCATTATCTTCCGCGTGGGCTATGCCGCGCTATAGGAAGACTTGTATTTGATATTCCGCAAGGAAGACTTGTATTTGAGCATGCCGTTGGGCTTGTATGAAGTGAGACAACTATGCATGGACGCATGGCGATCCAACGCCGTGGAAGGACCGTAGGGTATAGTTGTCTGAGAGGAAAGACACGAAGGCCGGGGAGCCGCGTGCATGGCTATCTCTAGGTAGACCTGCATGGAGGGAGACAGAGGGTGTCAAGAAAGGTTGAAAGGTTGTAGGGAAAACACACATACACACACGTACACACGTACACACACTGGGTCACCACGACCATGCAACACAATCAACCAAAACTAAGAGGGAAAAGAGGGAACGCATACACACATACACGAAGGGGCTAAAAGAATAAGTAAGGAGTATACATTACAAAGGAGTGTACATTACAAAGGGAAAAAAGAGAAAGAAAGAAAGAAAAAAAGAAAGGAAATGTAAAAGGTAATAATACGAACAATAATAAATAAAAACAATTAGTACAGAGTAATATCAAATACAACAAAAACAAAAA
>RPFO01000664.1:0-2500 GCA_009746045.1 Mesostigma viride | reverse complement strand
CCTCCCTCCCTCCCTCCTCCTCCCTCCCTCCCTCCCTCCCTCCCTCCCTCCTCCCTCCCTCCTCCCTCCTCCCTCCCTCCCTCCCTCCCTCCCTCCCTCCCTCCTCCTCCTCCCTCCCTCCCTCCCTCCCTCCTCCTCCCTCCCTCCCTCCCTCCCTCCCTCCCTCCCTCCCTCCCTCCCTCCCTCCCTCCCTCCCTCCCTCCTCCTCCCTCCTCCCTCCCTCCCTCCTCCTCCCTCCCTCCCTCCCTCCCTCCCTCCTCCCTCCTCCCTCCTCCCTCCCTCCTCTCCCTCCCTCCCTCCCTCCTCCCTCCCTCCTCCCTCCCTCCCTCCCTCCTCCTCCCTCCCTCCCTCCCTCCCTCCCTCCCTCCTCCCTCCCTCCTCCTCCCTCCCTCCCTCCCTCCTCCCTCCCTCCCTCCTCCCTCCCTCCCTCCCTCCCTCCCTCCCTCCTCCCTCCCTCCCTCCTCCCTCCCTCCCTCCCTCCCTCCCTCCTCCCTCCCTCCCTCCCTCCCTCCTCCCCCTCCCTCCCTCCCTCCCTCCTCCCTCCCTCCCTCCCTCCCTCCCTCCTCCCTCCCTCCTCCCTCCTCCTCCCTCCTCCCTCCTCCCTCCCTCCTCCCTCCCTCCCTCCCTCCCTCCCTCCCTCCCTCCCTCCCTCCTCCTCCTCCCTCCCTCCCTCCCTCCCTCCTCCCTCCCTCCCTCCCTCCTCCCTCCTCCCTCCCTCCTCCCTCTCCCTCCTCCCTCCCTCCCTCCCTCCTCCCTCCCTCCCTCCCTCCCTCCCTCCTCCTCCCTCCTCTCCCTCCCTCCCCTCCCTCCCTCCCTCCTCCCTCCCTCCCTCCCTCCCTCCCTCCTCCCTCCTCCCTCCCTCCCTCCCTCCCTCCCTCCCTCCCTCCCTCCCTCCCTCCCTCCCTCCCTCCCTCCTCCCTCCCTCCCTCCCTCTCTCTCTCTTCTCTCTCTTCTCTCTCTCTCTCTCTCTCTTCTCTCTCTCTCTCTCTCTCTCTCTCTCTCTCTCTCTCTCCCCCCCCCCCCCTTCTTTCTCTCTCTCTGTCTGTGTGTGTGTATTGTTGATCTGTCAGGCTTGTCATGTCCCTCTTGTTTTAAGTTTTATGGACGCCGGAAACGCAGGGACAGTGCTTGGTTGCTGTTTGGGGTGGGTTGCATTATGGTGGTTAGAATTACTCAAGCATTCCCGAACTGTGACGTTCTTTTGAAACTCTTGATGGTGGATATGAAAGTGGCATATGAATTGGTGATGTAGTTGATCAACCTGCCATTTGTATAGGTCGTCGTGCATACTGCACATGTCTTTTTTTTAACTCCTACCTGCAAGTGATAGGTGGCTAATGTTCGTTTATATGGACAGAAGGATGGCTTAAATAGCCTGCGCCTGTTAGCACCTCGTGATTGCAAGCCAGCTTGTTCAACCTAACCTGCCTGGCTCCCTGGATGTCGACGGCTGGCAAAACGCCAGGTCACGCATTTCTGGTAGTCAGGGGGCGGCTGGATCCTCAGTCTGCGTTATTCAAAGGACGGTGACCCACACTTGCCGGGTGCAGGCAGCGTGCCGGTTGTCTCACGCGTATGACCATCAACGAATGCTGTAGGGACACCACTGTGCACTAACTATCAAGCCACAGTTGTTCAAACATGTGGCGGGTGCAGGCAGCGTGCCGGTTGTCTCATCTACTTTGTATTCAAGGTGTTAACGGTTATTCTGCTCCTATGTATATCAATGAGACAGCCAGCGCATTGCCAGAAGGCAGAAATGTATGTGCAAATGATGAAATCAGAAACTGTGATGATGAGCCAGAAATGTACTATGCAGGCAGCGCGCTGGTGTCTCATTGATCTCTTATTATTACTTCTATGCATTCATCGTAATGCAGGCAGCGCGCTGGAGCGTGTGGAAGGCGTGGCGGCCTACGTGGGCATCGGTTACCCCTTTGGCAACAGTGCCTCACTCTTCTTCCGGCGCCACTTTGAAAACGTGCTCACCTCCACCAAGCCAAAGGTGAGGGGCCAGGGCCGAGTACGAGGGGGGGGGGAATGAGGAGGGGGGAGAGATTGGAAAGAAAGATATAACAAAGGGAAAGAATAAAGATATAACAAAGGGAAAGAATAAGGATATAACAAAGGGAAAGAATAAAGATATAACAAAGGGAAAGAATAAAGATATAACAAAGGGAAAGAATAAAGATATAACAAAGGGGGCTGTACTGCGGTTGGGGATGGGTTTCGGGACGAGCGCCAAGTCTGAGGAAGAAAGAGAAACAAGAGGGCGGCAAAGAACAAGAGTGGGGTTGGGGGGTGTTGTAGGATGAGAAACGGGGAGAGGGTGGGGAAGGGGGAGGGGGGAGGGGGCGAGGGGGGGAGGGGGGAGGGGGGGAAGGGGGGAGGGGGGAGGGGGGAGGGGGGAGGGGGGGAGGGGGCGAGGGGGGAGGGGGGGAGGGGGCGAGGGGGGAGGGGGAGGGAGGGAGGGGGGGGGGGAGGGGGGGAGGGGGGAGGG
>RPFO01000102.1:2530533-2880305 GCA_009746045.1 Mesostigma viride | reverse complement strand
TGGAAACAAAAGCCAAAGCGATTGTATCCGGCGTGAAGGCGATTGTGGAGGAGGAGCAGGATTCTCTGTGTGCAGAGTATTTGGAGAGAGTGGCCCCGATGAAGACGAGGAGGTCCGAAATCTATCCTGACACCGGCAACAAGGAGGCAAAGTTGGTGGCCGCCAAAGAAGAGATGTTCGCTCGTGTCGATGAAATGGCGGCGAAAGAGGTTCCGAGAGTTCGCTCGATCGGTTGTTGCAAAACCTGCAGAGAGTGGAACGAGTCGCGGGACAGTCTATATTGATATGAGTTGCGCCCGCCGGCGTTTCTCTGGTCTTGAATGCCCCCCCTCTACATACACATTATATTGTCTGGACATTCGTATGTAGTGACAATCGTAGTCGATGTGATTGCCATTCGTTTGTACGTAGAAAGTGGTTGTTGAGGAAGTTGCGCCCCAGGGCGTTTCTTTGTTGCATTTTCTTCAAATTTTAGCTCGCATAAATAGATGAAGATGACTTAATAAATGCCAGTTTTTTTTAATAATATAAACTACTCGCGGCCGGTATGTTCTGGTTTCGCAGATGTCCAGTCTGACGGTCGACATAAGGGGACGTCCATATCAGGACGCTGTTTTCCGGATTTTTGAGAAGGATCCCGAAAAGAAGTGCCGGGATAGGAAATGTAAAAAGCTGTCAATTACCGACATGGGTCTGTGTGGGGAACACATCGTAGCTTTTGGAAAGGACATGATTTCCCGTCATTTGCAACAATACGTTGACAACAATTGTGTGGGAGGGGCGCAGATGGACGTCCTTCTTGAGGATGGAGTGGACGGAGCCAAAAGGGCTGTAATTCGGCTGTCGGAAATGGATGATGACAAAGAGGACGTGAACATTCGCCTTAAGAGGCACGACGATAACACGGCCGATTGTGTGTTTGGGTCTCGAGGAGTGGCGGATGAGAGGCAGGTCTTCCATGATGCCGCGGAGAAGGTGGTGGAATGGATGATGGGTTGGTCAAATCTTGACGTTCGCATATTCAACCGTCTGACGTCTGATTTCCTTCTCCGGGGAAGTTTCAAGATGGTTGACCGTGCAAGGCAGTCCAGGAACCAGGTATCCGTTTCCATGGCCAGTCCGATCGCACGCATGATTGAGGGGGGCCCTCTTCCGCGCAACCTTGCCTCGAGATTTCGAAAATACCGTGAAGGGCTCGACCGAAAATCAGCAGCGATTTCCCATTCGCGAACCACTTATGGGTCGACGGAGGTGGTAACGGAATTTTTTTGCATTTCCTTGCCAATTGATTCTTTATGAGGGACATAGAGTTGTTTGTATAGAGAGTGAATTGACGAAAGTTGCGACGGCGGTCGCATCTTTTAGTGCGTCGTTCTCTTGTTATGAATCTCTGTTCATTCTGAATTATAACGTTGTTTGTACCTTGACATAATGATGCATTTTTTGTATTGAGTTGCGACGTGGGGCGCATCTTCCTGCTGACTCGTATGTTTTTTCCAATTTTTTTGTTTTGTGTTGCAGATGGAAAAGGGCGGCCCTACATCGCAGGTGGTCGGCGACTCTCCCCCTAGGGGGGAAGGGTCAGAAGGGCAACCAGTTCAGGCCCAAGGCGCCTCCCCACAACAGCCTCCTCACAAGCGTGCAAGGGAGGGCACGCCGCCCCCAATGGTGGAATCTGGTGTCAGCTTTGCCGCGGTCACTGGGAAGGATGAGTACCACGGTGGTCTTGAGATGGTGGACGATCCGGTTAAGCGGATTCAGATTGAGCGGTTTGAGCGACTCGCGAATGGCACTCGTGAACAGCAATTCGCGCTGTACCAAGACATCCTTAATGACAAACCTGAAGTCGCCAAGGTGCCTTATACCTCCAAGCGCACATTCATGCCTCGTTTCGAAACCCTGCTCCAGCAGGAGCTAAGGTTGCGTCGGTTGGCTCAGAATGCGCCAGAGACAGTAGCCGCCGCGCCCTCCCATGCCGCGCCTGCCGCAGTAGCCCAAAAGAGGGGGGAGAGTGTGCACGAGTCGGCCGCAGTGCCCTCAACCGCAAGGGATCCCCCCGCGACTTCCAAGCCGGTCGCGACGGGCGATATGCCCCCGCCGCGGCAGAGGGGAAGGGGGAAGGGGGTCGATGGAGGGGAAGTCCTCGATGTTTTCGATATGACGCTGGGCAATTTGGAAGGTGGCGGGCCGATCTTCGTAAGTCTCCGCCCATTAAATTGATGTCGTGAAATACAATACGCATTTTTTTGCAATATTCGCCAGACATGTCATTTCCGACAACTAAGCGGATTTTTACTTTCCGTTGAAATGTTCGCAGGGCCGGCAAGAGGATGTTGGTGCAAGAGAAGCCCGCTCAATGGCGGGAAGCACCCAGGTACATGAGTGCGTCAGATTCCTCTCCGGTTTACTTGTATTGAAAAGGTTTGCGTGCGTATATCCTTGTTTATTTTTGTAGTAATTTTTTTCTTGTGAATGGACAATCGCGTTTGCTATTTTTACAGGGAAGTCCGTTCGAGCAGCAAGAGGGCGGTGACAGGAGGGGAAGTGGATCTTACGGTGGTTCCACTGCAGAGGGGGGAAGGGTAAGTTACCGTTGACTTACAAATTGAAAGTTTAGGTTCGTCCTCAATTGACAGAGTTACGACGGCCGGCGTTTCTCTACACTTTTCTTACATTAAAAATCTTCCGTTGATAATGTTCTTGCAGGAAGCCGGTCGTCAGGGTGGGGCAAATCTCCAGGGAGAGGGGGCTATCGCTGTCGGTGAGCCTGTGTCAGAGGGCGCGGGTGGAAGCGACGGCGATACTGCGAAAATGACACGCTTTAAGGAGCAAGCGGATGCTTATCAACTGAAGAAGTTGGCAAAGTGGGTTGTGGCCGAGGTGAGAACGGAAACAGCCCCACCTGAGGTACGGAACCAGATGATGACTCTCCATCAAGTCGCTGAGTTGATCGTGAAGAATGCGTGCGCGCCCGATGGCGCCACACAGCCTGAGGAGATCCCGAGCGCCAAGGCCTTGATAAAGTGGATGGAGGAGAACCTGTTCGAGGGCAAAGGGAAGGAGAGGAAGTGTAAACTGAAGACGGTGACGATGGCGGACGCCAAGACTCTGATCAAGATGTTGAAGGAACACGATGCCCGCCGGGACAAGTCTCCGAAGATCGCGAAGGGGTCGAAGAAAGCGGCTGAAGCAGCAGCGGTTGAGGGGAATGAGGTAAGTCTACCTCTGTTGTGAGGGGGGCTTTGTTCTTGAGGTCCAGGTTTCATGTAGGTTGCGACGGCCGGCGTTTCTCAAGTGTGACACTTACTTCCTTTTGACTAACACTTACTTCCTTTCCTGATTTCGCATCGTTGAGGGAAATGAGCCAAGTGTACCTCTGTTGTGAGGGGGGCTCTGATCTTGAGGTTTAGGTTTCATCTAGGTTGCGACGGCCGGCGTTTCTCAAGTGTGACATTTACTTTATTCCTTTCGGTTATGCTTTCCTGATTTTTTCATATCATTGTTAAGGGGAACGAGGTAAGTATACCTCTGTCGTGAGGGGGGCTTTGATGTTGAGGTTCAGGTTTCATGTAGGTTGCGACGGCCGGCGTTTCTCAATCGGCATTTACTTTATTCCTTTTGGTTATGCTTTCCTGATTTTTTCGCATCAACGCAGTACGTGCAGGCCGAGAGGGCGACCCACGCGGCCATCCTGTACTCAATCAGCCTCGACCAGCACGCGCGCCGCGAGAACATGAAAATAGATAGTACGTGGACTGCTGCCGTCGACGAACACCAGAAGGGACTCTCCGAAGCACTTGCGACCTACAAGGGGAAGGCGCTGAAGGGAAAGGGGAAAGGAAAGGAGGTGGAGGTTGCGGATGCTCCCGTGTCTCTGCTTGAGAAATGGGAGAAGTCCCCGGTGTCGCAGGATGATGATGACATCCTGGATGTGAACGATGAGATCGCGAAGGGCAAACGGTTGCGGAAGCAGCTTGCCGTTCAGCCTCGGGACCTCGATGAGATGTCCAAAGCCTTGGTGCATCGAAATCGGGTGTGGACAAGGAACCTGTTCGTGGGGCCTCAGAAGCTCCTCGCACGAGACTTGCATCTGTCTAGAGCCGAGCAGAACGCCACCATTTTTGCAAACTCGGAGTCCGACTACGGCCACGACAAGCTGGTGATTCCTGTGTGGCGGTACTCGTTCCAGTTTTTGGCTGACCGGTGCCCCAACAGTTTTCATGACTGGATGAAAAAGGAAGGCACCCAGCGTCAGCTCGCGCAACTCTTCGGGGAGATGGG
Source organism: Mesostigma viride (assembly GCA_009746045.1). Lineage (NCBI taxonomy): Eukaryota > Viridiplantae > Streptophyta > Mesostigmatophyceae > Mesostigmatales > Mesostigmataceae > Mesostigma > Mesostigma viride. The sequence goes on along the minus strand of RPFO01000102.1, from coordinate 2,876,024 downwards.
GGGGCACGGACAATGAAGGCTGGCTACGCTCGCGCAATGACTGACAAAGAGATTGATATCTACCTGCGAACGAGCTCGGCCAAGGGAATGGCCGAAGCTGCTTCCACCGCGGTTCTGACAGGACCGGCCGATATTCTGGACTCACTTAAGCCCGTGGACGTGAGAAAGGCCGCGCTTTTGGACAGTTTGTGCAAGTCCGCCTGGGAGATGGCTCCACTCGAGAAGAAGACACCGTTGCCGCCAGCCATTTGCGGCTTTCTCGTGCTGGACGGGAACCACTTTACCACACTCATCAAATCGGTGAAATTCGAACTGGTCACCGACAATATGACGGTGGACCAAAGATCTGTGTGGTACCAGGCAATGCTGAATGGTTTCATGAAGGCGGAAAAGCTCAGGGTCGTTGCGCGGGGAGGGAAGGAGCAGGAGGTCACGAAGACCGTGGCCGCGGCGAAGCTGGAGGAGTGGGCAACTGATTGGACGAATTTCGGGGGGGTGGACGTGCAGATGCTCAAGGGTGAGACCATCCTGCCGACCTGGTGGCAGATCCGTGAACAGAAGGTAAGCCAGGTTGCGACCGCCGGCGTTTCTATAAGTGGTTTTCTTGTGTTAATTTCAGTATGCCATTAGTTCGGTCAAGATGCGACCGCCGGCGTTTCTATAAGGGGTTTTCATGTTCCACCTTAGCATGCCATATTTTGGTCAAGATGCGACCGCCGGCGTTTCTGTCAGTCGTATTCTTGTTCTCAGTTGAGTTGTGCTTATTTGGGAGGACTGTCGATGTGTCTCTGCGCGTTGTTGCCCTACGGGGATGCAGGTTACCGAACAAGTCGGCAAGATGATCGAAGTTGTCAGGCAGCTCGGGAACGCCATGAACGCCGAGGACACAGCCCAAGCCAAGGCAACGTGGGGCTCAGCGCTGGGGGATGTGCACCGGGCCTACCAGGCATATGGACCCGTCAAGAGAGGGAAGGGCGTGTCTCTCCCAACTCCTCTGTACGGCAAGATCTGGGCGATTGTGAAGCCCTTTTGGCAGAAAGGAGAGCAAGCCAAGGCCGAAGGGGACGGCGCAGGCGACAAGGCAGGAGGGGCTGAAGAGACGGACAAGTGGGGGCCGGACCAGAAGAACTTCATGCAGCGCTGGCTGTTCTGGTGTGAGGACCCTTTGAAGCCCGCTGTCGACGGCAAGCCGGCGATCGCACAGGATATCGCGGCTCGGCAAGACTTCCTTGACACGCGCCCTAAAGACAAGGCGCACGAACTGTCCATTTTCACCGCGCATCGGGAACTTGCGAGTTTCCAGTACTTCGACAGCCTGATCCAAGCGCCGATCATGTCCTGTGAGGCCCCTCCCAGCAACCTGATAAAAATAATGGAAGTCGCCAAGAATTTGATAGAGGCGGCAAAGCAATTCGCCCACATCAAGTTCCTGGAGAACCCCGAGCTGATGGCCGCTTGCAAACAACTAAACGGGACTTTCGACCCCGTATTGGTGAGGGAGCACGTGTTTGGCGTGAAGCTGAAGGGCACCGTCGCCACGGACCTCGACAAGTTCATCGCCGACTGCCGCCTGACCAGAGACTTTTGGCGGGTGATCGTCACGGCCACGAGGGCGATCATTCTCACGCTGAGGGACCTTCCGCCGGCTAAAAGGAAAGTGGTCGACCAGAAGGACTGGAAGTTCCCGAGAGGGCTGCTCGCTTCCCACCCCCGTCATTTGTATGACGATTTGGGGGTGAAGACCAAACATCTGCTGGGTGTGCCACAGCAGGAGGCGGCGGCGGAGGAGGAGGTGCAGGCGGCGGCTAAGGAGGAGGGGACTGCCAAGGCCAAGAGGGGGTGGTGGGACAGGCTGGAAGCCTTCACCTATTGGGACGGGGTGAAGATGGGACCCGACTGGATCGCATACAGGACAATGACATGGAAGGAAAACGAAAAAAGAAAGGATCTGGTGGTGACGAAGGTGGTGGACGAGTTGTACACGGGGTCTGAAGACCTTCCTGGGAAGCTGAAGGACCAGGCGTTTGCTGTGCTGGACCTGACAGCTGACAGCAACGAGAAGTGGAGGAACCTGCGCGAGTGGGATCAAGACTGTATTCCGGTCGACAGCCAGATACCCTTACCCTCCTCCCGTTTGAGGTATGCCGCGTGGGATGTGGTTGACCAGATCACCAAGGCCCTGTTGAAGGGACCCTCCAGAGTTCTGCTGGTGTTCGGGTTACCCGCCCATATCCGCCGGTGGAAGCGCCTGGTCCGACTTATCAAATATCGGCTTCTTGAAGATGGGTGGCAAGACGTCGACATGGACTTTGCCGTGGTCGTGGACGACGAAGACGACGGGGATCATCATTCGGATGATGATGATGATGATGATGATGATGATGATGATGATGATGATGATGATGATGATGGCTCGGAGAAGGAAGAGGTTTACGAGGAGGAAGAGGGGGAGGAGGAAGAGGGGGAGGAGGATATTGCTGAGGGGCACCCGCCCGGGGTGGGTGGGGGGCAGGCGGAGGGGGAGAAAGGGGATGGGGATGGGGAGGAGGGAGGAGGGGGAGGGGGAGAGGGACGGGGGAGGAGATGGAAGGGGAGGGAAAAAGCGCAGTCGGGATGATGGAGGCTCGCGGGAGGAGACAATGGGGGGGATGAAGACAAAAGGGGGGGAGGTAAGCGCCAGCGTGCTGGTGAAGGAGACTCGAGGCCTGTCGTTGGAAACGCCGGCGGGCGTATCTGTGATGAGGAGGGGGATCGCCAGCGGGAGGGAGGCTCGCGGCCTGTTACTGGAAACGCCGGCGGGCGTATCTGTGATGAGGAGGGGGATCGCCAGCAGGAAGGAGGCTCGCGGCCTGTTACTGGAAACGCCGGCGGGCGTATCTGTGATGAGGATGGGGATCGCCAGCAGGAAGCAGGCTCGCGGCCTGTTACTGGTAGCGCCGGCGGGCGTTCCCGATTTACGGGAGGCGGTCGTGTCCAACAGGTGGGAATGAGGCCTCGTCAGGATTCATGGGGACCCCCGGTTGAGGGGACCCCCGCCCTCGCCTCGGTTTCTTTGGGTCTGGGTGACGATCCCGTACCGTCGTCAGGAAGGACGGTTGTGATGACTTTGCCCCCCCGCTCGACGGGGATGGAGCAATGCCCGAACACGATACTGCTGAATGAGGATGACGATCCGGAGCCGTCGGCTGACACGGATTTTGTTGCGAGCACCCCACTGCAGAAGAGGGTATTGGAGGCTCGTAACGTGGAGGGTCCGCCGAAAGTCTCAGGTGGAGGGCCGGCGTTTGCCGGATTGATGCGCCCGACTGAGGTGGTCGATGTTGAGGCGCCGCCAGGGACATCGGCCGGACACTATACCGCATTGATGGAGCCCTTCGATCGACCAAGGATGCCCTTCCACGCTCCAACGGTACATTCGGCCGGTAAATTTCATTTTCAATAAACGAGTTTAATAAGTACCTTAATATATATTTCTACATAAGTTTTTTTGCATCAGTCCATGGCTTCATTGATTTCTCACACGACCCTTCCGTATTCATGTTAATTGGCATGTGCTTACGTGCAGGGAAAGGCGAAGAAGAAACTCCAGTTCGGTTTCCCCGTGGATCCGCGTCTGGGACTGTGTCCAGAGAGGCCGGCCGTGTTGTTGGCCAGGCCGCGGTCGGCGAACCAGTTGCACAACCGGGGGCGGGAGGGGACGAGCTCCCACCCAACGCACCAACCACGCACCAGCCTTACCGTGCGGTCAGCCAGAAAAAACGTACGAAGAGTTGATGGCAGAGGCGGCGGCTGCGCAGGGGCAGAAGGCAAAACGTCGGGGAGGGGGCAGGCGAGGGGCGGGGCAGGAGACGGAGGGTGCCGACGAACCTGCACAGCCGCAGAAGGGTGGTGGTCAGGGCAGAGATGCGACGGCCGAAAACCGAATCAGGGACGTTCGGCCGGACGTCCGGATGCGCTTTATGGATGGCGCGAAACTGAGTCGCGGAGGTTGGAGTTCGAAATGGGTAGACGAGGTGTGCATAAACTGGGAGCACAAGTACCCCAAGAAGGAAGATTTTCCGCTCTTTGGCACCCTCCTGGGCAAAGAGAGGGAGAAGGTGGTGTTCAGATGGTTTGATGAAGGGCACGACCTCGGTTGGAGTAATGAGTGCGAGCAAAAGTTTCGTTTCCCTCTGAAGTTCGCTAGAGAACATGTTACTCTCCTGAAGGAAGGCGCCAGCTGGGACAACATTCCTTCATATCGACCTGGCAAGCGATGATGGGCGAGGACTTTGCACGAAATCGCGTTTTGCACGTAATTGCCCACCGCAACGTGGAGAAATGCAGATGTACATAGTAGTTGGATCAGTTACCGTGACTTTGGGCAGTTTAGTAGTTGGGGTGACGTGTCCAATGTATATATGGTGGGGCGCGTCCAAGGGGGTCCACGCTGATTGAGCACTTGCATGTGTTCTTTCAACATATTCGGACATGTATGAAATGAATAAATTGTTTGGACAATTGCAAATTGATTGATTGAAGAATGAGATACCATTATTAATTGAAAAATGTAAAACCTCATTGTGAATTTGTACTTCAAACTTTCACATGCATGCCCCAAATTGTGCATTTGTGCAGGTTTTAATTATGAGAAGTAGCATTTCTCTACAAATATTGAGAAATTTAGGGGCACTTGGGTTTGTTGGCCATGTTCATTCATGATAAAATGGACTTTTTATGCTGTAACATCATATTCCACTAGTCCAAAACGCTGCTTTCATGACGTCAAAAGTACCAGCAATGGCCCTAGGTTGGAGCAGTAGATGTTGGGGACGCCCCCCAGCAGCAGCAACGCCGCGATCAGTGGCCCGACTACATCCGCCACAAGACCAACCCCGAGAAGCCCCAAGTGTACTGGCAGGGCGGGGACCTCTATGTCAACAAGAAACTGTGGAAGCCCCCCCGGGCTTCCCCGGGATAGAGCACTCCAGCTAGTTGTCTAGATGGGGGCAATCGATGATGGGATAGCTTAGGCATTACAGCACTTGAACCGATATTAGCGCACAGCGTTATAGTACCTTCAATTAGCTCTGGCACCTTGTGGCCATCAGCTTGTAGCCGACGTCTTGAGCCCACCTCACATTTGTAGCATAAGCTATGCGTCAGCCTACCTATGGTATTGCACTGGTTGTATTGCACCCACAGTGTTGCGCCCCGGCATGATGCACCATGCTGTGGAGAGAGCGCTCTGTGGCCTGCCCACCTGCGGTAGTGAGAGAAGCTAGGGCGCCCTCCCTCCTCGCTGTGTATATAGGGTTGAAGGTTCCTTTACTCTGTATTGGCACCCACGTGACGCAGTCACGTGCTTATTAATTAATTAATTAATTAACTAATCCTTGCGCAATCCATCCACCCATGCCACTGGTTTATCCTAATTGTTCCATCAAACGACCGGGCACCGCGCCGTGAGGAAGCTGTGTAGCGCCCTGCCCGCTTTCTCCCCCCCTAGCAGCTCCTGCAGCTGCGCCTCGCTCATCTGCGCCAGCTGGGCCAGCGAGCCGCACTTGGCCATGATCAACCGGAAGTTGTGGTCGGTGACACCTGGCAGCCGCCGTAGTGCGTCCTGTGCCGCCTCATTGTGGAGGGCGTCACGGGGGTCCTCGCACACGTCACTCTCCAGGGGGATGCCAACAGCCGCCGCCACCTTGGGGTCTGGCTCGGGCGAGTTCTCCTGTACATGGTGATTTAAGGGAACAGCATGGGAATTGGCGATCAAGGCATTGTCAACAAAACCCGTAGCTTCTTCAGGGGTGAAGCAAAAGAGATCACATAGCCACTGCAAAAGAGATCGCATAGCCACTGTAAAAGTGATCCACAGCCACTGTAAAAGCGATCACATAGCCACTGCAAAAGTGATCGCGTAGCCACTGCAAAAGTGATCACATAGCCACTGCAAAAGTGATCGCGTAGCCACTGTAAAAGTGATCCACAGCCACTGTAAAAGCGATCACATAGCCACTGCAAAAGTGATCGCGTAGCCACTGCAAAAGTGATCACATAGCCACTGCAAAAGTGATCACATAGCCACTGCAAAAGTGATCGCATCGCCACTGTAAAAGTGATCACACAGCCACTATTAAAGTTACTGCATTCCAGCTACCGCGATAAGTACATTTGGCGATAGAAAAATTTAAGCCACCGCGTGCTGCCAACTGCTCCCTCCTGCACAACCACATCCAGCCGCTCTGTACAAGTTATAGCTGAGAATACATTTCTAGCTGTTGGTCCCTTGGAGCTCCTTTCCACCAAGAGAAACATTTATTTTACATTCAAATGTGCTTGGCTTTATACGTACAGCCTATGCCACACCTTCAACATCAGTGCCCATCATTATCAAGTTGGTAATGGTAGCACCATGCTGGGGGCCCAGCATAGTCGAACACAAGGTATTGCCCCTCTTTGCAGCGTGGGTGGGTGAGTGGGAGCTGAAAAGAGGCCTCCCTCGTCCCCTACACCACTCCAAGTACATACCCACTTCGGGATCCCATTGGAAGCGCCGGCACACAAAAGCCGGCCGGTGCAGTGCCCCCGTGACAAGCGGTTGTCCTACGCTACCTACCGCAGGTCGGTCCCCTTTGAGCCCGTCCGCGAGTCACATTTAAAACTAGTAAAGCTCAATAAATATTTCACCTTGAACGACAGGAATCTCCCGGCCCTCACGTGCGGCAAGCGTGACCACACCAGCGCTGTGCTGATACCACGGTAAGAAGAAATACTACATGCCGGCTTCCAGTCACTATATTTGCAAGTCATGCCTTGGATGACAGGAATATCTCGGTCGTCGCGTACTGCCAGCAGAACCACATTCGCACACTACATGAGCAAAGCTAAAACTCATGTACATAACGCTGAGCGCTCTTCAAAACGGCTCACCTTGAGTGACAGAAATATCTCGGCCGTCGCATGCTGTGAGCGGGACCAGACCAGCCGCAGGCGCGGGAAGTGGAGCGCCAGAAGCGCCAGCTTGGACGAGAGCGCCTGCGAGTTGATGTCCTCCGTCAGGTCCGCCGCCGACTGGAGCGCAAACGAGCGATCGCCAGAGAACTCGATCAGCAGCACGGGTGTGCGGTAGTGCTTGCACATGGCCTCGGCCTAGGGAGTGTGTGTGTGGGGTTGGGTGGCGTTCGCAATCGGTGATAAGAGAGAGAGGATGTGAGGAATGAGGAAGCGGCTTAACGATCCACGGGCGGGCGGTAGTGCTTGCACATGGCCTCCGCGTGTGGGAGTGTGTGTGGGTTTGGAATAGGAACCTAGAGGGAAAGGAACAAAGGAGCTAAAGGGGTCGGTTCCCATACTTGTTGTCCACGGTTATCGGAAGTTGATAGGTTTGCAACGTAATGCGGCCATGCCCGCCTTCAAACTGGGTGGGAAGAGCGTTACTAAATGTTGACGACATGCAGCTCCGCCTGAAAAGGGTTCGCGCAAAGTGAGGGACACGCAGTGGTCCACAGAGGGTTCGCAGAGGGGCGGTGGTGCGGGTAGGAGTGGCACTGTGTCGAAGCTTTGCTTTCTGAAATGCGCCAAAAGTGAGTTGCATGCATGCTTTCAACTATTTCCAGTGCCATTCACAGGATACTGTCAGCGAGAGTAATCCGCGCATAAAATATCAGCCCAGACACCCAGCAACCCATGCCCCCTCCCGCCGCAAGGTAACAGTGCCGATTACGCGGCGGGTGTACATGGGTGCTACAGCGAAAGCAGGTACCAGCAAAACACAGGTGCAGAAGTCCACAGGATCGTTCCATTGACAGATCTCGATTCTAATGTCGATGGCTAAACCTCTCCGCCTCCATTCATTTCCATCATCCTGAACGACTCGACAAAAGCAGATGCAATGACTGCAGGCTCGAGCTACCATGCTCCGGATTCTCCAGATTTCTCGCCTGAGGTGGTTGGCTCATCGACATCTGCAGATCCAATGCGCCGGGACCAGAAAACGGGGACTACACTCCTCTCTGCGCACTATTTTTCCGCTTTTACTTGCGCGGACTAGCCTACCTACCAGCTGGCACCAAAGCCAGCCGCATGGGGCAGACAGGGTCTACTGATTACATGAAAATCGCCCAAAGAAAGCAGCACAATGATGCGATGACGTTCAGCTCAAGAAGCCATGATTGACACGAGGTACACAAGAGTATAGGCATGGTGCTTGGATCAATATCTATATATACATATTACAGGCTTGGATCAATATCTATACATACATATTACAGGCTTGGATCAATATCTATATATAAATATTACAGGCTTGGATCAATATCTATATATATACATATTACAGGCTTGGATCAATATCTATATATATACATATTACAGGCTTGGATCAATATCTATACATACATATTACAGGCTTGGATCAATATCTATACATACATATTACAGGCTTGGATCAATATCTATATATACATATTACAGGCTTGGATCAATATCTATATATACATATTACAGGCTTGGATCAATATCTATATATACATATTACAGGCTTGGATCAATATCTATGTATACATATAACAGGCTTGGATCGCACCGTATGACAAGTGTCACACCAAGTCCCAAGACGAAGGATAGCTCGGAGCTAAACTGCTGAAGGCATGTAAAAATCCGCGGTGCCTTGAACGTTAGGTCACTCAAAAACTCACGGCCCTGGCGCGATCTAGAAAAAGAGCTCTTTAGACAAAAAATGGAAACAACTCATGCGGCATTTTGCAGTGCAACGACGGAGTCTCCCACAAACATGCCTTAGCAACGCGTTTGGAATGATGACCAATTGGAATGGATTACCGATTGGAATGGATCGCCAAAAATCGTGAAAATGATGCCCTGCTCTACTCTGACGGAGGCTCTCACCGACCGACCTGTGTATACAGCCGGCCACTCTTGAAGGAGGAGTAGAGATCCGACAAGGACTTGCGCTCGACGCAGATGTCCGGCGTGAGCACATAGTCTCCCACCTGTGCGGGTGAAGAGAGAGAGAGGGGGGGGGGCGGAGAGAGAGAGGGGTGAGGGGAGAGAGAGAGAGAGAGAGAGAGAGAGAGAGAGAGAGAGAGAGAGAGAGAGAGAGAGAGAGAGAGAGAGAGAGAGAGAGAGAGAGAGAGAGAGAGAGAGAGAGATAGATAGATAGATAGATAGATAGATAGATAGATAGATAGATAGATAGATAGATAGATAGATAGATAGATAGATAGATAGATAGATAGATAGATAGATAGATAGATAGATAGAGAGAGAGAATCACGATGCACGAAAACCGCCAAGCACAGAAACAGGCGCTTCTCCTGAGACAATCACCTGAGGCGGAGGCGGTCGCTAGCACGGAAGGTGTGTGTGTGTGTGTGTGTGTGTGTGTGTGTGTGTGTGTGTGTGTGTGTGTGTGTGTGTGTGTGTGTGTGTGTGTGTGTGTGTGTTGGGGGGGGGAGGGGGCGCAGCTTGCCCAATAGTTCGTTATTATAAATAAACTAACAACAAGCTTTCTACTTTGTAAGATGTCCCATGACCCACCCCTACCTGAGTTCAACCTGACAGCGAATTTCAATGACGCTTCACTTTCCCTAGCCTAGCCTTCAATGGCCTTCCCTGCCTTTTACCTTCCCTTCACCCTCATTCTGCCCCCATTCCTTCCCAACCTTGGACGAAAAAAGCTCTGATGCGGGTCGCCCGTGAGACATACCATAGCCCCGACACAAACACACAGCATACGAAACACTTACTACCAGTGGCTGTCCCAGCCTGCGGCGACCTCTTTCGCACCATGACACTAACAAACGCTCCAAAGGGCTTCCCATCCCACTTACACGTCTCCAAAGGGTTTCTATTATACTAGAAGGATTATATTAAAAAGATCTCATTATACTAAAAAGGTTGTACTAAAAAGACTCCGAAATATTTCACCAGCCTTAACACACACGCGACCCTCATGTCGTACACGCGACAAACCTCATTTTTCACACGCAATAGACCTCGTTTCTCACACGCATTAAACCTCGTTTCTCACACGCAACCACCCTCGCTTTTCACACGCGACAACCCTCATTCTCATACGCAATAAACCTCATTTCTCACAGGCTATGAACCTCATTTCGCACACGCAATAAACCTCATTTCTCACACACAACAACCCTCATTGCTCCGCGTCGAAAGTCACCCGCGTCCCGTCCACTCCACCTTGTTCGAACGGTAGCACTCTCACACAGTCATGACATCCGCGCATACCCCCTGTCTAGTGGTCAGTGTGGTGGTTGTACGCTGAACCCACCACGTCTTCGCAAGGCACGCCCTGTGGGTGCCCCCTATAGTGACCGCGATGCACCCCCTATAGTGACCACAATGTGGCCACTTTAGTGACCGCCATGTGCACACACCCCACTGCTTCGTCAAGCCCCTTCAACACAAGCAACCACAGGGAGAAACCACCTGCGGGCCTATGGGGCAGGACCCACGCACCTACCAGTCACCTACCAGTCAAGCTGCCCGGAAAGAAGATACCACCACGAGAAAGGTGCAACACGAGGGGAGCGAAACCACTGCCAGAGGAGCGGTACAGCTAGGAGGGGCGTGCCAACCACCACGAGAGGAGCGGTACTGCTACGAGGGGCGTGCCAACCACCACGAGAGGAGCGGTACAGCTACAAGGGGCGTGCCAACCACCACGAGAGGAGCGGTGCTGCAACGAGGGGCATGCCAACCACTCCTAGCTGATCGATACTGCACAAGGGGCGTGCCAAACACAAATCCACGGCGATGGGCACCGCCACGCGTGACCCAGCTCCAGGGCGATGGGCAGCGCAAACTGGAAGATCACCGATAAATGATCGACCCACCTCCAGGGTGACGGGCACCACCTGGATGCGCTGCTGGTTGAGTATGGCAGGGAGGGAGGACATGAACTCTCGCATGTCTACCACGATGACAGGGCGGGAGGCGGCATGCGTGCCAGCGCCACGGCGCCCACCGCCTGCCTTGCGCGTCGTGGGCGGGAGCGGAGCGAGCGGGTTGAGGCTGATGCCGGTGCTTGGCGCGGTGGCCTCCTCGCTGCTTGCACACGCAGGGACAATGCAGGGGTAGACGACATTAAAACACTCAGCTACTTGAAATACAGATTTTTTTTTGAACCCGTTGGCCTCCTTTCTGCTTGCACACGCCAACAAAGGTGGCACCACACTAACATATGAGAGAGCAATTCTTCTTACGTTCAGTGGGTTGAGGCTGATGCCGGTTATGGGCGCGGTGGCCTCCTCGCTGCAACGATCACAACAACATAAACTTTAATCAAATACATAGCCATGGCCAGATCACAGCAAAGTGCCGAAGCGCGTTTGACAACATGAACGAATGCGTAGCCAAATCACATCAACGTACAGAAACGCCTTAAGAAAAGCTACTAGGAAATGGCAAAAGAACTAAGGTGGCCTCCTCGCTGCTTGCACACGCAGGAAGTAATCCATCTGCGGCCTGCGTTACAGTAGAGCGCTTTGTTTGTGAGTACATATGACTGTTTAAGTAGAGCGCTATGTTTGTGAGTACATATGACTGTTAAAGTAGAACGCTATGCTTAAGTACATATGACTGTCAAAGTAGCATGCTATGTTTGTGAGTATATATGACTTTTAAAGTAGAACGCTATGTTTGTGAGTACATATGACTGTTAAAGTAGAACGCTATGTTTGAGTACATATGACCGTTAAAGTAGAACGCTATGTTTGTGAGTACATATGACTGTTAAAGTAGAACGCTATGTTTGTGAGTACATATGACTGTTAAAGTAGAACGCTATGTTTGTGAGTACATATGTTAAAGTAGAGCGCTATGTTTGTGAGTACATATGACTGTGTCCAACCCCACCCAAAACCTTCCTAACTTGGTGCATCCACCCCCACCTAACAACCTTCCTGAACAATGCTACGCAGCATCCACCCCCACCTGAACGCGGCGACGCGCATCTGCGACAGCGTCGGCAGCGACATCATCCCCTTGTGCGCGATCAGCTCCTCAAACGCCCGCTTCTCGCGACGCACCGCCGCAAAGTACTTGTGCTCGTCCATGCAGTCCTCGTAGAACACAAAATAGACACGCAGGGGGGGGGGCAGCGCCGCCCCACCACCTTCGTCCTTGTCACCAGCAGCGCAGTCGTCACTATCAGCAACCATCACAGGCTCCCCTTGGCCCCGGCCCTCATCCTCCCTCGCCCCGTCGTCTTGCGCCCCCTCCTCACCCTCCCTCAACATACCATTCCCCGCCCCATCCTCGTCCTCTATAATCCTACCACCCTCCATCGCCTCATCTACGCTTCCCCTTTCGTGCCCCGGGCCCTTCTGCCCACTATCGCTACCCCCCCAACTCTCGACCCGACCACTCGTAAGAGACAACAGCCCACCATGCGGTGCCGCCACAAGGTGTGCCTCCACCCCATCCCCTTGTGCCACCCTTTCCAACGGCCCTTCTGCTGCGTCCGACACCCTTGCTCTCGCACGGCTCCTCGCCACAACTCCCCGCCCTTCGTCCCCACCAAACGCCTTATGCCCTTCCCGATTATTCCCCTCAACTGCCTCCGCCTCTGTCACCTCTTCCACGCCTTCCTGCCCACATCCCTTCTCATTTTCAATCCCATCCTCCTCCTCCTCTCCCAGCCCTGTCGCATCCAATAACCGAGCCATCTCCCGCTGCTCCGCCTCTGTCCCCCTTCCCTCCACCGCCACTTTCCCCGACCCCCTCCCCTCACTCACCCCTGCACCCGCCATCCCCGCCAGCTCAGCCTCCACCCCCTCGCGCTCCCAAGCGCGCAGCCGCGCCGAGTACACCTCAACCTCTCTCGTGAACGCCAGGTCGGGGTCGAACATGATGATGAAGGACGGGCGCTCCGCCGCAAGCTGGACACCCCCACCCTCCAGGGACACAATGCGCAGATTGTGGGGCACCTCATCGGGTCGGAGCGGGGGAGTGAACTCGGTACCCGTGCCTATCTCGTCGCTCGAGTCCATCTCATTCCCCAGATCCGACTCTTTACCCACGCCAAATGTTTTGCCCGACCCCCCTTGTTTGTCCATCACCATTTCCTTGGCCATGCCCATTATTTTCCCATTGCCGTTGCCAGCCACCCTCTCCCTTGGGTGGTCCTGGTCCGCAATGTGAACAGCATCCCCACCCCCCTCGTCCGCCCCGCCACCGCATGCATCAACTCCCCCCCACTCTCTCTCCCAACTGGAGCCAGACGCCAGCTCGGCTCCACCCGTCCCGTCCCTAGTCCTCACCCTCAAGACCATCGAGCCATCCTCCTCGGGCCCCCCAGCAGTACCGGGGCCCGTGCCAGGGTCCACCACCCCACCCCCACCGGCCGCCACATCCTCGTCCTCCCAATCCTCCAAACCAGCCAACGAGGATGACGATTCCGGCCCCCCGCCCTTTTGCTTGCCGACGCCCCGCTTGCCCACGGGGCTTTTCCCCTTGCCAGGTGGCTTGCCGGAATGAGCTCCAGGTCTCGCAATACCCCGCCCTGGGGCACCTCCTAGCTTCTCACCTGACATCTGGACTCCTTCAGGCTCGTGCACGGCCTTTCCATGCAGTGAACCAGCCCGCTGAGCGCCCTGGTGAGAGATAAGATTCTTTCCTCGCAGCGGTGCAGCCTGCGGGGAAGGAGCCGACACAGGCCGTGGCCCTTCCGGCTCTCTCCCTGCCCTCGCGGTAGGGGCTGAAGGCCCCCCAGGAGTTTGGGGCCGAGGCCGGCCCCCCCCGGACCCCAACTCCATCACATATTCCCCCTCCAACACCCCCCGCCGCGCATTGCCCCCCCGGTAGTGCTTGGCGAGCTGTGGGCGCCCCTCCAGGTAGTCCCACAGCACCCCCTCCATGACCGCCTCCCCACCCTGCGCCACCGCGCGCTCCAGCAGCCGACGCGAGTGCTCCTCCTTGGTCACCACCAGCACGCAGCCGAGGGATATACAACGCCACCGCGCCGCCGCCTTTGCCTTCACCTTGCGCCATGTAGCCTCGCGTGCGTGATCCTCCTTGCCGATGCCCTTTCTCTCGCCCATGCCCTCGCCCTTGCCCTCGCCCTTGCCCTCGCCCTTGCCTGCTGCCGCTGCTGAGGATCCGGTGCACGTTGCTGCCGCCACCGCCGCTGCCGGGGGTGGCGATGAGGCGGCGGCTGGCCGTGCAAGGGAAGGGCCCCACGCAGGGTCCCTGCCGCATCCAGGGCCAGTGACGCCCGCCTGAAGCACCCCGCCTGCGCCACCCCCACCCCTCTCCCCATCACCACCACCACCGCCGCCATGCGCTGCTCCCAAACCAGGGCCCAATGCACCCGTGGCAGCAGCATTACCGGATGGCAGCGTGGAGGTGACGGATGCCAGCATGGCGGCCGCCATGTCCTGCTGAAACCGAACCTCGCGAAGCACGTCCACGACCGCGCGCCACTTGGGCGGCTCCTCCAGCACAGGCACCAGCACGATGTCGCGATCGCCTTGACTGCTGCCCCCACCTTGACCGCCGCTGCCCGTCACCTTGCTGCCCGCCGCGTTGCCGCCCCCACCGGGCCCCTCGTTGTGCCCCCTGTGATTCCCCCCACTAGTGCTCCTTGCCCCTTGGTCGATACCCCCCCCACCATTGTCCTGATCATCCTCGTCATGACAACTATCATCCTTGCCTTTATCGCCCCCCCTCGGAGTGCCTGGCTCGGAACCACTCTCCGTGCCCATCCCGCGTGGCGCCGGCCCTTGCCCCGGGGCTTTCCGCTTCTTCCCTACCAACGCAACCGTAGCACCACCACCCCTCCCCGCTGCCCCTGTGGGACCCCCTCCGCCGTGGCCCCGTTGTCCCTTTCCCCTTCCCCTTCCCCTCCCCCTCCCCCGCCAGCCCCCTTTCCCACGGCCACCCTCCGGCCTTCCCTCTTCAATCCCCCCCGCGCCCACACCTGGCGCGCCCGCCTGCGCCAGCAGCAAGCTCGTGGTCTGGAGCGGCGTCACTCGGCGCGTGCGGGGGTCGACTCGGCCCATCTGGTACACGCGCCGCCGCGCGGCCTCAAACACCTCGGCGGCCGCGGGCAGGTGCATCCACACGGATCCTGGGCCCTCGGACACCCGCAGCATGTCCAGGGTGCCCAGGAAGGTGGCGGCGTCGTAGCGGAGCAGTGCCGACGCCAGCTCGCGGAGCGTGCGCAGGTCGGACACGACTTGCTTGGTCTTGGGGCCGAGCGTGTGCCACACGGGGTCCAGCTGCGGGGGGTGATAGCGTTCAAGGTGGGGAACAGACAGGGAAGAGGAGAGGGTCATCGGGACATGCAGGAGGACGTGAAAGGGAAGAGGAGAGGGGTCATCGGGACATGCAGGAGGACGTGAAAGGGAAGAGGAGAGGGGTCATCGGGAGATGACATGTTTGGTGGAGTGTGGGCCACACGGTTCCAGCTGGGGGGGGGGCAGCACAGGCGGGGGGGGACATGCAGGACGGGAACAGGAAGGGGTCAAGGGTTTAGGTTCGAAGAAGGACAACTGCATTAGTTATCTCTGATGGGAAAACTGCCATGTCTTTGATGGGAGTGATTGCCACGCGGGGGTGATTGCCATGCCGGGAAATCCATTGACGTTGAGACACAGGCGGGATAGGAACATGTCGCGGGGGGGGGGCTTGCATGCCTAGGCATCGACAAGCGCAACCACCCACCTGCGCATGCAGGCTGGCCCCCAGCGCCTTAAACATCCCGTCTTCCAGCTTGACGTCGCTCAGATCCACCGCTGGGCAGCGCTTCAGCTCACGCAGGCACAGCCCCATAACGTCGGTCAGCGCGCCGTGGATGGCCTGGACGCGGTGGTTGGGACAAGGGGACAGACAAACAGCCGGTGGCAACAGAATAAACAAGGAGAGAGGGTACAGATGACAGCAGGAACAGCCCCGTCACATCGGTCAGCGCGCCGCTAGTGGATGGCCTGGCCGCGGCAACCAAGGGAGAAAAAGATAGCAAAGCCATAAACTTTCGTTTTCTTTGTCCTTTGCGTGCTGATGCTGGGACCTGGGCTCCCTCGCACACCCCAACTCTCAACCTTTGTCTAGCACAAGTGCGCACACACACACACACACACACATCCACCACCACCACCACCACCACCCGGTGTCTGGAGTAGCCCACGCGCACGCCCATCCACCCCCCCCCCCCTTGCGTCCACAGTAGCCCGCGCGCACGCATCCGCCGCCATCCCACGCACACGCATCCGCCACCACCACCTGTGTCAACAGTAGCCCATGTGCGCGCACGCGCGCGCACACACACACACACACACACACACACAAAAAAAAAAAAACTATCAGCCACCGACACAACACCCTCACTGCCTGTATGCACTCTGCGAGCGGAAACGAATCGCGTAATGATGGCAACATGCCTTATCCAAGGTCACCAAATCAGGGCATGCCAGCCGCCGGGGTACTTCAAGAATGCGAGAGACTAAAGATAGACTAAAGAATGCGAAAGACCATCTAAAATTAGGTATCCATGCACAGACATCGACGCACGGGACCTTACTTGGATTTCAATCGAGAAAACGGACCGCGCCTCGTTCTTTCCCGAGGGGCAATCAAGTGGCAATCGCTTATGATTTCAATGGCTGTATCCAAGAATTCCAGTAGCACTACTTGCAATACCAGCGTGGGAGGGAGAGCACTTACCTGCATCAGAGGGGTCAGCGAGGAGCGAAGCTCGATGACGTCTGGAGGCGCGGCGTCCAGCACGTCGTGCACCCCGACATGAAATCGAGGCCACAGATAGAGTTTCCGGACAAACAAGCATCGCATGGTGCGTTCCACTTTACTAAACCCTCCCTGGAAGGAGGGCGGCGAGTCTGACAGGGCGCGACAGAAACCGTCGGCATTGCCCTCGCGATACAGGCGCACGATGAACGCCTCCGCGCTGGAATCCGTCACACGGTGAGCATTCACGACGATGATGCCCTTAATAGCGTTTCTACGAACGCGATCACTGAGCAAGTCCACGACGAGGATTCGCGACGTGACCATAATGCATCCGCCGTTCGAATACAGAGCTTGCCTCTCAGCTGACGTAAATTCAGCATTAACCTCTTCGGGCATGCATGAAGAAGCGCCTTGCACATGCAATTCGTGGCGCAGTGTAGCGCGCTGTGGCCCCGTTGTATTAATGAGAAGGACAAGCCCATTGGGGTTGGCCTCAGCGTGCAGGCGCACCATGGAGGCCAGGACCTGGGTGAGTCCTAGGCCGGCCGCCATAATCACGAGTCCATCCTCATCCAGGAGGTCATTGATAATAGAAGCGTGAAATAAAGCCATTGTGAGCACAGCGTCAGGGTAGGCGAACGCAATGCCGACAAACAGCAGCCATTAACGAAGATGATTCCTCGAAAATCCTGCCCAGC
Source organism: Mesostigma viride (assembly GCA_009746045.1). NCBI lineage: Eukaryota > Viridiplantae > Streptophyta > Mesostigmatophyceae > Mesostigmatales > Mesostigmataceae > Mesostigma > Mesostigma viride. Next base: position 2,858,616 of record RPFO01000102.1, on the reverse strand, counting down.
CAGAATAATCAGGGTAAACCTTCGGCAGCTAGCCGCAAAAGCGGTTGAATGCCGCATGTTGCAGTCATTTTCAACCTCCCCTAAACCATATACTAAAACCGAATTGGCAACGTAATTACGTAATGGTCGTTTTGCACTAAAAATTACAGCGCGGAGGCGAGTGTAATGCTGGGAAAAGTCAAGCATGAAGCATCTGCGTGGGAAGGCGCAAAAGTTATGCTGTACGCTGCATTCCCGCCAGCAATATTTGGCGGGAGCTTCACGGAAGGCCACGTCATGTCATTTGTCGTGGCGTAGAGCAGATGCGCCTTGTCCCGCGCCATCGGCGAAGCTGGGAGAACCCAAATCCTCTTTGTACTAGTTGTTGTTGTTGCCCACGCACAAGGGCAGCATCCTTACTAGGTACTTCAACAGTTGAATTTTAATATAGTGACTATCCTCGAATTATCACCCGGATTAAAACTAGAGTATTTCCAACTGATAGTTTTGCTCGAAATCCAGAAGCACTGGAACTTAGTCTGACACACGCTCAAGCCGGCCTTGCCTAGTAGTTCCCCGCAAGGTTCTCCTGCCTCGCTCTCTAGTGATCTGGCTGGCGCGATTGGTCGTCTCGAATTGAAAATTCCCGCCAGAGCACGGCCAGAGACATGTCGAGGGAAAACATTGCCTGGCTTTTTCGACGAGGTGATATGACCACCGACCGGAGCTGCTTTAGAAGTTTGGATACACGAGGCCGCTGTAGACTGCCGCATTTAAATCAGGAGTGACTTGCTGGAGGTCACTAGCTTTTAAGCAGCATAGCGTGGGCCTGTTCCATCCATGGTCGCAATACAATGACAGCATTGAGAACTGGCGGGCGTCTTCACGGTGTTTACGACAGGTGATGACAGCGAGCCGTGGACGTCGTTGCCCTCTGAAGGATATGGAACGATAAACTAAGACTAGACCGAAATCCTCGATCTCCGGTATGGCGTCCACCACGATGAACAATTGCATCCATCCTTCTAGATTGTCCCCAGCGTTAGCAAAGGACGGGTGGGCCCGTCGGTGTGCAAGCGCCGGAATTTCAACATCGGGGCCTGTATTAAAAAACGATCAGGCATCAGCGACTCATACACGGTCATCATGGCGCGGTTTTACAATCCGCGGGTTTCTACTCCCTCGGGGACCGTCGGCCCACCGTTGCCGCTGGACTCTGGTAAATGCCCGGGCGGAGGGGCCGACACGAAACATTGAACCAGGCGCCCGCTTCCTTCAAGATATCGGCCTGGAGGACTCTAATGATGATGTCAAGCTTCTGCAGACCGTATTGGCCAACGAAGGTCATCTGGGCGTGGAACCCACTGGGTAAGTTGTGGGCAGCTCCCCAGAGGGCAGGGAGTTTGTAAAGATGCTGTGGCATACGTGAATACATGGCAGAAAGAGCAACTTTGGGCGTACTTGTTCCCCGTCTCACAGGATAATTCATCCTTGTCATTGTTTAAGAACCCGTCAGCGACGTTATCTTGATTTATTTATCAAAAAAGAAGCATGCGATGGTGACCAGGTTCTACGGATTCATCCCACGCTCTATGACCTACCACAGCTTTGATCGTGTTTGGGACGGAAATGAAAATGCAGCCACTTTCTGCATGAATTGGTTCTTGTCCATGCCAATGGGTTCGATTGATATGCCCAGTAGATGTCCCAGGATAATAGCTGCACCAATAAGTTCCAAAGTATTTCAAGTCGGTATTGAAAGTCAGAACTCTTGATCAAGAGCTTCTCGTTCAGGCTGTGGAGGCACCATGCAGCCCCTTGGCTTCTCCTACTCCCTGTCGGCTGTCGCCCTGGTGTATATGCTGCCGGTAGAGTAAACATAGAAAGAAGAAAGACACACAATGTCTTTTGCAGCGAAGACTTTGCGAGAGCAACCCCTTCAGGGGATCGGTTGGCCCGGACCTAGGGTGCAGTTGCACGATGATGTCACCGCAGGTGCCTTGGTTGCATACCATCGCGGTACCATGTCATGTCATGGTTGCATACCACGTGGTACCATGTCATGTCATGGTTGCATACCATCGCGGTACCATGTCATGTCATGGTTGCATACCACGTGGTACCATGTCATGTCATGGTTGCATACCACGTGGTACCATGTCATGTCATGGTTGCATACCACGTGGTACCATGTCATGTCATGGTTGCATACCACGTGGTACCATGTCATGTCATGGTTGCATACCATCGCGGTACCATGTCATGTCATGGTTGCATACCACGTGGTACCATGTCATGTCATGGTTGCATACCATCGCGGTACCATGTCATGTCATGGTTGCATACCACGTGGTACCATGTCATGTCATGGTTGCATACCACGTGGTACCATGTCATGTCATGGTTGCATACCACGTGGTACCATGTCATGTCATGGTTGCATACCATCGTGGTACCATGTAATGTCATGGTTGCATACCATAGTGGTACCATGTCATGTCATGGTTGCATACCATCGTGGTACCATGTCATGTCCTGGTTGCATACCATAGTGGTACCATGTCTTGTCACCCTGTAGATATGCCATGTTATGCCATACATGGCATATCCACAGCGTTCCAACTGGACCCCCGCGGCTTATCTCCATCAACCCAACCTGAATATGCACGAAGTCCTCTCCCTGCTCCCCACACCCTGCCTTGTTCTTTACAACCTCCATCTCACGAACGGCACATCACCTCACGCCACCAGTTGTCTTACCGGTGTGTGTGTGTGTGTGTGTGTGTGTGTGTGTGTGTGCCACCTGTCAATCATCACTACTTTGCCTCAGCCTCCCCTGCTCTCTCTCTCTCTCTCTCTCTCTCTCTCTCTCTCTCTCTCTCTCTCTCTCTCTCTCTCTCTATCTCTCTCTCTCTCTCTCTCCCCCCGGTGCCCCCTCCTTGACCTTTCTTTCCTCTTCTGGCCTTTTTTTCCAGTAAAGAGTGAATACCCCGACTACATATGGACTACCACGATTGACTTTTCTGTTCATTCACCCTGTAGTCGAACCACTAGCCGCGATCCACAGGGGCACGGCGTTACGCTGCTCACACTCCTTTTGACATGGCTCCCAGGTGCATATGCCCAGCGTCAACATATTGCTGATTCTATGCGATGTATTGTGGCATCTAGTGCTGTTGCATTTTGTTGTGACTTTATTGGGACTTCTAGTATTGTTGCCAATCATTCATGGCATCGTACCATCCCCGTCATCCCTTTTGTCACAACCCTGCCGCCCATCCGCCCTACTTACGGAGGTGCACCGTATTAATACGTGCTTTCTCTTGGTATTATTGAAGGCCTTACTCATTCCCTTGATTTGATTATTTAATTATTTTATTTGATATTATTGATTTGATTGTTTAACTATTATTTAATTTACTTTTATGTGCCGTAGCATTCTCAACATCCCCATGCATGACATGCATCGTTCCCGCGCTGCTCCCACCCATCCTCTGCAGCTACTTTGGGCGCGTGACGCTGGACGCGGTCAAGAGCTGGCAAGAAGCCAACGGGCTGCCCCCCTCGGGTTTTGTCGGCCCCCAGTCGCGCCTCAAGCTCAACGCGGCGCTGAAGAGGGGGGAGGACGCGCGCCGCGCCGCAGCGGCCGCGGAGGCGCGCAACCTTTCCAGTGAGAGGTGAGGGCTAGGTCTTGGGGACTAGGCGCCTTAAATAGAAAGGATTCAAAACCTGTCCAGCAAAAGGTGAGGACAGGTGGACTAGGGGACTAGGGGACTAGGCTTTTGTGATAAGAAGGAGTCGAAGCCTGTCTAGTGAGAGGTCGGCGACGGGCCATAAGCTTCTTGTAATATACATACCTGCAGTACCTGTAATGGCAGCCGAGGCACGAAGCCTGTTCAGCGAGGGGTGATAAGTGCATGGTAATTTAATAACATGTAATAAGAGTGAGGGAATGAAAGTTGGTGGCGGGGCCATGGGGGTGGAAGCGATTGGTGGGGAGGGACAGGGAGGGGGGCTGGGCCCATCCGCGTGAATAGGATGTCTACTCGCAGTACAAGTCGCAGCAGCAGGTGCACGGAGCGATTTGACCAGCGAGAGGCAGCAGGTGGGGATGGGAGGGAGAGGATGGGGCGAGGGGCACTGCGGGACGCTTGCTGTCCCGTCCTCCACCCCCGTGTACTATCTTGTGCTGGTATTGGTTCATACTATCATACTATCATATTATCAAGCCCGGCTATTATAGTATCAAGTATCACAGGATACCAAACGACCGGCCTTGCGAATAGCAATCGACTGCCCAATGAGCCCTGAACGAATATAGCCAGCACTAGCGTGCGCAGGTGGCGATATTCGCTACGTCCTGTGCATCATTATCGGGGATCTCTTGATGGGAGCACTCTTCAACATGACAGCTTTTCCTTGTCAAGCACAGCGACCACCGGCCAAAAATAAAAATAAAACAAAGATAAAATAAAGTGGTCTTTGTCTCACACGAAGCACGGCCTTTTGCAGGAACTACTTATTGATGACATCAACTCAAAACTCAAACTCCTACTTCTTATCTATTCTTTCTTGTTATTTATTGTTGCTTTATCGCCCGCTTGGCGTTTTCATGACATGCACGCCGACCCTATATCCCTCGGGAAGCATCTTAAGTCCTCGATTCCCTACCAAGCAAATGTCGCCCCTTGCCCTTCAACTCCTAACAAGCAGAAGCAACACACTTTTCTGACCGCGACCACCTTTCCTTAGTGCGACGCCGCTTTTCTTACAGCGACTGCCTTTTTAACTGCGACTACGCTTTTTTCACCTTTTGCAGGAGCGGCAGCGATGCCCCCGAGACGCGCGCCCAGGAGCTGCACAGTGGCCGCGCGACCCAGCTGGCTCATGCGATGGCCAGTGCGGGCGATGACTCCGCCACCACCGCCGCAGCCTCCAAGGCCCTCTCCTCAGCGGCACGGTCCGCATCCCCCACCACCGCTGGGAAGAGCACGCCGGGGGCGTCTCGGCCCGCTGTGGTGGTCCCTGCAGGCGCCAAGCAGGTCGGCGCGGCCGTGGGCGGGAGCGCATCCGTTGCAGGTGGGCGCCCGTGAGCACCCTAGTGTTTGTTATCACCTTTGTAATTTTTTTCAGATTTCTTGACATGGTGTGGAGATGTGCAGGCTGTAGTCAGCTCACTGGGTGCAGTGGCGCAATCGGTACATGTGGGCGAACACGGACAGGCCTAAAATCCAGATCATAGAGGATTGATGATGGATGGGTATGCAAGATGGGTGCCGGCGCTGTGGGTTTAGAATTAGTAAATATGCTCAGAGGCACACGGCCGGCTTGTTGAATATGCTCAGAGGCACACACCTGACTTGTTAAATAGGCTCAGAGGCCCATGACTGAGTTGTTAATATGCTCAGAGGCACATGTCCGACTTGTTAAATATGCTCAGAGGCACATGACTGACTTGTTAATATGCTCAGAGGCACACGCCTGACTTGTTGAATATGCTCAGAGGCACATGGCTGACTTGTTGAATATGCTCAGAGGCACATGGCTGACTTGTTGAATATGCTCAGAGGCACATGGCTGACTTGTTGAATATGCTCATAGGCGGACTTTACTCTTTAGCTGCTGCTCCTCGGATGCATGTGATTCACTCCCAGTTGGCGGTTTCTCTCCTCCCCTTTGCTGTCGCTATTATTCATATCTTGTGCCTACGACCTCGCGTGGCTCGATGAACGTGCCCCAGGGCCCCCCTGGCTGCCCCAGAAGATCCTCCCTGTCCATGCGGTGGCGGGCATCGTGCTCACCTTGATCGGTGTCTACCTGTCGCATCGCGCCAACCTGATGTGTACGTAGACCGTTCTTGCACGGTGTCAACCTGTGTGTACAACCTTTGTGTATGTACGGTGCCTTGCGGCTTTTGTTCTTTAGAATGCATTTCTTCTATACTAGTTTACTAACAGCTTCGCAAGGCAGCCACGTGAACATTCATTCGTGCACAGCCTCCCGGCCTTTGTTTTGTCCCACCATCTCCCTGCCTTGCCTTGCCCTTCGGGGCTCCTTCCTGACCCTTCCAGACCCTTCCTGACCCTTCCTGACCCTTCCTGACCCTTCCTGACCCTTCCTGACCCTTCCTGACCCTTCCTGACCCTTCCTGACCCTTCCTGACCCTTCCTGACCCTTCCTGACCCTTCCTGACCCTTCCTGACCCTTCCTGACCCTTCCTGACCCTTCCTGACCCTTCCTGACCCTTCCTGACCCTTCCTGACCCTTCCTGACCCTTCCTGACCCTTCCTGACCCTTCCTGACCCTTCCTGACCCTTCCTGACCCTTTCTGACCCTTCCTGACCCTCTCATCCCTACCCGACTCGAGGTAAAACGTCTGCCCACTGGCAATGCCCCCAACCATATCCATTTGGTGTCGCTCCTTGCAACGCCACGGATGGATCCTTGACCCGCGGCATTCTCAACTAGCACGAGTTGGAACCCCTCATTAGATTAGACCGCATTGCTCCCATGACATATCCTCATCTAACCCACCCTCCGCCCATCCACCCCCAAACAATCTGCCCACCACACACCAATATTTAAGAATGGTAGAATAATGATGGCATATCCTCATCTAACTCTCTGCCCATCCACCCCCAAACAATCTGCCCACCACACACCAATATTTAAGAATGGTAGAATAATGATGGCATATCCTCATCTAACCCACCCTCCGCCCATCCACCCCCAAACAATCTGCCCACCACACACCAAAATTCAGAATGGTTGAATAATGATAAGGATGATGTTGCAACATTGCACACCATCATGTAAAAATGATATGATAAAAATGATATATCAACGTCGCACACGAATACATCTTAATATGAACTAACACCGCACACCATTACGTAACAATAAGATATACTAACACCTCACACCGATATACGATAACCCCTCATACCCAAACATACTGACAAATAACAATACACCAGCGAGGAAGCGCCAGCTGCGCAGCCAGCGCAGCCCTAAGTCGCCGCCCAGCCCTCGCCTGTCTCGCCTGCAAGAGCCCGAGAACCCGGCGCCTTTTGGTGGCTTCTTCAACAACGCGTTCAAGCGACCCATCGTGAACAGCAAAGCGGAGGGCAAGCAGAGTGCGGGGGGCACGGGCCGGTCCAAGGGCCAATGGCAGACGCTGGAGCCTGCCGGGGTGACCCCGCCCATGATACCAAGCCAGCGGTGGGTGCTCTTATTACTGTGCTGGCCATCGTTCGTTTGGATTCTGGACATTGCATGTGACACATCTGGGCATTAATTGATGGCAGTGTATTTTTTAAATCGAGGCATTCTCTAATCACTGGCCTTGTAGACATTTATTGTGATATACTGCAGTAGGCAGTCTTCCAGATCCTGTTACCAACTAGTTACCTAATTGTTCAAGCCCTGTGGCCATCCGATGCCATTTCTGAAAAATCATTAGATCTGATTCCATCAAGTCTGGATATATCTACCTACCTGGCCACCCATGCTTCACCTACACCCTCCCAGGGACCGGATGCTCTCGCGCCAGGGACGCGCAGCGGCCGCCCGGTCCACCCCCGCCCCTCCCGTCGCCTCTCCCACCTCCAGCTCTGGGCAGCAACCGAGCCCGCAGGGCCAAGAGGAGGGGGCCACGAGCTTTACCTTGGGAAACTCTGGCTCGCTGGGGGCGGGCCGCCAGGAGGTGACAGCTGGCAGACGCGGCCGGGATAGCGAGAGCTCCCCCGGGGGCAGCGCTGGTGGGGGCAATGGGAATAAGTGGCAAACGGTGGGCACCCCCGTGGTGCCGGGCATGTCTTCGTTACTAGCATCCGCGGCGGCCAGGGAGGGGGAAGGCGCGATGCTGCGGCGGGCGGGGCCGACGGGGTCGTTTGTCGGTTTCTCGTTTGGAGAGGGGGCGGGACGAGGGGGCAAGGGGCAGCTGAGGGGCGAGGCGGCTGCCAGCAGTGCGGCCCAGGGCAGGTAGGGCGGCGGGTCGTATGCACCCTCATTTATGGGCTGGTTTCATCGTGATTGTTTAAAATGCGGTTGGTTTGGACGCGAGCATTATAAAGGCAGTTGGTTGGTTGATGCGCGACGCCAGGAAGATGTGTGTATGTGTGTGTGTGTGTGTGTGTGTGTGTGTGTGTGTGTGTGTGTGTCTGTGAGCTGCTTGTCTTGGCAAAGCACACAGATCCTCCAGCCACCCACCGTACCTAATATTATTATTATAAAAAATGCTAGGGAGATTTGTGCTGGTAGATCTTCCAAAGCAACAATCTCATCGCTTGACCATCACCAAACATTACCAATGGCTCGTTCCTGCAAGCTGCTCCAGCTCACGTAGCAAGCTGCGGCCGATTGCGAGCTGTTGGCGCTCACATACCAGAATGCTACAACGAAATGCTCAATGAACAAAAAAATGCTCAGACCCGGGCTGTCATGGGATCAGCATGCTTGTGCTCAACGTCTAGAGTGTCATCGAGGCGTCGAGCTCATTTCAAGAGTTTTCCTATGCTGACTACCATTTTCAAACGCTGACTGCCCTTGGGAGTGGCACTCATGGGTCACCCTACTGCTAGCATCTGCTTGGCTATGCGATCGCCTTGTAAGTGAAATAACCTTATGGCACCTATGTCGTCTTTTTTGTCATCGTCTTCCTGTCATGGGATCGATGGGATCGCTCCCTTCAGTTACGCTGACTCAGCACGGGGCGACGAGCTGGAGGACGGAGATGGTGAGTTTGAGCGCTCCGTCCCGCCCTCAGACAAGAGGGACCGCGGGAGCTCCCGCCCCACCAGACCGTCAATCGCGCCGTCGCTGTCGGGCGCCGATAAGGCCGGATGGACGCGCCGGGAGCCGCGCGGCGTGAGCGAGAGGAGCAAGCCATAAATCTATCACTTGTATTCGTTTACAATTATCAAGAAGCAAATAGATGAATGCTTTCTAGGACTCGTGATCAATGCAGCCGTGATATGGTTGAAAAAAGAGGTTTTGCGAGTGAGCATGACTGGTTGACAGCAAGGGCATTTTTTTCCCCGGCTGTGTTATTCCCAATTTTTTCGGCATCCTTAACTTGTATACATTCTCAAAGGATGCCGCTAGTTTGCTAGTTTATTTCCTATGGGTTCTATTTTCGGTGTAGGGCGCCATTATATGTCGTTTTCTTTTTGATTGTCCGCCAAATCGGAAAAGGTTGTGTGATGGTCGATCAATACCAAAGCCGCATGGCTAACATTTCAAGGCGTGCCATGGTCTAACGTTTTGAGTTGATGGTCTGTAACCTAGTACTTCTAGATGCCTCGCGTAGTAAATTTGTAAGCAATGAGCAGTTAAAAGATGTCTGTGCCATCTAGCTAGCCCGGCAACAGCTCTTCCGCGATCCATTAGTTCCATTAGACCACATGTTTTGCGCGCTGCTGGGGCTTGGCCGTCAGAATGCATCCGGATAATTTGAGCTCCACAGACATGCATGCATGCTTAATTTTTCCAGATACAGGTCGCTTTCCCGCTGTTTCATAGACTCGATTCCATAACAACCCACAGCAAAGGCCCCGTCTGGCCCTCTATTGATGTTCTAGATCACAGATATACGTGACTCAATAAGAAGCACTTGCATAAACCAGCGCGCAAGTCCGGAAAAATGGCTAAAAAGAGGAGTGAAGTTCTTCACTGTGATACGCATTCTCTTCCAGATAACTCTCCGCATATGTACATCACAGTTCATGATGGCATTAGTTCACACTCGTTGTATCGATCACAGCGCGACGACGTCCTTGAGCGCCATGGTGAGCGCCCGGTGCCGCTTGGCCGCAGGGTCCCTGGCCGCATGCGCCGAGTCCACGGCGAGCCATGTGCCGGATAGCCTCGTGCGCGGCAGCCTCGACCACATGGTTTCCTGCATCATCACCGCCCCGCCGCACGCGCCGGTCACGGTGCAAGCCCCGCCGGTGGCCACGGATTCCACACCCCACCCTTGGCCACCCTTGCCATCCTTGCCCTGGGATGAATTGGATGCCCCCATTTGCAAAACATTGCTGGCCGCCGAGGGAGCAACGGTGCCCGTCTCCCTGGCACCTCCTGGAGCATCCCCGTTGCTGCTTGCGCCAGATCCACCCTCCCCCATTGAATCAAGCCGGCCATTTGGCACCGATGATGCCTTTGCGTTGCCAGGATCTTTACTAACTTCCTCCTTCCCATCGCAAGGGGCCCCGCCTGTGTTGGGCCGCTTGCCATGTGAACCTTTTGTGCCGGCAGCCGAACCCCCAGCTGCATCCGCCCCCGCATCGATATCCGCTTCCATCGCCGCCACCGCCTCGGCTAGCGGCCCCGTCGCGTCCACGTCCGCGGGGTCAAACGCCTGATCTCTCTCCTCCTGCTCGTCCACGCCACACAGCAGCTGGAGCACCGGCGGCAGCGCGAGCCCTTTTGCCCGGAACTCATCCCGGTATGCCACCGCGTTCTCTGCCAGCTCCTCCAGCGACTCAGCACCAGCCAGCCGCTCCATCGCGCTCGCGAATTTCTTTATTCTGGAGTTGGCCTCCCGCCGCATAGCCTCCACCTCGGCGGCCACTTGCGCATCGTCCATGCCCCCCCTGTCGCCCTTTCCTGCCATGGCATCATCGTCATGATCGTCATCTATATCTTGCCGGCCGGCCCTATGACCATCCCCGCCGCCACCCCTCCCTGCCGCAACCAGCGGACCAAGGGGGAGGCCTCCACGATCATTCCCTTGATGCCTCCCCGATGACGACAAGGCCCCCCTGGAACCCTGGGCTGAGACCCCTTCAACCAGGGCGCCTTGCCCCGAATGCCTCGCCACTCCACCCCGCGTTACATCCCCCCCACCGCGCGCCTGCGGCGACGATGCAAAAAATGACCTGCCCCCGCTCCCCTTGCCATGCCTTGACTCCTGGCCCCCATCCCTGGACCCACAACACCGCACAAGCACGTCACAGATGGGACCAAACAGGCGGGGCGACGCACGCTCGAATACGGGCAGTAACTCCGCGGCGCTCGCCCGCTGGCCCATCCCCACATAGCCGACCAGCCGGCGCAGCGCCCTCTTTTCCTCGTCACTGATTTCACTGGCACCCATCCCGGCCCCAGGCCCCTCCCTCGTACCCTTAGCAACCAGGCCCCCATCAGGTTTGCCTTGCCAAGTGGTGGCCTTGCCGCCCATGCTGGCACCCACACCAGTGATAGTGCTGCCAGCACCCGCGAGTGCACCCGCCTCATCACCCATGCCGCCCCCCGTCCCGGCAAACAACCCTGTCCCGGCCCCTGCCCCTACCCCACCGCTCCCGCCCGCCGCCCAACCTTCAGGAGGCACAACGCTGCCCGGGAGCCGAGCGCCCTTTTCTGGTGTAACAAAACAGTGCTCACGTATGTCACCATCCGGCACCGTGCCATCGGGCGAATTCAAATCCAGCGCAGATGACGCCCCGCGGCCTGGGCCAGCCCCACCCTCATCGCACTCCCCCGCCAGGCTGCCCCCGGCGACCCCAGTGCCAATCATGGCCATGGGGGCCCCTGGGCGCAGCACTGCTGGGAGCGCTGCCAGGGGCACACCCACACGGTGTAAGCCCTCCTTCCCGCCCGATGTTCGCCCCCCGTGCTTCTCACCCGCATGTTCCCTGGCGGGGAGGGCTTCCCTGGCGCCGCCATGTGTCCTGCCTGGTGCGTGGGAGTCCTCTGCGTCTTCACTACCATGATCAGTGGCATCGTTGCTGTCAAGGTGGTCCCTGGCACCGCCACCCATGCCCGTATCTCGGCCAACCACAACCCGGGGCATGTCCCCGCCCTCTGGGGCACCTAGCACGAGCTCGCCTAACCTCTGGCTATCATGCTTGCCTGAGACTTGACTACCAAGGATGCCTGTTATCTGGCCGCCATCATGCGACTCTCTCCCCTCCTCCCAAGTGCCAGCCTCCCTTTCCAGGGCACCATCACCGCGTGCAACCCTATTATCACCACCGTTTGCATCACTGTCGTCTGCCGTAACACCCCCCCCCGTGAACAGCTGGCTGAGCAGCGCCGTGTTGAGCATGTAGCGGTCGAAAGAATCGCCCAGAAGCGACTCCTCGTCCTCGTCGGCCGCGCGCACGCTGTCGTGGAACCAGCAGTTGAGCGCCGCTTGGTCCTGGTTAGTGTAAGCCACGGGGAGGGGCCGCCACATGATATATTGGTTAATAATCACATGATTAATTAATTCATTGATAATCACCGAGACTGTGTCACGTCGTAGACTGCCGCCGCATGATAGAAGGTGGGCAGGAGAAGCAGGCATAGTACGAAAGTCAGAAAAAACAAAAGAGGCGTGACGTCAAATCTTGGGGTTTTATGCGAAGGAAAAGGGGGGGAGGGGGTGGTGCCAAATTGTAACCTTTCATGTTGGGGGGGGTGGGGGGTGGGGAGAATATTGTATAATACAAGGAGGCTGAAGACTGAAGAGAAAAGAAAAGAAAGCTCCTTTTGGGAGGTGGGTGGAGTTGTCATGAAACATTACGCGTGTGTGTGTGGGGGGGGGGCGGGGTTGGCTAGCGGCTAGCGGGGCGTGGGGGATGGGGGGGGGGGGGGGGGGGGGGGCAGGGACAGAGGGGAAAGGCATGGTGAAAACCACAAGCCATGGAAAGAGGTGCAGGGGGGCTCCAGGGAGCTGGAGCGAAGCGATGGACAATACAATGCACAAACACTTTCTTCGCTTTCATAACCACAGCCACGACCTATACCTTGTTCGGCTGTATCAAGGAGACAACATGCTGAGAAAGGCTGTATGACCCAACAAGAGCACCTTCCTTCATCCCCACAGCCACAACCACGCTGCCTTCGCCTCAGCAGCAACCCACAAATGTTTGCATGCTGACCATAAAATGAACGCACATTACTCGCCTCCCTCGCCTCACAAAAGTGCATTCATCACTGCACCCACACGCCCACGAGAAACCAACCTACCTTCTTTGCCTTCATTACTGGCCCCACCAGCTAACCTTGTTCAATTAACAATACCGCAACCACAACCCGATCTTGTTCACCTCCATGACCTCACAAGCACAATTCTTTGCGACACCCACAAAACTCAACATCTTCGCATCCATCAGCACACCCACAAACCTCTGCATGCCGACTACATGCTACGCCCGCCTTCTGTGCATGCCGACAACATGCTCCGCCCGCCTTCTGTGCCCTCATCCCTGCACCCAGAAACCCTACGGGGTCGGCTTGCGATAATGTTCCCCACCTTCCCCTTACGGACCGCACCATCATACTACCCACGACAAAACCAACCCGGATTCCTCGCCCTCCTCACCCCACGCATCCACACACATTCTTCAGCACACACCTTCTTTGCCTTCATGACCGCCGCAACGATTGCGTCCACCAGTCGCTGCGGGAGCACGGGGACCGCCGCCGGGGACCGCGCCGCCCCCTGCCCCATCCCCGACATGACCCCCCCCTGGACACCCTGGGGCGGCGCCGCTGGGGCAGTGACCACAGGCCTCGGCGCCGGTGCCGGATACGTGCTCGCCGCTGGCGCCGGGTACGGGCTCGCGGCCACATAATGCGATGCCGGAGGGTGTGCGTGTGCTGGCGTCTGGTACATGGGTGCCATCAAGGACGCCGCCGTCGCGTACGTCATGGGGGGGTGGGCGGGATTACGCGTATCTGGGGCATGTACGTGGGGGGAGGCAAGGGGGCCTGCATCGAGGCCACCAGCGAGGGGTCGTGCAGGGAGCCTGCCCCAGGGTGGCCCATGTGTCCCATCCCTGGCACTGCTGGCATCTGTACGGCCGCGCCGGGCATCGTCACCGCCGCGGGGTCGTCCGTTCGGATGACTGCCGGGCGGGGGGGAGGGGGGGGGTGGATAGGCGTGGCAGAGGGTGGAGTAAAACGGAAGGCATTGGGAAGGGGCGGAGGCGTGAGATCGGTGATGAGGCAAAAGGGCGCTGGCAATGGAGGCATTTAAGAAGAGGAGAGTATGAGGAGGGCAGGAATGGTAGGACAGGTAGGTACCCCTCCATACTGAGGACTGTCTCTCCCACCAAGATTCCAGCGATTGTATTACTAGCGTACAGATAAAGATAATTCATGGTATTCCTTTGCCAGACGGTTCGTAGTTGTGGTTCCCAGTAACAAGCAAGATGATGCCAGCAACCCAATGGAGTGCGAACGTTTGCAGGGAACAATTATCCACGCAGTACCTGTCAATAAGGTGCAATATCAACGTGTCACCAACGTGTCACGAACGTGCCAACAAATTGGTCATGACATGTCAATTTTGACCACGCGTTGACAATTCCGCAGCAAGCAGCATGCTTCACATAAGATGATCAGTAATCAGAAAATCGGCCATAGGCAAACGAGTTCTAATCCATCCCATATGGAATCATCCACTAAGATGGATGGCTACGGATGCTGCGGAATACAGGGCTTCAGAAAAGAAGAGGCTACAAATAATAAATAACTGTGCGTGAGGCAGCGGCGACATCTCACCATGGATGGGGCAAGGGTTGTTCTGCTGGCAGCAGCACCTCTTGCAGGCGCGGAAGAAGCACCTGCGGGGTCACCAACCAAGTCCAAAGAAGGCGGGTCCAAGGAAGCCGTTGGCACGCATGCGCTCCCACCTTCCAAAGGATAAGAGGTCTTCTTTTTCTAAAGATCTTCTTTTTCTGGATGAGATGACTCAGCGGAGGGTATCAAGGATCCTGACGTACAACCCTTCGATGGATGCGAAAAAAAAAATGACATCAGCCAAGGGCGTGACGTCTTTACACACTCGACAGGACAATGAGCACGTGAGGAAGCTCTATTCAACACATGCGGTGAAGGAAAAGTGGATCAACATTGCGCATCCATACAGCCACCACAAATCTTGCAAAACTACTGGGTTTCGGTGGAGTGGGGTGGTGGGCTGGATTCGGGAGGAGGGGCCGATGAGACAGTTTAGTAAGCCGATCCTGCCAGAGTACACACGCATGCCGCCAGCGTTAGTTCGTACTCAACCCATCAGCAATAGCCATCAGCATAAATCAGATTAAATAAGTAGCCAGCATAAATCAGATTAAAGAAACCACCTGCATGGCTGGACATGAGGGCTTCCGGTAATCAACGCACACCCTGCCTAGGGGCATGGCTGTTTCGCATGGCACAATGAGTGAGGTGTGACACAGTCATACGGATGCACTGTGATTTGCTTGAAGGCGTGATAAATCATGATTAATGACATCCGCCGGCTGTACGCGATGTCAGCCGGGAGTGCAGATGGAAGTGCAAGATTGTACCAGAGAAACCATCATGCAGCTGGGGGACCACATGGAACAGACATGTGACAGCACATCGCAGCAGAAAAAACGTGCCCTGCTCTGAATGGCCGACCAACGTGTGAGAACAAGCAAAGAATGCGACCTAAGGTGGCACTGGCATGAAAAACCCAGGGCCAGCAAAGGCAAGGCATTCCCTTCCTCACACTGTGGAACAAGCATGCACATGCAGTGCATGGCATATCCTCACATACTTCGTTTCGTCCAGCGATGCATGACCGAGGAACGACTTGGATTCTTGAGGGCAAAGCCGGGCTTCTTGAGTAAACATGCTGTCATTCTTGGAAATGACAGCAAGCCATATCTGGCCATGATTAAAAGCTCGCAGCAGGGCTTCTTGTACGGTCGGTATGGCTCAAACTCGAGCTTTCTAGTTGTAGCCATATCCGAATGACTCGCTTAATAGAGGCCTGTTGCTGATTCCAAACGGGCCGATAAGATTATTTTCAACAAGGAATACGTACCTGGACCGAGCCATTTTGCCGCATACTACGCATTTCCGCTTTTCCTGTGCCCGCTTATAACGCTGGCGCAGAGCTTCCTGGGATGCGTCATCCTCGGCGTGGGCTCCTTGCAAATTTGCAGGATATCCTTGGTTAAAACCTGCTTTTAAAAAGCATCGATTAAAGAAGCAGCCCGAAGAATCTATTATTGCCTATCCGACTCAGGCGACGAATATCGAGATAGACAAAATTAAATGGAGCAAAACATTTGGCACGTTGTGCCCAGAGCAGGAGGCCGACAGACCTTCTCCGGACATTGTGAAGTTCCAAGCGATCCGCTTGCTTGCTCAGCCGGGCGTTGTCAATCAATGCCTCGATCAATCGCCAAGATCATTTGCCTGTTTGAAGCAAGACACATCAACGGCTCCGCTTTCCCACACATAACATGTATGTCCCTTTTCCTTTGGCTTCCGAGTTGCCACGCTAAGCATGGTATAAAAGTGCTGAATACAAGTCTGAGAATTCATTTCCTGCAGCTCTTTCTAACCACAATTTCTCAGCAAGCCACGGGAAAATGCTGTACGTAGCCATGCCGCAGTTGGCGACTACCCCTAGCTTAAAGTTTTATGACGAAGGAAAAACTGGCAGAACACTGTTTATTAGGCCAACCTTGGGCCAACCTCATATTCTCATCAACCTGCCTCAACATTCTCATCAACCTGGTTTCCCTCCATTTTTCTTGGTACATACTACCTTACTGTAACCTTATAGGTATACCATGTCACCAGGGCTAAGGAACACCTTGTAAAAAATTCTGACATTCGCAGGACTGGGCCGATTTTTCTGAGCACGGATTTGGAATCCTCCTCGCCCCTCGGCCGCTGCCATGTGTCCGTCAGGATTCAACTAAACTGACTAAATAAGTAACTGTTAGTAACTGTAATCTCTGCGGCCCATGTGCGGCATGGGAAACAACTGAACTGAACTGAATAACTAACTAACAACTGCCAACAGCCGACATGGCTGGCGGGGAAAAGAGGGAAGAAGCCTTGGTTGTAGGCTTGTAGCTGCCCAGTCATAATTCTCAGGGCAGTCTGGCGTTGGGAAGATGCAAGATTCCTGTAACAAGATACGAATCTTCTTGGAGTTCGTGACGTGAGACCTCTACAGTACCTCTACTGTACTGTACGTCCGCACGTCTGCACCTGGAAGAGCCTGGAAGCATGAAGGACGCGGTGCCGGCCGGCCCCGGTGTAATCCCTGCCACATTTCATTGGTATGCGCCTAGGATGCCGAGCGCGGCCCCAGCCACCCGCGTTGTGTGTTTCAGTGTGCTTCCGGGCTCCAGCCGCAGTCTTCAAGGCCGCGGTGTGACAAGACGGAGCAAGACGGATCACGGAACACGATGGTGACATCGTATGGACTACTAACGTACTTTATGAGCGGAGTGACAGCAGGCATCAACTCCGTTTGAGGCACTTCCCTACATAATAAGTGCAAACGTGAGCTCGCCGTGAGCTCATATATTACAACAGATCTGCTCGCAGAGAAGCCTTGGATAGGTGACGTTATTTCGCACGCCAGACCCGGAAAGTAGCGCTGCTTTTTTATTAGTTTTTACACGCTCATCGCCGTGTAGACGAGCTGTTTTGATCTGGGAAGTCCTAGCTGACAGCTGTTTATTATTATGCAAAATATTGCAATTGCAGGTTTCTGCATCCGCAACGTACAGTCTGCAGCGCACATGAGCTAGCGCAAGTGCAGCATTTGCCGACTGCAGTTACACTCTGATACCTTACAGCTCTGAAGCTAAGTGAGCTGCCATATATAATCTAAACACAGTACTGGACGTGCATCAAAGCCGGCTTTTTCGATGAAACTCACAGTCAGCACCGAGGACGAGCGGGTTGTCATGGTAGATGTTGAGAGCGAAATGCTAGTTGAGCACTTGAAGACACTTCTGGAATTTGAGGTTTGTGCACTCGACGCTTTCCTAGTTCGCACGCCCAGCGTACTCCCTTTTGTTCAGCAGGCATGTTTATCTTGATGTACTGGCCGCACGTTGGCTGGAAGCCAAGCTGAAGACCTTGGAATGGGAGCTGCCCATGATTTATCTGCCGGCGGCCGCGGGTCATAATATTGACGACGACGTCGTGTACTAGTACAGCTTATAATTTATACTGAGCATGATCTTAAATATGGCGCCTAGCTATAATAATCAAGAAAATCCTTTCTAAGTCACGTATTTTCGGCCTGGATACGTAATTAAGGGGCAGCTTTAACTTCACCCTCCAACTCCTACTAGAGTTATGCATTTAATTTCGCCTATCCGCCTGCACTTTTCATGGTATTTTCGAATTGGCACACGTCGCCCATAGTATTTCTCCTAGTATTTCCCTGGAATAAGTATGCTTGTTAGCTATTAGTACTTCCGCTAATTACGACTCCTTCACCTTCGTATGGATGCGCACGCAGCTTGGGGTGCCTGCAGCCCGTCAGCATCTGCTTCTTGATGGCAAGCCCATAGCCAACGGCACCGCCCTTGGCGCTGCGGGAGTCAAGGACGGTGACCTGCTGCTGCTGTTGTTTGGACCCGACGCCCAGTCTGCACAGCAGGCGCCGAGGCCTGCAGAGCAAGCGAGGTAAGCGGCAAGCCTTGCTTGCCCCTTCATGGGAAGGTCACCCGCTGACACGTTTTGACTTACACTAACGGCAACCTGCCACGCCACAGTGCCGATCATGATGTTCTAGAAGTCTTACTATTGAGAATGTCCGGCGCTTTCGTCTGGGAGGACTAAAATATACTGCAGTGCTACTGACGGTGTAGAATACCACAGGAGGAGGCTCGTGTGGCCTTTGTTTGTATGGATAACACTTGCACCATTCTGCACCATAACTGTTGAGCATTCCCATCCCCGCAGCTTGCCCAACATTTGTGTCTGATGTCTGGTTGGAGACTTGGAGTTATACATAAATCTGTGAACAGACACTATGATGCTATATATAGCGTGTGATGCAAGGTCAATCCGTCAGCCCGCCATGCAAGGTCAATGTGTTACTGTAGGGAAGAGGTGCAGCTGGACAGCGGACTGTTGCATAATTGTGCATGTCAGCATGGCTCTTTGGAATTTCGATAGAGTACAGAAGCCTACTAGTGCCTACTGGCTGGATGTGTGGATGAGTTTTTCCTCACCAGACTGATCAGAGGTCGTAGGCAATAATGCTCATCAGTGGTGGATAAGGGCAGTAGTTGTGCATATTTATAGAACAGAAAGAGAAAGAGAAGGGGGGGGGGGGGGGGGGGGAAGGAAGGGGGGTGTTAAGCTGTTGCCCAACATATTTGCGCCATTGTCTTGCAGCATGAATTTGAACAACCTTACTACTGGTACTTCCTATCGATAGGCTCCCTGTAGTATAGTCACCATCACTACACAGGAAATATATGGCACAAGTATCATCAGTGTGTATGGCATGGGACTTGTAGCTTGGCTGGTGTGGTAGGCCTCTAGCCCTCTGCTAGCCAGACTGGGGCCGGCCGCGCCAGTGCGAGCTATTTCAGCGTTGTTTTCCAAGTGATGCATCATAACAGCCCATTATTAGGGCGGGCAGCTAGTGGCGAGGGAGGGATATGGACCTTTCACTAAGTACTTTGCGATGAAGTGATTTGATTAAAATACTGATGGGCTGTTGTACATGGATCCTGGTATTGTGGGTTTATTATATTAGGCGACGACCGCAAACGTGTCCTTGAGCCTTGCATGTTTCTTCTTTTATATAAGGAAATTTATAAATAGACCTTGTTTTTATGTCTCTGCTTTGTCGGCGTAAGCATGTACTTGGAGGGCATGCTAGGCAGTCCCACTGTCAGGTTAGTAAACACTATAAAGATTGCACGACGATTGCTACCGTGGTTAGGATGCTTGGCCGACCCACTCATGAGGGCATTTATAAATTACCCAATCAAACTCCAATCAAAGTGCCAACTGTTTGGCTTGCGTATACTTCACTTGTACCAGAACCCCCCACACCCCACCCCACCCCACACCCCCTGATGTGATCCGAACACGCACCGCATTGTTTACTTGCGGGGTACGTATGCCAGCCATCCACTGAGGTTTATAGTGAGGTTTATAGTGAACCTGCTCAGTACGGCCGCACTGCATCCTTGGCACAAGTGAAGCTATGGCGGGCGCATGTGGGGTGTGCCCTTACAATACATGCATTGCGCATGGAATGTAGTGATGTTATGTTGCAGTACTAAGTAGTGGTGGCCTTGTGTGAGGGAGTGCTTCAATGTTCATGAGTAGTACTTGATGGCATGTTTTGAGGGAGTGGTGGCCTTGTATGGGGATTGTTTCAATGTTCTTGAGTAGTAATGGCATGTTTTTCTATCAGTTCTATGGAACTATAAATGCATCATGCAGGTAGTCTGGGGCATGCATGTGATCGCTAACTGCCCTCAGTCCCCTGATGACGCGCACAAAGCCCGTAATACTACTATACATAGCACATGGTAGCATCTTCTGTAGAGCTGCCAGGGTGTAAATGTTAGGAAATGTTTCCGTGGAGCGCACCACAAAGGAACCCTTAGGCCCTGCTGACCCTAGAGCTGCTCCTTTTGCTTCCTCCGCTCCCCTCTGCTTATTGGCCCCTCTGCTCATTTGCCCCTATGCTTTTTGGCCTCTCTGCTCATTGGCCCCTCTGCTCATTGGCCTCTGTGCTTTTTGGCCTCTCTGCTCATTGGCCCCTCTGCTCATTAGCCCCTACGCTTTTTGGCCCCTCTGCTCATTGGCCCCTCTTCTCATTAGCCCCTCTGCTCATTAGCCCCTATGCTTTTGGGCCTCTCTGCCTACTGGCCCCTCTGCCTATTGGCCCCTCTGCTTGTTGGCCCCTGTGATATTGGCCCCTCTGCTTATGGGCCCCTCTGCTCATTGGACCCTCTGCCTATAGGCCCCTCTGCTTATTGGTCAGTATCAATCTATTAAGTAATGGCAAACCGACACAGGAACAGCCGTTGTTTATTTCCATGAAGTTCCCGCCACTGTGTCCTTTGGGGGCTCCTCAGTGTAACTATCATCTGCAGAGTGCGCAATTTGGAAATTTTTCACTGGTGACAAACTCGGTTGCTTCAAGCTTTTGCGGCTGCATGGTTGCGGGCTGTTGGCGTCCACAAGTCGGCATCATTGGACCTTGAGTCTACAGCGTTCTTGGCAATTCCGTGTATTCTATCGTGGCCTTAGTAACGGTGGTGGCTTTAATCGTAACTAGGTGGCTTTCATACGTGTGGCCTTCATATATAATTGTGTTACAAGTAGGTTTGTTACATAGGCCGAACTTCTCCATTCGTTCATTTAATAATTGATCATGTACGCATATACATGTGCCTAGTTGTGCACCGTTGTAGTATTCAGATTGAACGATCGTTATGGAATTGGACAACCCACCTCATCATCTTGTGAGTGATAGTTCCTTATTTCTTTTTGCGAGTGCGCAAGCTACGGCCATGTGGCTGCACATATGTGTAGTAATATGTGTTCATCATGAATCAATATATAAATTCCTACCTGCTGCACATGCTGCCCCCCCCCCACACCACCAACACCAACACCACACACAATTAAACAGGGCCCCTCGGATGCTGCCTGACGGCACGTGTGACAACCCCGCAGCTCTCCAGCTGATGCTGCGTGGCGACCCCCACACAATGGCACAGTTACACCAGGTAGGGTGAACCATTTGTGGGCACTGCAGTTCCATGCGTTGGGGTCATTTGACATGCTTGAAATTCTGCTGGTTTAGAGCTCTAGCCTGGAGCTGCGATGGCAGCATTATGAATATATACTGCAGGGCGACCTCCCCACGATTCACGGTGCAGCTTAATTGTAGATACACCAGGCAGCAGTTTGTAGGCTGCCTGCCAGCCAGGGGGGGGGCAGCAGGCGCAGACCTGCAGGCAGGGCAGGCCCAGTCATGCAGCTCTGGTAAATGTGGGGTAGTAGGGCTCTGCAGCCTATGTATAATGTAAGTGTGGGGTAGTAGGGCTCTGCAGCCTATATATAATGTAAGTGTGGGGTGGTAGGGCTCTGCAGCCTAGATATAATGTAAGTGTGGGGTAGTAGGGCTCTGCAGCCTATATATAATTTAAGTGTGGGGTAGTAGAGCTCTGCAGCCTATATATAATGTTAGTGTGGGGTAGTAGGGCTCTGCAGCCTATATAATTGTAATGTTTAGCAGCTTGGTATGCGTACGGGCCGCAAAGGCCAAAGGGGCGGCTAATCACTTGTAGCTGTGAATAATAGGCGTTTGAGCCTAGAATCTTGTGCTATCAGCCCACTCTCACGTAGTAGTAGCAGGGCGCAGCGGCACAGTCTCTAGCAAGTGCGGAATATCAGTGCCCGCTCACGTCATTTAGAGGTACTCCTGCACCTGGCGCGTAGTGACAGGGCATGATTTTGCTGCCTGTCCTATCGCGGCGAGCACGGTGGAGATAAGTCCGATCGCGGCTGCGTATCGTCATTTCGTGTCACCACCATGCCACTATATGAACTGTTGGAGTATTATTGCAGGCAAGAAGTGACCTGTTGTTGGTGCGAATAATTGACATAGGGTGCTCAATGCCATGGCCTTTCTTTTGCTGTGTGTAATGCACCGGCATGCCTTATCGCAGCTGCCTTTAATGGTAGTATGTGTTTCTTGTTTGAATAGCCATGGTTTGTGCTCGGAACGTGGCCAGCTCTTCGATTATTATCTATTTGCAAACAGGGGGCACGTTTACAGGACCCTATATGGCTGGATGTACTTTTTCCCCCGATGCTGAAAACCACCGTTTCAGAACTGCCCTTTTCAATGAAAGAAATTTTTTTGCCCCCTCACACGGCCGGTGCACACCGCGCCCATATGAGCTAGCAGTCGTTGGGTTTTCCACCCGCACAGCCCGGCCCCCACTGCCAGCCGTGCCATGTCATTTGCTCTCCACCCCCATCATGCATCCTTTGATCGTCATTATTCCATTTGGGGCACTGCCATTTTGCTCCCAGTCTCGGGCTCGCCATGGGACATTTCATGTGACGGGACCAACTCTATTGTCCCAGTACCTTAGGTATTGGCCTTCCCGGGCCTTATTTTGCATCATTGGCCCGGTTTTGTACTTTTTTTCAATACTGGAGCCAATGCCTTTGGTCTCGAGTGCTTGGCATGAGCACTACTCGAACTGTGTGACCCCCAGAGAGAGAGGGTCTTGTATACTCTCTGTAAGGTCAAGACAGTGCAGGAGACTGCATATTGAGTGCCCCTCTAATTGACGTTACTGGTGTGCTGGCATCTCTTGCTTACGTCATGCCTAATTGCTGTTCTGGAAGCTTCTGTGTGTAGTGGAGGGGTCTTCCCGCTGTTTCTGTCTTGTTCTTCTCCTATATTATCACCTGCGCCGTTTCCCAGAACGGTGCAATAGCCTTGGCTGCTCACCCTCTTGTTGAACTTGTGTTGCCAGAAATGAGAAAACTTACCAGGACTGACTGTAGCGGATTCGGCCCTCGCTTGCTGTTCCTCTACATGTCACGGAATCTGTGGCAATCGACAGAATAACCCGGACCTGGCGGACGCGATCATGGCAGATGACCCCAATCAGCTCAACGTGGTGTTGCAACGTCAGCACCGGCAGAAGGTCGAGGCGGAGGCGGAGCAACTCGTACGTTCGGCAGGCCGTTGTGGTGACATGTGCTTAGGTATTGCACCTCGTTTGTTCGGCAGGCCGTGGTCGTCATGCAGGTGTGTGTGCAACAAGCCAGCATCTTCATGATAATCAGGCACGGAGTGCACCATGCTGTACTCACCTGCAAGGGCACTCGATGTAACTATGAGGGCCATGCAGGCAGGGGCTTATGGTGGATCACTGGCTTTTTATAATAATATAGTATAGTATTATTGTGGCACATGCGCATTTGAGGCAAGATCTATAACTCAGTGTGTGCAGGTTCACTTTCTTCGTAGGTCCTACACAGCATAGGAAAAAAAAAAGGCATGCGACTCCAACGCCAAAGGGTGGTGTGCACATACGTTTCCTACAATATTGACTACAGCTATTACATACATTGGAGGCAAGGGGTAGCATCGCGGCATGGGTTGCCTTTCACAGGCCTGCATCAGCACTATGAGCTTGCATAAATGAATGCATGTGCAGATGCATGCGCAGCAGATAGGCAAGACATGCATCGCAGTTGATGCTGAGATTCAGGTGATGTATAATGGTGGGGCCAGTTCTATTGCAGTCTCAGAGGACGCCAGATCACATCATGCAGGCCCAGTTGGTGCTGGCATCCACAGTTTATGCATTCGCTCTTGATGCATGCACGGTGGTGGCACGCACTCTTGATGCATGCACGCTGTGGATGCATGCACGCTGGTTGCACACGCTCTTGATGCACGCGCTCTTGATGCATGCACTCTTGATGCCCCATGCATGCAAGGCAGAAAGTCATCAGAGCATGTCTTCCCCTTGTCACTCTCCCACCTCGGTTGAGTGAGAGTCGGTCACCTGAGCAAGGAACGCTACATAGCCCGTTGATCCATGGTGTGGCCCCGCTGTCCCCTGACCATCATAGCTACCCAAGAACACTTGTAACACTTCCCTTACACTGGTCTGTATGTACACTGGTCCCATATCGTCCTCGCTTCCCCCACCCCCAACCTCCCCCCTGGCAGGCGCTGCTGAACGCAGACCCGTTTGACGTGGAGGCACAGCGCAAGATCGAGGAGGCGATACAGCAGAAAAACATCCAGGCCAACGTGGAGGCGGCCATGGAGTACTCGCCCGAGTCGTTCGGGCAGGTCGTCATGTTGTACATCGACCTGGAGGTCAACCACGTGCCCATCAAGGTAGGAGGGAAGAAGGGGGGGCCCCGTAGACGCGCGCTGATGGCCCTTGCATGACACAGGAGGTCGACCGCGTGCCCATCAAGGTATTATCAGTGAAGGGAGCAGATCACATCATAAAGCACGTGTTTACGGTAAAAACACGTGCTTTATCACCCATGGGTGCATGTGCTTAATGACCCATGTATGTATGATACGGGAGGTCAACCACAACCACATGCCTAATAATTTAGGTAGGGGTCGAGGTGAGCCATGTGATCATCCACCCAGCGTGAGCGGTGTCCTAGACAAGGTGTAATGTAAGGGATCCTGGGCATGCGTGGCCATTGCGTATATTTACATCCAGAGATCGTAAATCGAAATCGTGTAAAGTGTTGTATGTCTCTCTGTGACGTGTGCGAGCGCGCGTGAGCTCTCTTGCTCTGCCCCTCAGACACCCCTTCGCCCGCCCGCCGCGGCCTTTGGCCCTGCACCCTCTCGTGTCGCGGTCACCCTTATTGCCCCAGCTTTCAACTGGCAGCTGAGCCCTGCACATGCCATGCTCGTGCCCCGTGTTGGTCCAATTGCTGCGATTCAGGTATTTATGTGTGGGGCAAAAATACGGCAAAGACAAGTAATATCGATGGACCCCATGTGAAGTATTGACCAGCACGGGGCGTGGCGGCCGTGGCTGCACACAGGCCTTTCTGTACATGGCCTGGTCTCATGCCTGCTACAGTCTGACTCGCATTCCTGTCAGAGTATCTCGGTTTCCAGGAACCTATGGACGCCAGCACATGCCCTTGCTTTTGCTCGGGCTTGCCCACGCATTGCGGCTTGCTATGTCTCATCCACGCTCGAATGTAATGCATCGCTATGTTGGGCCCTGCACATGGCGCGTTGTTTACGCACAGCAACATGTACTCGCACGCGAGTGCATGACATCGGTCGGGTGACCATGCGTCCCCGCAACATTTTTCTCGCTGACGTGTTGGTGACTGCTACGTGTTCCTCGCCTGCCCCCTCATGTCGCAATTCGCTCCTGAATGGTTTTCAACCAATCATGTGCCCGATGACCGTGCATATATATATATATATATATATATGCCTGTACGTATTATGACCATGCGTATAATGACCATGTGTATAATGACCATGCGTATAATGACCGTGGTGACCGTGCATGTATGCCCGCGCACGCAGGCCTTTGTGGACAGTGGAGCTCAGATGACGATCATGTCAGTGGAGTGCGCCGAGAAGTGCGGGTGCGTGCTCCCTTTCACTCCATGCATCCCCACTAGGTGCCACCTGCAGCCTGGTGTTTTTCTGTGCTTGGTTCATGTTGTACATGTTTGTTGGTGCTGCCAAGGTCAGTTTATGTGCAGGGTGTTTGTGTGCTTCAGTGGGTGCTTGTTTCGCTGGGCGCTCGTATGCTGATGCTGCTGAAATTATACTAGTTTATGAGTGGGTGGGACCTCGACTGCTGGCTGTTTGCATGCTTGCATGTTTAACGTAGTATGCGCTGTCGGCAGGTGGTTGTATGCTGCGCGTTGGCATGTGTCCTTCTGCCAGGCTCTTGGTTTTTATCTTCCACTCGGCCATGGCATTCGTTCTTCCATGCCTCTGAACTTCCGGTAGCTCGCTTCCGGTAGCATCATGCTTTATACACATACCTCCCTGAAAGCTGGCCTTTTGACATGCATGCCCCTGCAAAGTCGCTCCCTGGATTGGTGTCGCCGCAGCATCCTGGGCGCTTTAGGGACTCTGCCTGCCATATCTATATATCCCTTCATTGAATTATATCCGTTATCATCCTTCTGCCCTGCGCGGTGTGCATCCGCACAAACAGCAGTGTTTTTAAGTATACCATACGATACGACACGACACGACACGACACGACACGACACGACACGACACGACACGACACGACACGACACGACACGACACGACACGACACGACGCGACACGATACTATTACATAATATTCTATAATACTAGTATAATACAAAATAATACAATACAATACAATACAATACAATATTATATTATATTGTAGTAGTATTGTATTGTATTATTTTGTATTATACTAGTATTATAGAATATTATATTATATTATATTATATTATATTATATTATATTATAGTATTATATTATATTATATTATATTATATTATATTATATTATATTATATTATATTATATTATATTATATTATATTATATTATATTATATTATATTATATTATATTATATTATATTATATAAGTAAGTACTTGCGTGTCATGGGCATGGGCATGCCATGGCGTACTATGCTAATCTCATTAGAAAATGATATCATCAAAGTTACAAAACAATTTATTTTATAGCATGTAAATAATATAGTAGTACTAAAGCCATACTATATTATATAATACTTAACTCATACAGTTGTGTTATGAACTAAACTCGTCTCTTCCCTTCCCCCCCCCCCCCACACGCACATGGTGCGTCGCTGTGTGGCGTGCGCTGGCAGCGTGCTGCGCCTGGTGGACAAACGGTTCTCGGGGATCGCGCGCGGGGTGGGCACAGGCAAGATCGTGGGGCGTGTACACCTGGCGCCCCTCAAGGTGTGTCAAGTTCATGCATATGTACATCTCCACGGCTATACATTTCCACCTCCATCTTCCTGAAAGACTCC
The DNA here is from genome assembly GCA_009746045.1 of Mesostigma viride. NCBI lineage: Eukaryota > Viridiplantae > Streptophyta > Mesostigmatophyceae > Mesostigmatales > Mesostigmataceae > Mesostigma > Mesostigma viride. The sequence continues at coordinate 2,831,349 of RPFO01000102.1, read as the reverse complement.
ACAAACGCGGATATGATCACAGCAGGTGTGAGCACGTGTCGCAGATGGACGCAATACGTGAGCGTAATCCTCAGAGCTCGAGCGACCATGGTCCGGATTCTCCAGATTTCTCGCCTTAAATTGGGTGGCATAGGATTTCAGCATTCTAAGTTCAAAGTAGTTCAAAGTAGTATGTTCTTGTATATTTAGTTCAAATTAGTACAATTTAGTAGAGCCATTCACGCCTTAAGTTGGGTTCACGTCTTAAGTTGGGTTGACCCCTCGAAAACCTCGAACCCAACTTAAGGCGTGAATGACTGTAGGAGATTTGTATCTGCTGCAGTGGTAATGGCAGAGTGCCACACGCGTACTGAGAAGAGTGGCAGAGTCCCACACGAAGACACGCCACCTGGGTCTTTTCATAGGACGACAGGACCACATTCTTACAATGAACACGGAGTATAAATAATGAACAGAGTACTGAGAAGTACTGAGAGAACTGAGAAGTACGGAGGGTTCATTATTGTGAGAAAATGACATTGTCTAGTACCTGCCAGGCACCCACCCAAATGCAGTTCTAGTGCACCACCAAAACGCCATGTGCCAGCAGTACGCATAATATTGCAAACTGTAAAAATTAGTTAGTAGACCACAACTGTGGAAACAAGTTCGCTTATGTCCCGGAGTTGGGTGGCAGTGTTCCTGGCGCGCATCGAGGTGTTGAGGCAGTAAGCATCACGTTTCGTGCATCCTGCAATTATTAATGTACATCAACCCTGCAGAGAAAGGCACATCCGTGATGCATGTGCACGCGATCAGGGATGCTTGGCCCATGGCCCATGGCAGCTTCATGGCTGGATCTTGGGCTCCTCCGTTTTTGCAATGCATCGCGGCGGCCCGGGTCACGCCGATCATGCTGGAGCTTCACTTCATGAAGCTGTCAGTCACGTAGGGGTGGCGTGAGGCTATTACGTCAACATAAGTGTGGCGGATTGATCATGAAGCATTAACATTTGAGAAATCAAGCATGGGCGTGACCGAGCAACCTGTGTGTATGCGGTGCGAGAATGTCGTCGGACTGATGTGAAAGTGATGTCATCGGACTGATGTGATAAGGATGTCGTCGGATTGATGCGATAATCATCAAAATGTTAGAGCTGGAGTTTGGTGCCCCTTCCCCCCTGCAGGGGTTGACTTGCAAATTGTTAGCCCCTGGCCCCATGGATCACCTCACGCACTGACATGACGCGCTTCCCTCGCACGCGTCTGCTGGCAATGCGTGTGCACTGCCATCCTTGCCCTGCATGTCACCACTTTTTTTTATCTTTCCAACGCGCTGCACCGCAGATCGGCACGGAGTATTTCCAGTGCACGTTCACTATCATGGAGAACATGGACATCGACTTCTTGTTGGGGCTGGACATGCTGCGCAAGCACCAGGTACTTTTTGTGATCAGAATACTTCCCAGGCCTAGTGATCAACTAGACGGTATTGAACCGTGAACTGGCCCTGGTGGATCGCTGGCTGGCCGACTGGGCATGCTGCGCAAGCGCCACGTACTTTTTGATAGGCATAGTAAGCGATATTTCATATTCTTAGTATCGAACTTTGGCAGTAGAAGACGTGGGCATTATCGTACGGCTGGAGGCTGTACATGAAGAAAGGTGCGGTACGGTTTATTTAGGAGTATGGTAGTACGGCTTCCTAGCAAAGGGAGCAAAGCCAGGCGTGAGGGCGATCCACCGGATGACTAACACTTGCGTTGCATACGCCCTGTCCCACCATATTATCATTATAGTAACCCTCCACGCTATAGTATTGTTTCATATTTCTGGCCTGTGCTGGCGGTCGCGCTGATGTTATGATTGCTGTGCCAGTGATGGTAACCCTGTTGCGGTTGGTGTCTGCATTCTTTGACCCATACTCCGCTGCCCCATTTTTGGCACAGACCCTTTTTTGGCACTGTATTCATAAGTGTCCTCCTCCGTTACGATTTGATCATGCAGTTCTATGTTGACGGAGTAAACAATGTACTGATGACTAACATTTTATCAAGCAGGCGCGCACGGTGGCACTGTTCCTGATCCGCGGCCCCTTGTCTTCACAGACTAGATCATAACGGCAGCTACTAACAACCTGCAGTTTGTCGGAAGGAGATGGACCCTTACATCGTGCACCCCCATTTACCATTTGTGTTTCGGTGGCTGTGTTTCTCGCTGACGCCTGTCGTCCGATCTTTCCTGCCTGTGCGCGTGCAACCCCCACACACACACACCTCCCCGTTTCACACACACACACACACACACACATACACACATGCACACGTACACACACTCACAGTGCCAGATCGACCTGAGGACCAACCACCTGCACGTAGGGACGGAGGGCCTTCAGGTTCCCTTCTTGGGCGGTAGGTGATCGGGCACGTGGCAGGCTGCCGTTGCTTTCGGAAGGCGCGGTTGATACCATTTGACACGTGACGGTTGATAGCATTTTACACTTGATGAGTGGATGATGACGTATCCCGTCTTGTAGCTGGCGAGCTGCCATCTAGTAATACTGTTATAACTACGCTACGGATCATAATCTGACATGTTACTAATTACCATGCCAGTGTGCCTAGTAATTGATGAATGAATTAATAGCATGTAGACTGCATCGCGTGGGTACCAATGAAGGAAATACAGGTATGCTAAGAAAATGCACATCACCCCATGCAGAAGCTGCCCATTTGCGGATCTTATTTGCAATCGCGTAGTCGATTATCGAAGAGCTACCCATGAAACGAAGCTTTGTACCTGTTTTCCCCTCTAGAAAGAGAACGTGCACCATCCAGTTTTTAGTGTATGTTTCTGTGTATTTCATCAGCCCCAAGATTTCGCGGATTTCACAGGCCTTGTCTACTACTAAGTTAGTCCCTCCGCTAACTTACTAATCCAGTGATGTTGTATAAGTGGGGTACAAATGTAATGAATTCTCCACTATGGTTCACTATGGTTCTCTATGGTTCACTATGGTTCACTATGGTTCACTATGGTTCACTATGGTTCTCTATGGTTCACTATGGTTCACTATGGTTCTCTATGGTTCACTATGGTTCACTATGGTTCTCTATGGTTCTCTATGGTTCTCTATGGTTCTCTATGGTTCTCTATGGTTCTCTATGGTTCTCTATGGTTCGCTATGGTTCTCTATGGTTCTCTATGGTTCTCTATGGTTCGCTATGGTTCTCTATGGTTCTCTATGGTTCACTATGGTTCACTATGGTTCTCTATGGTTCTCTATGGTTCTCTATGGTTCTCTATGGTTCTCTATGGTTCTCTATGGTTCTCTATGGTTCTCTATGGTTCACTATGGTTCTCTATGGTTCTCTATGGTTCACTATGGTTCTCTATGGTTCACTATGGTTCTCTATGGTTCGCTATGGTTCTCTATGGTTCTCTATGGTTCACTATGGTTCACTATGGTTCACTATGGTTCTCTATGGTTCTCTATGGTTCTCTATGGTTCGCTATGGTTCTCTATGGTTCACTATGGTTCTCTATGGTTCACTATGGTTCTCTATGGTTCACTATGGTTCTCTATGGTTCACTATGGTTCTCTATGGTTCGCTATGGTTCTCTATGGTTCTCTATGGTTCACTATGGTTCTCTATGGTTCACTATGGTTCTCTATGGTTCTCTATGGTTCTCTATGGTTCGCTATGGTTCTCTATGGTTCACTATGGTTCGCTATGGTTCTCTATGGTTCTCTATGGTTCACTATGGTTCTCTATGGTTCACTATGGTTCTCTATGGTTCTCTATGGTTCACTATGGTTCACTATGGTTCTCTATGGTTCTCTATGGTTCACTATGGTTCACTATGGTTCACTATGGTTCTCTATGGTTCTCTATGGTTCACTATGGTTCTCTATGGTTCACTATGGTTCACTATGGTTCTCTATGGTTCTCTATGGTTCACTATGGTTCACTATGGTTCACTATGGTTCTCTATGGTTCACTATGGTCCACTATGGTTCACTATGGTTCTCTATGGTTCTCTATGGTTCTCTATGGTTCACTATGGTTCTCTATGGTTCTCTATGGTTCTCTATGGTTCACTATGGTTCTCTATGGTTCTCTATGGTTCTCTATGGTTCACTATGGTTCTCTATGGTTCTCTATGGTTCACTATGGTTCACTATGGTTCACTATGGTTCTCTATGGTTCTCTATGGTTCTCTATGGTTCACTATGGTTCACTATGGTTCTCTATGGTTCTCTATGGTTCACTATGGTTCACTATGGTTCACTATGGTTCTCTATGGTTCTCTATGGTTCACTATGGTTCTCTATGGTTCACTATGGTTCACTATGGTTCTCTATGGTTCTCTATGGTTCACTATGGTTCTCTATGGTTCTCTATGGTTCACTATGGTTCTCTATGGTTCTCTATGGTTCACTATGGTTCTCTATGGTTCACTATGGTTCTCTATGGTTCTCTATGGTTCACTATGGTTCACTATGGTTCTCTATGGTTCTCTATGGTTCTCTATGGTTCACTATGGTTCTCTATGGTTCTCTATGGTTCTCTATGGTTCACTATGGTTCTCTATGGTTCTCTATGGTTCTCTATGGTTCTCTATGGTTCACTATGGTTCTCTATGGTTCACTATGGTCCACTATGGTTCTCTATGGTTCTCTATGGTTCACTATGGTTCACTATGGTTCTCTATGGTTCTCTATGGTTCACTATGGTTCACTATGGTTCTCTATGGTTCACTATGGTTCTCTATGGTTCACTATGGTTCACTATGGTTCTCTATGGTTCACTGTGGTTCTCTATGGTTCTCTATGGTTCTCTATGGTTCACTATGGTTCGCTTCACTATGGTTCTCTATGGTTAACTATGGTTCTCTATGGTTCACTATGGTTCTCTATGGTTCAGTCCCTTTCTCTTACCACGTGGCGGATGGCAGCTTCTGTGTCTCCCCTGCTGGTGTTGATTTTCCCTTTCTCTTACCACGTGGCGGATGGCAGCTTCTGTGTCTCCCCTGCTGGTGTTGATTTTCCCTTTCTCTTACCACGTGGCGGATGGCAGCTTCTGTGTCTCCCCTGCTGGTGTTGATTTTCCCTTTCTCTTACCACGTGGCGGATGGCAGCTTCTGTGTCTCCCCTGCTGGTGTTGATGTTCCCTTTCTCTTACCACGTGGCGGATGGCAGCTTCTGTGTCTCCCCTGCTGGTGTTGATTTTCCCTTTCTCTTACCACGTGGCGGATGGCAGCTTCTGTGTCTCCCCTGCTGGTGTTGATGTTCCCTTTCTCTTACCACGTGGCGGATGGCAGCTTCTGTGTCTCCCCTGCTGGTGTTGATGTTCCCTTTCTCTTACCACGTGGCGGATGGCAGCTTCTGTGTCTCCCCTGCTGGTGTTGATGTTCCCTTTCTCTTACCACGTGGCGGATGGCAGCTTCTGTGTCTCCCCTGCTGGTGTTGATGTTCCCTTTCTCTTACCACGTGGCGGATGGCAGCTTCTGTGTCTCCCCTGCTGGTGTTGATTTTCCCTTTCTCTTACCACGTGGCGGATGGCAGCTTCTGTGTCTCCCCTGCTGGTGTTGATGTTCCCTTTCTCTTACCACGTGGCGGATGGCAGCTTCTGTGTCTCCCCTGCTGGTGTTGATTTTCCCTTTCTCTTACCACGTGGCGGATGGCAGCTTCTGTGTCTCCCCTGCTGGTGTTGATGTTCCCTTTCTCTTACCACGTGGCGGATGGCAGCTTCTGTGTCTCCCCTGCTGGTGTTGATTTTCCCTTTCTCTTACCACGTGGCGGATGGCAGCTTCTGTGTCTCCCCTGCTGGTGTTGATTTTCCCTTTCTCTTACCACGTGGCGGATGGCAGCTTCTGTGTCTCCCCTGCTGGTGTTGATGTTCCCTTTCTCTTACCACGTGGCGGATGGCAGCTTCTGTGTCTCCCCTGCTGGTGTTGATGTTCCGTGGGCGTCGTTCTGCGCGCGTCCTGTCCTTGCAGAAAAAGATATTCCTTTGAAGTTCCGGGAGCATGGCGCCCACCCTGAGGTAAGTCTCCCTTACGGCGCTACGTGGTGCCGCCATGTGGCATCTGGAACACCTGGAGTGATTTCTTCACATGAATGGCTGGGGTCTCTTTTTTTTTTCCTCTTTTTTTTTTAGATGGAGGGCCTTCAGGGCACATTTTTCGTCTCTTCCTTCCAACCCATGAGCTGATCTTTTCTCTTCTTCCACTGCTCCACCGCTAGCATCTGCTCAGCGTTACTCGTATAGCCTGATGAGCACTGCATGTCTGGGCTTACCAATGTACGTGATGTGGCACGCCATTCTAGCTGGGCCACTAGAGATATTTGCCTCCCAATTCGCCGCCAGCCGCCGCGGACTGCATCCAGGCCACCGCCCGTCCGCCTGCAGTAAGCAGTGCGTGCTTGAATCGCACGCTGTGAGTCCAGACAGTGTGTGCCCTGAGGTTTTATATGATCGTCATTTGGCTACATGGTTTCTCTTCCGTGGTTACTGTACCGTGGTCACTGTGCCGTCGTTACTGTTCTGTGGATGCCTCGCTGGCTGCCCCCATCATGATAGGCATTCTAATGCCCTGACAGTGTCTGCAAGACCCTATCTGATCGATCACATGGTTATCACTTTTGTGGTCGTCGCTGGCTGCCCAGGGCGGAGCGGGCGGTTCTTCGAGCTCCAAGGGATGATACCTCGACCTGGCACGCGACCTGTCCCATGTCAACCCAGTTCTGTACATGAACAGACTGCTATGCATGGCAGTGGCGGTTGAATAAGGGCGGCGACCCGGCCCAGCGCCGGCACAAGGACTCCATTTGCTTTTGTTTACTTTCAAGGGGCAAGCATGGGACGGGTGGGGTCTACTGATCGCACCGCGTTTTGAGAATGCTCTCCTCCAAGACCGAGGCTTCTCCAAGTCAGCTTGGCATCGTGAAGCACATGACTTCTGATCGTCAGCGCAAATTTTCGGCAGAAATGCCCACCCATGACTAGCCACTCGACCTGCCCGTGGCTTAGTTGATGCAACCCACGCATGAGCATCCTGGGATGTCATGGCATCTTGGCAGGCCCGTACTTCCAGGAATTGATCGTGCATGTTTTTACCAGTTTTTTGCCATGCAGGCAGGACCAGTTCCGTGGTACTGCCTGCACTGAAGAAGTCCCTAGTTTTCTCGCTAGCCGCCGATATATGTAACTTGTACTTAATATGGTAACGTGTAGCTTAGGTGGCACGAACGCTCGATATTCTGTGTTTCTGTTGTAGACTTAGTGCTGGGCCACAACTTGTCGCGCGAATACGTCCTGTTGATACTATCTCCATCCGTGTTGTGAGTGATGGTAAAGAGTAGATCAATTTTGCTGTTGACAATTTTGTTTGTGCATGCATATGCCAGCTAGGCAAGCTAGCCTTGGTATTTTTGTTTACTACTTGCTGCCTTGATGATATGGCATATATCAATTTACAATCACTATAATCCTGGAACTAGGAACTAGATAGCTGCATCCATCCACCCCATCCCATGTCAAGGAGACAACCAGTGCAGGCCAGAAATCAGGAGAATCCACCTCATCCCATGTATTCATTTCCAGCTGAGGACTTATGCTCACGTGACGCAGTTACGTGTGAGCTGACTACATAACTAGAAGACTAGTTTTTTTTGTTGCATTCACCTTTTCTCGGACTAACAGGCTTATTTTTTGCAAACTGACCTAACTAATGCAAGAACCTAAGTCTGAAGGCAAAAAGCCTTTAGAACGCAAAACTGGTTTGGACTTACAACTTGTGTTCTTTGCAAGAGTTAGCCCTGCAAAACACACTACTATGAAGGGGCCCGCTGAGTGCTGCTAGTGCTGAAAATCGGCGCCACGTACTTCTTCGTGAGATCCCGAGGAAAATCTCTCTCGTCCGCGCGAGCTAGGGCGCACTTCCAATAATTATACTCCTATATGCCTAGGATGGGAGCTCCCATCTTCTACTGGGATTTTCGCGCCGATCCTACGGCTGAGATTCCAGGATTGGGCGCGGCGTGACCAATTCCAGTTATGACGGCGCTAACAGCCTAGTATCATGTCCAAAGTCCAAAGGCTGTGTTACCGCGTCACTTGGGTTACCCCACAGTCACTAGGGTTTTCACCTTTGCGGAGTGCCTGATCAGACTATACTGGCCCTAATTACGTACCTGTTCGAGTTCTCCACTTGTCTCCTCCGTCCCGAAACATACGCCAGAGTACGATTTTCCGTGCTGGACACTTGTCTTCTCCCGGTTAGGGCTATAAGTTTTGCAAAAAATATAAGTCACAAGTCCAGAGTACTTTTTCCTCATGTTGGCTAATAACTAATACTACTATTGCTTTTAATTTTGAATTAACTTATGCTATGTTGATTTAATTAATTAATTAGGAACATAGCTCCGTTGGGAGTATCTGTAGCACATAGCCCTTGAGAAGGGGCAGATGGCCTATAATACATTCTAGGCTACTTCCTGCAAGGGTGGGAATGTAAACAATTACTTGCTCTAGGTGCACTAGGGCACCTGCACCACCCAGAGTCTCGGGCAACTCCCAGCTAAGGGGAGCCCGTCATAGGTGGGGCCGGAAGATCATCATGGCTATACAAGAGCTAGGGCATGGCTTCTCGACAGAGAGCATCTCTCTGCATAGGCATAGCATGGCTAAATTCTTAATGCAGCATCCATGGGGGTCCCATTATAGGCAGGGCTTGGCTAAATTCTGAAGGCATCATCCATGGTGTCCATGTTCCCAAGAAAAGTCCTTATTTTAGGACCAGTTTGAATTAAAAAATATATGTGCAAACATCAAATTTTGACCCTGGCATTTTTACCACTGACAGATAACACACTTTTTGAATTTTGGACAAAAACCTGGGTTCAAATAATTACATTTAGTGCCTGAATGGACCCTGGCCCATGGCAGGCCTCAAACCGCGAATTTGGTCAAAATGAGAATTTAGGACCAATAGGACCAATTAGTGTCAACGCATGACCATGCTATCCACACGGTCCCTTGAGCATCTTACAAGCGCTAGGGGACCCTACGAGGCCTTGGGATGGCGGGGCAGCGTATAACAAGGCCATACCCTGCTGTGGCTGCCTCTATATATACGCGTGCTTAACGGTGTCACAGATGGTGCAGGTAATGCAATATACGGTTGCATGGTTGCTGAGGTTGCCCGGCTTGAACATGGCCCACCCCTTGCGGTAAACTTTCTCTAAGCATATGCCAAACCTTCTTTGACATCACGGACATGCTGGCCACCACCCAGCGATGAAAAAACATTGCATTTGCATTGCAACTAACACATGAATGCAGCCAAATCAAGTTACAGAACAACGTTGTGCTAACATGCAACGCTTTGTGAGCGAATTCAGGGTGCATGTAACACGTAAACCATATTGTATATACTGTCTGAGAACACCCTGAACGACTGCAGGCCATAGGACCATGGTTTATAACTAACACATGAGTAAAACTGCTCTTACGCATGTGTGTTTTAGCTGCAGCGGACGACGAAGATAGAGACGTAAAAAATTGTATGACGTAAACCAACTATGTGTGACAGTTATGTGCACAGAGAGCGTCCCCTCTTTTTAGGCATAGCTTACTGACTCAAAACACCACGACAGCGTTGCCAGTTACACTCATGATCTAGGGCACCCCGGCACGTACCTGCTACTTACGTCGCCTCATTCCAGATGGTTGCAAAAAAGTCGCTGAAATCCGCAGCGAGGTCAGCTTTCCGAGAGCTGAGCGCACCAAAGCTGGCCAACCGGTTCGAAAATGATATAAACCACGCTTGTGCTGCGTTCTAGGTCCAAGAAATACCGAAAGTGAAGACCTATAAGGTGCGCTCGCTGCCCAGCCTGAACGTCCCTAAAACATGGTCGACAATGGAAATCGGGCAAGAATATCACGGCCCAGGCGCTCCCATGTCAAATACTCCGTTTATAAACTCCAGACTATAATCAAAATCGTCCACAAAAATTTCCTGGCTTGATTCGCACCACCATTGCTAATACACTAACATGTTTGTGCCAAAATCGACCCTCCGCGAGCAGGCGATCTGCGACCCATTTGTGTTGTGCCGCTGTGCTACAGCGCTACACATAAAAACTTGCGCAGAAAATTTCACAGCCTTTAAGCATAACTAACGACCTTTCGTTTTTGCTACTGGGCGCCCGAAATGATAAACGCACGTGAAAAAGCCGGCCACGATTGTCAGGTCGCCATATCCACCTCAGATCATTCCCGCACCCACTTTTTCGCTCCAAAATCGGTTATATTTTTGGTCGAGGTACCTACTTTCCCGCCATTATACCCGGTACCCGGGTACGGAATCCGGGTACCATGTGCCGGTACCACGGGTCGGGTACATCATGCCGGGTACGGTCCACATGGGGTACGGTCCATATAGTGACCCCCCCCCCGGTACCTCGGTTATAGTAAATTGGTCCTTAATTTAGGACAAAGTCCTAAATTAAGGACCGTGGGAGGCTTAACAATTATGGGGGCCATTACGGGCGCACATGCGCGTGGGCCACATGCTAGGCTAAGCCTGACTAATCTACACTACTGGTATAATATATTCCCTAATCTGAGGTGGCAGGGGGGGCCTGCCAGGGCTTGTGGTCAACGTGGATGACCGCCCCCCTCCAGTATACCGGCTTCCCCCTTGCGCTCTGCCGGAGCTGAAGGTAGGTCGGCCATAGCTCGCGCGTCGCGCCGCTGTTGCTGGGCCAGGGTCAAGTCGTCGTCTAGCGTGAAGCGAGTCTCCGATAACTTCTTGCGGCATTTAAGGAACGCCAGCTTGTCCGCCATGTACTGGGTGAGGAGCACGGGTGCCGGGCAAGCCTTCCCCCGCGCGCGGGGGAGGCGGACAGCCGACATCCGCAGCTCACCAGTGAGTTGCATGGGGGCAAAAATGGCGCGCTCAAATGCTATGTTGAAGCTGTTACTGTAATAGAGCTAAAGTTGACTAGCCCCATGCAAGGACAGCGAGGTTATGGACTCTTAGTTACACAAGCATTGAAGCTAGCTAGTAGCCGTGGGATATTGGATGCACGCCCATGCAGAGCGCTATAAGCAAACCTGGATCGAAGGAATGAGCTTACATGCAGATAGACTATTACACTTCATGCACACATCTGCGATAAGCACCTTCATGTGGGGCATGCTCCTGTTTTCTCCCCAATGATGCACCCGGCCGCGGCCCATTGGTAGAATGCAGGGTAGAAGTCTTCAGGTGGAGGTTAAATTGCCCCTGATGGATAGCCGCGACACTGCCGCCTCGTCTGCCATTACAGTAGAGGACAGCTAGCTAGCTCAGATGAGGATTATATCCCCCTCTAGCTAGTGACTATATGGTTGGGGCATGATGCAGACAATATTTGTAACTTTCGTATAATTATTTTTCTAACGAGATTAGCATGCATTGTACTCCATGGCATGCCCATGCACATGACACGCAAGTCCTTCCTTACTTGTACAGCTAGAGAGTGAGGTCCGTTGCATTTTTCGGGGAAATGGGTATATGTTTTACTAGCCAATTATGGACCAAAGAGGTGAGAGGGGAAATGAGTATCAGCGAAATTATCCTAAATGAAGGTGGTCACACACGGGTGTGAAGGTGACAGGTGAAGGGCTAACAGGGCGCGTTATGTGACCTGGGAAGCCAGTGGACCTGAGTCGTGCATGTCGCCGTGGGGCATAAATATGAAGAATACCTGGTTACGGCCCAGTAGATCATGAAAAAGCTGCATGGAGCGGGCTGGGTTTGTCGTTATTGGGCCCTGGGTCCCACACCCTGTGTTGTTCCTGAGCCAACAGCCAGTATCGGTGCATAGCTGCATTCCATAGGTATATAAAGCGCCGGACTACGCCGCCGCGGGTATACTCCTCGCGGACCTTAAAGACTGTCTCGTTGCGTATGGTCCAGATCGCGTATAGCATAGCAGTGCGCAACCATAATATCCATTCTGCTTGGGAATCTGAAAGCTCGGCCCCTGGTGTGCCAACAATACCGAAAATGATGGTACGCACGCTAATTGTGAGATTAATTGGGTGGCGATGCCGTCCATGCGGCCCAGATGTTAATGAGCCACTTCCAAACCCCTGGGAGATTACAGAAAAGGAACCGGTGCTCAATGGATTCGCTAGGGTGCGTGCACAGGCATGATGCATCATGACCAAAACGCTCGTGGAGCGTAGCGCAGACCCCTATCGCCCTATGCATCAGAAGATGTTGTACATCAGTGCATGGCCCTGCGGTCCACGAGAGGGTGTTTCACCGCCAGGGTAATCAGCTTGACCCAAGTGTAGCCCGGCCGGCCATTGTACTCCCCATCGGGCTCGGCCCGGATGGGGTTGATGGTATGTATTAAAAATATAATTACTTACAGCAGAGTGAAATCACTCAAACCAAAGCAAACGCCCAGTTATAAACCTATATACAGAGCCATGTCAAAGCTCTATACTACGAAGTACGATAAGACCAATGGAAACGCCTAACGGGAGGAACCTAATAGCCCTGCTGCACCGCAAAATCAGCCCGCGTACGGCGGAGCATGATGTCCGCCATGGCCCGAGTCAGCGCCACCGACAAGCGCTGACGCCAATATGACGTCCAGGTCCGCGCCGACCATGGGGCCCGCTGGCCCTCCAGGTCCAGCCGGTCCTCCCGGAGCCGGCAACACTCCTTGAAGAAGGCGGAGGTCAGGGGCCCCATGGCCCCAAACTCCTCCAGGACAAAGGGCACCACACGATGGTGCCCGACGTCGCCGTAGGCCAGGAGCTTGGCCCGCTCCGCCCGGTCCGCCGTGTAACCTGCCGTGAGGGAGGCCCCAGCCACGTGGCTAAGAGCCAAGGGCCGCGCCACCGAAACGTCAATAAGCAGATGCCGGCCACCCCCCTCAAAGTCCAGCACCACGATGTCAGGCCGGTGGTTGGGGGAATAGAAGGCAGCGCCATCCGCATCCTCGGACCGGATGTTCGCGTGGGGGAAAACCGACCGAATCATGGCGAGCACCACCGTCAGGAGGACAGTGTGCAAATACAAATACCAATTCTGATTCTGTTGGCCCCCCATGCAGGCAAGGTAGTGAGTCCCCGTGGGATCCAGCGGCTGCCCACAGCTACCACAAGGCCGCCCGGCCGGAACAAGAGGCTGCGGGGCAAATAGCTGGTGCCGGAGCGCCACCGAGTAGTGGCTGGGAGCCAAGGCGAATGGGGGGGCCATGGGAAGAGCACGAAGGTACGCCGAGCCCACACTCCGCAAGGAAAGCGAGAACAGCCACGCACGTCCCTGGGCGTTGAGGTCCGCGAAAAGAGCAATCCAATCAGCCGTGTGCAGAATACCCGCGTAGGTTTTCTGGTGTTTATCGATGACGCGAGCAGGGAATGCGGCGGGAGATTGAACGGAGGATAATGATGGTATGTATGCAACAAGATATTATCATAAGCCCAATCTGCGGTGTACTCAAAGATACAGAGAGAGGGTTGCATTTGAAGATCAGATATATTTTTCTTGCTGTACAGTGGTCTAGCTGTGACCTCAGCTCTAGGGCCATCGCCTACTAAGCGCTTGCATGGGGCGCGGTCCATGCAGCCAACCAAAGCCAAACGCCGACAGGGACCGGCCCGCATGCACTACTTTACGCATGCATTCCGGTTCAATCTAGTCAGTAGCCCGTTGTGGGGGGCTTCCATGGGCTGGTTATTGATGGTTGACGATCAAGTCCCTGCATGCCCCTCCAGATTCCAGAACACCTTGGACTTCTTTGGATCTTTCTTGTGGCGGAGGTACTCCGGCCACAGGTCGCGTCGCTGCTGCGCTGCACTGACTGCGGGGGTCAGGTCGTCGTCCAGCGTCCAGGCGGGAGGTCGTGCAACCTCTCAGCGGACAGCTAGAGCCGGAGGAACCGCCGCTTAATTATGGCCGGCCTCTACCCCGGCTATATATGGAGAGACACTCCCGGCCACTGGTTAGGCTCGAAACACACGCCCTGATCAAGCATGCTGTTTCCGGCCCCACCGTCTAGGTCATCTAGTCGCTCTACACGTAAGCCAGCCATAATTTCAATGCACAAGGATACACATTTCCATCACCATTCATCTTCATCATCCTGAACGACTCGAACACGCGGACAAGATAACGGCAGGCTCGAGCTACCATGGTCCGGATTCTCCCGATTTCTGGCCTGCGCTGGTTGTCTCCTTGAGTATGGAGCGGAAGGTGAGCAGGACTGGGGAGGGACCGGGCCGTGACTTGTCCCACGTGCGTGGGGAAGGCGGTGCCCCGGCGGCCGGCGGCACGCAGCTCTACTGAGCTCAGTCACCTGCCTGTCAGATCGAGGCCCACATGGCCGGATCAGGGTAAGAAGCTAGGGGTGGTTTTACCGGATTAGGATACATTTGCACGGCTTCAAATGTATCCTAAATGCACCATTGGCAAACATGGTTTCTGGACATGGTCGATATCATTAATATGTTTGGCAAGCATAATATGATCATGCTTGCCAAAGATGTTGTCTCTTTTCATATTTCACACATATATTATCGGCCTCGGCGTGCCATGCTTCCACGTTTGTTGTCTCTTTTCATATATTGTGAATATGATCAATAAAATTCCAAACATGACCATGTTGGAGACTTCAAGTGGAGCATCATGATTACTGTTTTCACTATTACGTAACCCATGGTTCATGTTAACATGGCATAATGAGCAATCCTATTGACCCCATGACTAATGGTGAAGTTAATAAAGTTACATCGTGGCACGTCACTATAGCATCAAGTTGCATCATTGTGCATAAAGTAGTTTAGCACTGAGTTGGCATGCCAACACCAGGTACACTAAATAAATTAAAACCAGAATTGATAAACAACCCAGTATCCAAATACAGTATCCATATATATGCAGGTCGTACTACAGGTACAGCCACGGCTGCCACGCGGCTTCTGCAGCGATCACGCTCTTTCTCCTAGACAATTGCTCTACTGGTCCCTACAGGTCGGTCGACTTGGACCATGATGCGTCAAGAACAGTTAATTGACCGACTTAAACAAGATGTTTGTCTACATGCAGCTGTCTGCACCTAACTAACGCGAAACCGCGTGCTACCAAATATAGGGGCAAATGCATGAGTAACACATGTCAACGCACAACCGGTGGAAATCACGCGATACCAACCGCGGCAACAGTGGTGTGAACATAGCGGGCACTGACATGCAAAAAAGCACCAGCAGCGGCATCAGTAGCAAATTGTAGTAGCGGAACAATAGCCACTACATCAATGCAACAACACATCAGCCCAGCAACACAGCAGCAGCATGACCGTAGCACAGCAGCAGCACAACTGTAGCACATCAACACGGCCGCATAGCAGGAGCACAAGTCAGCGCAGCAGCAACTTAGTATGCCGATTCCTGAATTTCCTATCAGTGGACTATAGTCCATTGATAGGAAATTCACTAATAGGCAGTACTAGCTCAGCAGCACGGCAGCAATGCAGCAGTGCATCAACACAGCAGCACGACAGCAATACATCAGCGGCACGGCAGCAATGCAGCAACACATCAGCACAATAGCACAGCAGCAGTACGGCAGCAATGCAGCAGCAATAGCATGGCAGCACAGCAGCAGCAGCAGCACATGAGCAGCTCAATGACAACAACGCTGCTTGCGCTTCAGCAGTCGTCGTCGTCGTCATCGTCATCGGCAAGGATGAGCGCTCGCTTCCGACGCCGGGAGGCGCCTGCGTTGTTGTTCTCCGCCACAACGTCGCTGGGTGGAACCATCTCGCGCAATCGAGCCTCGGCCAGGGTGATATCCGGCGCTTGCAACGCAGGGACGACCACACCGGGGCACCCGCAGATCTGTGCCTCCAGCTCGTGGAGAGGCACGCAAGAAACCGCGTCCTCCTCCCAACGGGCACCCCAGTACATGGCTACCATGTCGTTTTGCGTGTCGACAACAGCGACACGACCATGGTACCTGCCGTCCCGGCTTTCGGTGCGACCGTCCGCGGATGTCACACGCTCCGACGCCCAATGACACACGACTTGCCCTACGAGGTTGCGGCTGCCACTCTTGACCTGCAGCGTTACGCCTTCCCAGCATGCCTTCGCCATGCCGACGATGCCCTTCGAGCATTCAGCATCTTGCCACTTCACGACCGGGTGTTCCGCGTCATAGGGCACCTCCTTCAGCGCCTTTAGGCACTCCTTGGTGAGCTTTTCGTTCGCACCCAAGGAGACTCCATGGGGCGGCTGACCTCGCTTGCCCACCACTTGTGTCAAGACGAGGTCTGAGGCGGTGATGATCACCGTGTGCGCCGCAGTGGTTGGCGGATGGGGCCATTGCGCAATGTCTGTATTCCACGGGTGCCACGTGTCATGCAAATGCTTAGCGCGGTATACAAAGAGCTCAATAGAAGGTTGGCCGCCATCCTCCTTCGCAACCACCTCCTTGATGATGCCAACGAGGACTGGAGTCCACGTGAGCTTCGAGTTGCAGAGAATACCAGCTGAAGGGTGCCAGTATAGAACAGCGGAGCCTTTCTCAACGCCTTGCATGCGCTTCAAGTAAGCGACCTTGGCTGCCATGGCCCTGTCTTCTGCCGCCCATTCCTGCTGTGTGTGGCCATCATGACGAACTCGGTCTACCAGCGGGGTGACGCGCACCGCCTCTGCGTCGACCAACGCCATGAAGTGCTCTTCTTGCGTCGGTGGTGGTTCAGGCGCTGCATCGTGCTCACGCAGGGCGGAGATGTCCGCGCGAGATGGCCACGGCAAAGGGCGCCACTCCTCAGGCACCTCCTCAGGGGCATGTGGGACTTGACTTGCGAAAAAAGGCCTTGTTTGGCTTGATGGTGTCGGGCGGAAAGTACCACTGCCAGATGCCATGGGGCAACTTCTCGACCCTTGTTTTGATCGACTCCAGCTCCTTCCCCAGAAACTCCATGTTCAATGGTGCGAAGGCTGGGGTGTCCTGCAACATCGGAATGCGGTCTGGATCCACAAGTCGGACGCCAAACAGCGGCCGCCCCTCCGCATCAAACCTGTATGGCTGTGTCATCGCCTTCCCGCACCGTGGCGCGCCTTCCTGTCGAGTCCCCGCGGGCTGCCACGGCGTCTTTTGGGACTCCGTGGTCCGGTAGGACAACCAGGTCTCTGTGTTGCCCTGTACCTGGAAGAAGACGGCGTGGTGCACCTTCATTGAGCGACCGCGTTTTTCAGGCACCGGCTGTGCCGCTCCGCCGCTCCGCCGCTCCGCCGCCCGCCGGCTGCGCCGCCGGCCCGCCGCGCGCCGGCTGCCCCGCCCCGTAGCCCGTCGACAGGCTGCCCCGCCCCGCCGCATGCCAGCTGCGCCGGCCCGCCGCCCACGCGCGCCGGCAGCGCCGTTGGCCCCCCGCGCGCCGACGGCCCTGCCCCGCCGCCCGTTGACAGCCCCGCCCCGCCGCATGCCAGCTGCGCCGGCCCGCCGCCCATGCGCGCCGGCAGCGCCGCTGGCCCCCCGCGCGCCGACGGCCCTGCCCCGCCGCCCGTCGACTGCCCCGCCCCGCCGCCCGTCGACAGCCCTGCCCCGCCGCATGCAGGCTGCGCCGCCGCTGCCACCTCGCTGCGCGCTGGCTGCGCCACCTCGCCGCCCGCCGACGGCGCCGCCCCGCCGCGCACCGGCTGCCCCGCCCCGCCGCCTGTCGACTGCCCCGCCCCGCCGCATGCCAGCTGCGCCGGCCCGCCGCCCACGCGCGCCGGCAGCGCCGCTGGCCCCCCGCGCGCTGACGGCCCTGCCCCGCCGCCCGTCGACTGCCCCGCCCCGCCGCCCGTCGACAGCCCCGACCCACCGCATGCCAGGTGCGCCGGCCCGCCGCCCGCGCGCGCCGGCAGCGCCGCTGGCCCCCCGCGCGCCGACGGCCCTGCCCCGCCGCCCGTCAACAGCCCTGCCCCGACGCCCGTCGACAGCCCCGCCCCGCCGCATGCCAGCTGCGCCGGCCCGCTGCCCACGCGCGCCGGCAGCGCCGCTGGCCCTGCCCCGCCGCCCGTCGACTGCCCCGCCCCGCCGCCCGTCGACAGCCCTGCCCCGCCGCATGCCAGGTGCGCCGGCCCGCCGCCCGCGCGCACCGGCAGCGCCGCTGGCCCCCCGCGCGCCGACGGCCCTGCCCCGCCGCCCGTCGACAGCCCCGCCCCGCCGCATGCCAGCTGCGCCGGCCGGCCGCCCATGCGCGCCATGCGCTTCGCAGGTCCATTGGGATCATGAGGCCTGCGCAGAATCTCACCTCGGAGGCCCGTGCTACTTCTAGTAAGATGCTTGCATTTTCAATGCGTCACCTATATGCAGGCATAGAGGGTGGTACATGGCGCTAGACTCATCAAGGGATAGGAGCCATGCCCTCAGCAATTACTCACCTCCTGGCCCTTGCTGTTGCGGTCTCGGATGAAGATGATGGTCTACACGCCGCCGCATGCAAACAAGGAATGAGAGACAAAGCCGTGCGAGGCCAATATGGGCACAGTGAGAGAAACAAGTCGACGCGAACCTACATCACGAGTGTCAGCGAAGGGGACCCATGGGAGAAGTCTCCCTCCCATGGTATCATTCACGGACACACGCAGCGGCCATGGGAACAGCCAAAACAGCAGGTTCACACACGCAAGGGCAACGACCTGCAGTGCCTGACCAGCATGTCGGTCAGTTGTGATTGGCAAGGCAGAGCCACACACACCAGGTACACGCTGCATGGGCAGGGAAGACGCTCTTACATGAGAAAAAGCGAGGAAACGTGCGCGAGAAGGATATTAAGAGCGATCCGCGCTAGAAGGATGCTACAATAGCATCATATATTCAAGAATTAGCAAAGAAAGATGTAGAAAAGAGACAAAAGAAAGAAATACGAGAGAAAGCAAAGACAGGGAGCTGCCAAACAGGGCAGACAAAAGGTTACGAGCGGCAAGAGTTGTGAACGCTGCACTTGATTGCTTTCTCTGACTTGTCAACTGCGAAGAGTGACTGACTTACCTCTCTGGAAATGGTATGCTCAGCATCCCATGGTAATGAAATGGTGAGCTATGCTGTCAGACATGCCTATATAACATAGCTACCCTAGGGTCCTAATACAAAACTAGAAATCAAACCATACCGTGAGTTTCCCGGCTCGCACGGCCTCCTCCCTTTGTGCCGACGCCTGCAAACACAACGGGCCGTGGAGGAGGGTGGAAAGGTGGGCAAGTGTGGAGGAGTTTGGGGGGGACCGGGTTGAGCAGCGGTGGGGGAAAGATGTGCCGGTCATGATGTTGTCAACTACAGCTGTTGTATCGTGATTCACCTTCAATAAGTCTACTGTTCTACATCCGGTGGTGGATGGACACAAGCAATAAAGGCCCCGCCCACAACTCAGATTTCTTTAGAAAATCTACTGATCTACATTCGATGGCGCCTTCACAGAAGCAGGAAACTCCGCCCACCGGTCAAATGTGACGCCCAACAAAGCCCCAACTTATTTCTTCAAGAAGTATACTGTTTTACATCCGGTAGTGCTTGGACAGAAGCAATATATAATAATATAAAGCCCGCCCACAAATCGGATTTCTTTACGAAAAACCTGTTTTACATTCGATGGGGTCTTGACAGATTCAAGCAGCAATACTCGTTTCTACCTGCGTGCGACTGCAGCGGCCGAGTGCTGCAACTTGCCTTCACGTCCCAGTCTTCACGTGTCAGTCCTGGTCTTCACGTCTTCACGTCTTCACGTCTTCACGTCTTCACGTCTTCACGTCTTCACGTCTTCACGACTTCACCTGAACTTGCGGCGTATCGTATCTTTGATACCTTGCATGCACGTCTTCACGTCTTCACGTCTTCACCGCGTCTTCACCTGTCTTCACCACGTCTTCACGTCTTCGCGTCTTCACGTCTTCACGGCTTCACCTGAACACCTGAACTTCACCTGAACTTGCCGTATCGTGTCTTCACGTCTTCACGTCTTCACGTCTTCACGTCTTCACCGCGTCTTCACCTGTCTTCACCACGTCTTCACGGCTTCACGGCTTCACGTCTTCACGGCTTCACCTGAACACCTGAACTTCACCTGAACTTGCCGTATCGTGTCTTCACGTCTTCACGTCTTCACGTCTTCACGTCTTCACGTCTTCACCGCGTCTTCACCTGTCTTCACCACGTCTTCACGTCTTCGCGTCTTCACGTCTTCACGGCTTCACCTGAACACCTGAACTTCACCTGAACTTGCCGTATCGTGTCTTCACGTCTTCACGTCTTCACGTCTTCACGTCTTCACCGCGTCTTCACCTGTCTTCACCACGTCTTCACGGCTTCACGGCTTCACGTCTTCACGGCTTCACCTGAACACCTGAACTTCACCTGAACTTGCCGTATCGTGTCTTCACGTCTTCACGTCTTCACGTCTTCACGTCTTCACGTCTTCACGTCTTCACCGCGTCTTCACCTGTCTTCACCACGTCTTCACGGCTTCACGGCTTCACGTCTTCACGGCTTCACCTGAACACCTGAACTTCACCTGAACTTGCCGTATCGTGTCTTCACGTCTTCACGTCTTCACGTCTTCACGTCTTCACGTCTTCACCGCGTCTTCACCTGTCTTCACCACGTCTTCACGGCCTCACGGCTTCACGTCTTCACGGCTTCACCTGAACACCTGAACTTCACCTGAACTTGCCGTATCGTGTCTTCACGTCTTCACGTCTTCACGTCTTCACGTCTTCACGTCTTCACCGCGTCTTCACCTGTCTTCACCACGTCTTCACGGCTTCACGGCTTCACGTCTTCACGGCTTCACCTGAACACCTGAACTTCACCTGAACTTGCCGTATCGTGTCTTCACGTCTTCACGTCTTCACGTCTTCACGTCTTCACCGCGTCTTCACCTGTCTTCACCACGTCTTCACGGCTTCACCTGAACACCTGAACTTTGCGTATCGTATCTTTCATACATTGCATCATTTGCATGCCTTGGAGCTGCACGTCTTCAAGCAGTGTCACCCAGTTCCCGCTTGATTCAAATGCACTTCGCGCTTGAATTCGTGACTTCGCCCCGCTCAAGGTGGAAAGAATGATGGGCACTAGCCACGGGAACTATGCCCGATGCTGATAGCCGAAGCGATGACATGGACGAATTGATTGATTTGTGTTATGCCGGGGACGATTGTAGAAAATGGGTGCTAGGAAAGAAATCTGGTGCCATGAAAGTAGATTTTTTGGCCGGTGCAAACCACCAATGCGCCGGCCGATGTGGCAAGGTCCTGCACGGCAGCCAGAGCGCACCCAGCCAGAGCGTACCCAGCCGCTGCCGCCGCCGACCCCCGTACTGGTGGGCGTGGAACAGACGATGAGAGAGATGCAACGAGCTATGGAGAACCAAAGCAAGAAGGTTGAAGAGCTTGGTTTGCAGCTGCGTCAAGAGGTGCAGAAACAAGTGGTCCAGCTGGAGCAGCAGCAGCAGCAGCAGCAGCAGCAGCAGCAACTGCAGCAGCAACTGCAGCAGCAACTGCAGCAACAACTGCAGCAGCAGCAGCAGCAGCAGCAGCAGCAGCAGCAGCAGCAGCAGCAGCAGCAGCAGCGCTTCAGTTCCCGCAGGCAGCGTCGGCAATGTCGCAGTTTCCACAGGCATTGTCGGCACTGCAGCAGTTTTCGCAGGGACCGTCGGCAGCAGAGCAGTTCCCGCAGGGATCATCGGTGGTGCAGCAGTTCTTTGTGAGTCATTCGTGTAGTGTTGAGTGGGTGGGGTGGGGGGGTGTGTGGGGGGGGGGTGTAGGGGGGTTTGACTGTGTGACTGCGTGGCTGCTTGGCTGGAAAGGAGGGTGCGTGGCTGTGTGGCTGCGTGGCTGCGCTGCTGCGTGGCTGCGTGGCTGCGTGGCTGCGTGGCTGCGTGGCTGCGCTGCTGCGTGGCTGCGTGGCTGCGTGGCTGTGTGGCTGCGTGGCTGCGCTGCTGCGTGGCTGCGTGGCTGCGCTGCTGCGTGGCTGCGTGGCTGGAAAGGAGGGTGCGTGGCTGTGTGGCTGCGTGGCTGCGCTGCTGCGTGGCTGCGTGGCTGCTTGGCTGGAAAGGAGGGTGCGTGGCTGTGTGGCTGCGTGGCTGCGCTGCTGCGTGGCTGCGTGGCTGCGTGGCTGCGTGGCTGCGTGGCTGCGTGGCTGCGTGGCTGCGTGGCTGCGTGGCTGGAAAGGAGGGTGCGTGGCTGTGTGGCTGCGTGGCTGCGCTGCTGCGTGGCTGCGTGGCTGCGTGGCTGCGCTGCTGCGTGGCTGCGTGGCTGCGTGGCTGCGTGGCTGTGTGGCTGCGTGGCTGCGCTGCTGCGTGGCTGCGTGGCTGCGTGGCTGCTTGGCTGGAAAGGAGGGTGCGTGGCTGTGTGGCTGCGTGGCTGCGCTGCTGCGTGGCTGCGTGGCTGCGTGGCTGGAAAGGAGGGTGCGTGGCTGTGTGGCTGCGTGGCTGCGCTGCTGCGTGGCTGCGTGGCTGCGTGGCTGCGTGGCTGCTTGGCTGGAAAGGAGGGTGCGTGGCTGTGTGGCTGCGTGTAGCTGCGCTGCTGCGTGGCTGCGTGGCTGCGTGGCTGCGTGGCTGCGTGGCTGCGTGGCTGCGTGGCTGGAAAGGAGGGTGCGTGGCTGTGTGGCTGCGTGGCTGCGCTGCTGCGTGGCTGCGTGGCTGCGTGGCTGCGTGGCTGGCTGGGGGGGGGGGGGGTGCCGGGTGCGTGGATGCGTGGATGTGTGGCTGGGTGGGTGCGTCACTGCGTGGCTGGCTGGCTCTGTGGCTGCGTGGGCGGCTGGATGGCCGGGTCAGCGTGGCTTCGTGTTCAATGGGATGCTAATATGTTGTTGCCTTTGGATGCCACAGTTCATGGATTCTTTTGTTCACATGCAGGTGCTGCCGTCTTCCCCATCGACGTCGTCAAGACCGATGTCGCCAAGAAGGATGATGCAATCACTCTCGGCCATGTTTAACTCATGTGGGCCTTCATGGCCATACGGGAAATATTATTGAATCAGTTCTTTGACACTGAGTTGGCACTACGCAACACCTTTGATGCACATGAGTGCAGGGCGCATGTGTTGAAACCATGCAACCATGGCGATCCCTCAAAAAGTTTGGTTATGTAATAAGTGACACAATTATTCCGGACGTATGATGGCCCAACGTCCTGTAAGGTTGAGTTGTCTTGGAGGAGGAGCGTGATGACCGCGGAAGCCGCGTGGGTGTCTGTAGTGCTATATCTTGAAGATGTACGGTCTTGGAAGAGTTATGGTCTTGGAATCATATAATAATGAACTTGGAATAAAGTTGCGGGCAGCCTTCAATTGGCATATGTTGTCTCATTGATGTTGTCTCATTGCGTTAATGGGTCAATTGTCTTAGTTTATATAATGTATATCTTGGGAAACTCATTGCTTCAATAAAATGCATGCTAGGCGCAATCAACCCCCACAAACACATCTGAAAACTGCACAGTGCATCAAATGTATCCTAGACAAAAAAATGTATCCTAATCCGGTAAAACCACCCTAGTTGCTCTTGAGCTCTTCCCGGCGCATGAGTGGTAGCCGTCTCCCCTGGCTCCTGCCGCCGGAAACGTACGACGCAGCACCACTCAGCACTCGGCACTCGCGGCGGGCGCGCGCCGTCGGTGTCCTCATGTGCTTCTGCTCAGCGTTGCATGGCATGCGGCTTCCAGCTCCAGCTGCAGCTTCGTGCATGGTGATGGCATCCGTGGTGACCGAGGTGGTCGCTGACCGCAATTAATAGGCCCGCATAGGAGTGCATGCGGCACAGTCTGGAGGCTCAGCCATCCCGGTCTGCCGGCCGGCCGGGCGCGGCGATGACCAGTGGCCGTCTGTGCTGAGTCGGCTGCATGTAGTCCGTTACCTGGGCGGCCAGGGCCTCGATTGGGGCGGTTGATGGCGTCAAGCTAGCTTAGTAGCCTTCCGAAGTTGACGAGCAACTTAGCCGCACTTCAGTCGGCAGCCCTCCAGCTAGTGCACCTGATTTAGGCGAGAATTAAACTAGGGCTGCATGGGCCATGCATGCGCCTCGATCGGAAGATCGAGCTATACGCCGCGCAGCTTGCAGCGCTGTGAGCTGCATGGGTTGAAGTTAATTGTGGGAGACCTTGCCAGTTCAGTTGGTTTCCGCATTGGAGACCCCAGGGCCTCGATCCTCTGAGTGACCGTGTTGTCTGTCAGACAGCGCGATGTCAGCCGGTCAGCGAGGTCAGCTTCTCGACCATGCAGCGGCCAGGCCGTCACTGACATGTGTGCTCCTCCAGCACCGTCAGTGCGAGGCCAGTCTCAGGCCGTACGCCCAGCCAGTTGCAGAGGGAGGGAGCCGCCCTCCTTGCGGCTGCTGGCGCGCGGGGGCTGGCCGGCCGCCGGGTTGTGTATGTAGTATAGCGCTGCAAGTGAGGTCTGCTTCGTTGAGCTGAAAGTTTATACTGGCACGCTTGGTCCGAGAATCAGCAGGCGCACTTGAGCGGCTCTCCTGAGTCGGGTCAGTTGAGGAGCACCCAACCGGCCTGCACTTGAGCACTGTTCAGTTCGTCATCGCGGTCAAAATCCCTTCTGTCAGGCATGCTGATACTGACAATCTTGCGTTCCTGCGGGGCCAGCTAGGTACCCGGCGGACAACCTATAGCTGGGCACGCTAGTCCCTTGGACAGCCAAAGCCAATTGAACGTACTATACTTAGTATTCTGATCAGGCACTCCGCAAAGGTGAAAACCATTTGCGTTCAGTGCCGGGCCGCGGAAAACGCGGAAAAACGCGATCTGCAAATGAATCCGACCGGAATCGAACTGGGGACCTCTCGCACCAACTTTCGCTGACTATAGGACGGACGTCTCCGGTTACCATGGCATCGCCAACTTACACCTACAGTCATCCGCAAAAGTTCTCCTTTCCGGGGAGTGATGCGAGCCTTTCGGATTTGGTACTAGATAAATCACTCGAGACTACTATAATTATAAGGAGATATGAAGTGTTCATTGCCAGACATGCAGGGTAAGATCTAGCGGCTCCGGCAATGGTGGTCGTGGCAAGGTTTAATCTTATTAAGAGGTAGGCGACATTGCGCGTGATGATGACGGCCTTCTCCCAAAATGCAAGGAATCGATCGACGACGTCCTTGTTCCTTGGCATCCGCCCAAGTAGTCGACAGCCGAACACCTCTTCAAATAAGCGAGAAGCCTTGTACTCCATATCAGCCCCCCCCTTACATTCGCCATCCAAGTCGGGCTTTTCCTGAAACTTAATAAGGATGAATTGGCGAACGCACTCAAGTACGTCCTTGGCCAACTCCACCAACTTTGACAGCTTTTCGGGCCCAACCTCCCCACTCATGATGCATTCACACACAGCGTCCATCATCGGAAACGACGCCAGGTTCCTTACAGACGTCCAGGACACCTTTTGCCCCTTCTTGGTGCCCTCGGCGTTAGCGAACCGGCATCTGAGAGTCATAGTCTCCTCAGAAGCTGGTGTGACGTCATTCTCATCATCCGGCCTGGCCTTTGTGAGGCGCAGGAAGGTGTTCGCCAGAACTCGATTGTAATTTGAAATTTGGGAAGGTTGGGCCTTGTTTTTTTTCCGCTCGCCTTCTTCCTCCCTCAACTCCCCCTTATCCTCCTTACTCCCCTCCAAACTCCCTTCCCTCCCGACTGATTGTTTGGTGGCCGGCAGGATGTACGCCAGCAGGTTCGTGTAATGGCCATCGGGAATAAAATGCCCTTTGCCCTGCTTCACGACGCCGTGCAAGTACAGCCTGTTGTAATTCCAAACATCCAGAAGCGCCTGCCCAAGCGTCCGATCCGCTACCGCCTGATCTTCGGCATTGGCGCCCTTGGAGATTTCGAATAGGCGATCCAGCTTCTTCTTCCCAACCTCCTGTCACGAACAGAGGAACGAAAAATTGACACACAAGAACAATTCAAGGGTCGACTTGCAGCGTGACGTTATGAACGCACGGGAGCGCGAAAAATGGTCTTCAGCGCCGAAATCGGTAAGTTAGGGTCACTCTGCGAAACCACCCCAGAAATATGTCGGGATGAGAGTTTGACTGCCATTGTCGTTTCTGTGTGCGACTTCCCGCATTTATAATGCATGATAAAGGAAGACTTTTGACATGGTCACTCCACAGTGCGACCCTTACTCGACATAACACGACGAAGTGGTGGAACTGCAGCGTCACCATTGCCATAGATAGAACTACCACTTACAGATATTTCCGGGAACTTTTTACACTCGTCCCAATTTGGAAGAAGGTCGGCCCCCCGAAGCAGAATGACGTTCGTTCCCCCGTACCCAGTATGGAATTGTTCCATAAGGGATGAGAAAAGTTTAGCCGCCGCGGCACTGTCCTTCGCGTTCTCAGACGCTGCCCCCCCTTCACACATTAGTTTCTTAACATGTGTCACACCGGGCGTCCATTCCCCCTCCAATTGCTTGAAAGACTTTAAACCCTTGAAATAGTGGTTTCCGTCGACCACCGCATATCGAAGAACGAGATATTCGCCATCAGGATGTTCTTCGTGAAATCTTGGGTCGAATGCCTTTAAGGAGGCCTGGCTTATTAGGCTGAAGACCTCCCTTGGTTGAAAATCAAAGGGCAGAACGTCGTCTTGTTCCCCGACTCGTGCATAGGTCCGGAACTCAACACCTCTCTTGAGGAAAGAAGCGGTGGACTTGGTTCCAAGATACTTCTCAATCTCCTTGTCGGACAAGGGGCGAAAGTAACGCGAGCCCACGAACTCCGCGTCAGTCCTAGCGCCATGGCATTTTTTCAGCCAATCCCGGTAAGGGCCGGTGGACGTGATGTGTTTGGCGAAGAGGCTTGGCTTGGTTTCCGCAAGCGCTTGAAAGGCGAACTGCCACACAGGGATGCACACCTTAAAATGCAAACTGTTTGTCTTTGCATTCAGCAAGATGCGCCCGTTCTCCCTGAACACCTCATCGCTTAGCAACCGCTGCCTCATGTTGTCAGGCAAAATCAGCCCGTTGACGGTGTGAATGCGCATGCTATTGCAACCGGTATCGATGAAGTCACTCGGTCGAATCCAACGGGATTCCCGCACAGCATTCGCGTCCCGAATGGCTTTGTCCCTGATCTCCTTCTCGGAGTCCACGGTCGTTGCCATCTTCCAATCTTTGATGATCGGCTCCTTGTCCACCTTTCCACTACTCGTCAGGATCCCCTCCTTGAAGAGCTTTGAAAGTGCTTTCAGAAGCTCAAGAAAAGGGGAGAAGGTAGGCCACTTTAATATATCCGACGCCGGCGCCTTGCCCCTGGCTTCGACGTAGTTAAGCATCTCCTTGACGAGTGCAAAAACGGCATCATTGCCGGCCAACCTTCCGTCACCGTCTCCTTCCCCCTCGGCACCCTGAACGAAGGCATTGACGAACATGAGACAAGAAAGCAATAAATAGTTTAACGTATGCATATAGTCCGCGAGCGTAGGAAAATCTCAGAGTAGGGTGCTAAGAACACAGAAGGTAAAAAGGGTCACTCCACGGAGCTACCCCTCTGAATCTAAATCACCAAAAACGCACCGCTTCCTTTTCTCCCGCCTTCTTCCCCTTCTTTCCTTTTCCGCCTTTCTCCCCCTCGCCACCCTGGAGGAAGACATTGACGAAGATGAGACAGGAAAACAATAAATAGTTTAACGTTTGCAAATAGTCGGCGTGCAGACAAAAAATACCGAATAGGGTGCAAAGCACGGAGAAGGTAAAAAGGTTCACTCCACAGAGCTACCCCTCTAAATAAAAAATTCCGCGAAAAACGCACCTCTTCCTTTTCTCCCGCCTTCTTCCCCTTCTTTCCCTTCCCGCCCTTCTCCCCCCGGCCGCGTCATCCTCCATTTCCACCCCCTTATCCTTCCCCTTCTCCTTTTTATCCGCATCCCTCTTCTTTTTGGACGCTTTTGCCTGACCCTCAAGCAGCTTCGCCCGTTCACGATCCCTTCTCTTGAGATCCAACTTCATGAACTTGATGACCTTGTCCACCTTCGCCTCCGTGTACTCCTTTGGTTTCCACTTGAACTTTTCGGTGCCCTTGGACTTGACTTGGTTGACGAAATCATAGGCCAGCTCACCGTTGAAGGTGTCAGATTGCTTTGCGAAATCGGCCGCCGCTTCAACGCGTAGTTGGGCGAGATACTTGCGAAACTCCCCGGCACCCATCGTAACATCCTTAGGGGGCTTGCCTAGGATGAGGTCGCCAATATCACAGATAGTCTTCACCTTATTCTTTCTGTCAATAAGCTTCTTGGGATCCTGGAATGTCGTCGTCGCCTTTTTTTAGCCTGCTGGAAGGTATATTAACAACACACAACATACACATGAAGCGAAATGTATTAAGAAGAGTAATCTGAACTCTGGCATCCTAGCTCTGCAGCGCGACCTTCAGCGTTAAAAAATTAAAAAACATTGTACAAACCTTTGCCTTTCCCTTCCCCTTCGGAGTTGGCTCGGGCTCATTTTCTTCCTCCTCCTCCTCCTCCTCCTCGTGCTCCTCCTCCTCTTCCTCCTCGTCCACCTCCTGCTCCTTCTCCTCCTCTTCCTTCTCGTCCACCTCCTGCATGAAAAAAAAAAATAATAATTCAGACGATGACATAAAAAAAACGAGCATTAATTTTTGCAACGTTGCTCTGCGGAGCGACCCCAACCCTAAGCTTGAACAGTAAAATGAAACAAATTTCCTACCTCTACGTTCTCCGTCCCCATCCCTTCGACCTCTTCAAAAGGTTGATCGTCATCCTGCAAGACGAAACGTGCGTTCAGATAAATATACAAAGTCAGTCAAAACAGGAACTATTTCTTGAATATCCTATCTTCACAAATCGACCCCGAACCTTTAGCGGCATTTGCTTACCTCCGGTTTCCACGCTGAAGGACTTTGTCCCTCAAAACATGGAATGTCACCCTCCTGGCGGGAAGTAGAGCAAGAAATGCGTTCATCGTTAGTAACAATTTTCAACAAAAGAAATACACAACACTAATCTAAACGGACTGAATAAAAATGTACACAAATGTCAATAATTACCTCAATGTCAAATCTCCACTCCCGCAACACTTGTCCGATCGGCCACATCTCAGATGGAGTTGTGTGGCTCAGTTCGTTTTCGAAAAACGTCCGAAGAAAAAACAAGTGAGATAGCATGTCCTGACTCCATGATTTCTCGTTTATGTTCGCCGTCACTAACGACAGGCAGTCGTCGATCCCCTTGTACTCAAGCCATGCGACAACCTCCTTTCGTGGGGGCTCATACTGTCCGGCCATGTCGAACTCCCCACTCTGACGAAAACGCAGGATCTCATCCTCGCACAACTGAAGAAACAATTCAACAGCTCGACTCGGAAGAATAGGGTCTGGGTTCACCCTAAACTGCGCCATCCACACTGAATACGACGAAAGGAAGTGCGATCTAACCCCATCCAAATCTTCAATCACTTCCGAACCAGCCCTGAACAACTCGGGAGATACCGAGTGGTCCATGGCGATCAGAAAGTCGCCGAAGACATCCCAGTCGAACTGTGCAGCCTTGAACCCTTTCTTCAAGAGCAGATTGACATCCGTTTCCGTCAGCGGGGAGGTGTCCCAATCCTCACCTGTCTTCCCCTGCTCTAGGACCTGGTACATTTCCCACCTGCAGACAGATATGATGATGTCAAAATACTCGTGTGACAATGGGTGCTGTCTCGTGTCCTTGCAGTACTGTTTGGTCGCACAAGACAGCTTGATCCAGACGAGCAGGCTTCGAGGAACATAAGCTGTAACATCCACTGCGTCGGGTATATTCGACCCGCACTCGGTAACAAGCAACTCGAAGGTGTCGAAGAGAGATGCCATTTCTTCCCCCTTCACCCTTTTGCCTCTAAGGCTCCGCCCCATGACTTCGAACAAAAAGGCACGAAGACCAGATTCACTCCAAGGGTTCATTATCTCATCAGGCCTGGCCATATCATGTATTACTTCCATCCTCTCATGCCAGACACCGTCATCGATCGCAACTTCGATCTCCTTCGACACAAAGGTGCTCAAGAACGACTTGGCGTCATCGTTCAGATGTTTTTCGTAAGTCGTCAACCATGACTTCCAAGTTTCCAAGCCCCTCAACTGGATCGGCTGCACACAGGTCCACAAAACGAAACAAAAGCATAATCGGAAAAAAAGTTTAGGGTCACTCTGCGAAGTGACCCTTCATAAAAAAATCTCAAACAGAACGAACGACTAACTGACATGCACTATGAAGCGGCGAAAAAATTATTAGCTCACCCGCAATTTCTCCTCCCCACTCCCAACCTCGGCGTTCCCCTGAGACTCTGTCTCATCTCCCCCTTTCTTCCTCTGGATGCAGCAAGACAGAGGAAAGCATACTCGTTGAAAAAGTTTAGGGTCACTCTGCGAAATGACCCTCCATAAATTAATCACACATGCGAAGGAAACGGCAACTCAGAAATGATGGACAAATGAACAAAGAACAAAGGCGAAAAACACAGGATTACTTATCGCTCACCTCCGTTGTTGTCCCGCTCTTCTTGGGATCCTCTGACTTCTTTTCGTCTGCCCCCCGCTTCCTCTGAAATCAAAACAACAGGGAAAAGCATACTTGTTGGTTCAGGTTAGGGTCACTCTGCGAAATGACCCATTCATGGTCAGACGAGCTTAGCAGAGATAAGGAATAACGAAACCGTTAAAAAAAACACGCACACTAATGGGGGTAAAAACTGTTTCTCACCTGAGACGGCTCCGTACCCTCCTTCTCCGAGACCCCCGCGGTCTTCCCATCCACCTCCGTCGACTTTTCTGCAGCCTGCGCCTTCCTGCGCTCCTCCTCAAGTTTGGCTTGGTATTTCAGGCGTGCCGCCACACCCGCCTCCATCATCCTCTTCCCCTCCTCCTGCACCTTCCTCTTCGCCTTTGCCTCCTCGTCCTTCTTTTTCCTTTCCTCATTCGCCTTTCTCTCCTTTTCGTCCCGCTCCCACGACGCCCTCCTCTTCCTGCGCTCCGCCTCCTCCATCTCCGCAGCTTCCATTTCTGCCTGCTTCGCCTCTCGCTCTGCCCTTTCCTTCTTCACCCATTCCCTCTGCTCCCTTTCCAGGAGCTCCTGGGCGGCCTTCCGTTCCTTGTCCTTTTTCTCCAGATTCACCAGATCTTCGGCGTGCTGCGTTGCCTGATCCAGATAAGAAGTCAGAAGTGCCATGCGGTCATTCCTTCTCTTTCTTTCCTCCTCCGGAAGATCCTCCAGTGGCCTTGGGTCTGCCTTGTCCCTGTCCTCCATGCTGATCAGGAGGTCAATGTTCTTCTGCAGATCACGCAGGAACCGCTCATGGTCATCCTCCTTCTCCTCCCATTCCGCTCTTGCTTTCTTTCTTGCCTGTGGGGAGCGGCTCCTCGGAGGTGAGTTTGACGACCGGCGCTTGGGTGGCGACCGGCGCTTGGGCGGAGACTTCCGACCTGGAGACTTTGCAGGCGACTTGGGCGGTGATCGGGACTTGGAGGTCGCCCCCTTCTTTGGAGGGGAGCTTTGGGGAGACGCGGGCTGCGAGCTGGGCTGTGAGGTCGACGCCTCGGGTAGGGACCTTGAAGGAGACCTGGGCGACGTGCTGACCTTCGAGGTCGAAGCCTCGTGGTGGGACCTTAGAGGTGACTTGGGCGGCGGGCTGCCCTGCTCAGACGCCTCGTGGTGGGCCCTTGGAGAAGACTTGGGCGGCGAGCTGGGCTTCGAGGTAACCACCTCGACGGGGGCGGACCTCGGCGAGTTTGAGGTCGACTTCCCGCGGACGGGGGACTCCTTGTTGATGGCGGGCCGCTGGGGAGACTGTGGAGACACAACGGAGCTGGACCCAGCCCCGGCAGCCTGTGCCTCAGGTGCGGGCCGCTGAGGAGACTGTGGAGACACAACGGAGCTGGACCCAGCCCCGGCAGCCTGTGCCTCAGGTGCGGGCCGCTTGGGAGATTTGGAGGCCGACGCCTCCACGGAGCTTGGCCCAGCCCCGGCAGCAAGCATTGTTGACAGAGGAGGAAACTCCTCTACGCCCTTGGGCGGAGAGGCGGGTGGCGTACTATACTTAGGAGACTCGCTCGTCGACTTGACCTTGTCGACATAGGTGGCCCTCTCCACCTCTTTTCCCTTCTGAAGCAAGGAGGCCCTCTCCTGCTCCTCCTTTTCCTTCTGAAGCTGAACTTCCCTCTCCTTCTCTTGTTCCTTCTGCGGCAAATAAGGAAAAACAAATAGATCAATGTCGGATGAAGAAAGTGTAAATTCGCATCAGCGTGAGGGGTGGCGCTGCAGCGCTACCCTAAGAAGAAACAAGGATGAAATCCCATTCAGGTTTGGGGAAAAAAAAATCGAAGATGTAACTTTTATAAACGTATCTGGAAAGGGTAGTTATGCAACACGAAGCTTGGAATGCTCGGGCACTGCCAAATGGCGAGAGTGTGCGTGAACGACGAGACACCTTGGCATTAGGATAGAATGGCACATATACTGCTGGCCAGCCGTCAACGATGGCTGGCCAGACTTTGCGTAAGTTAAACTAACTTACTGATCCTGGACGGACTAGCCTATCAGTTACAACCTGATCTAGTCAGTCCTAACATGACAACTACAGTCCCGGTACTGAGGTACCGGCTCATCACATACTGAGTATAGCCACGTGTCCATGCCACGACTGCTCTAGTCCAGCACCGTCCCAGTACCCAATTGGGCGCCGGCGGTGCTGGCACGTGTCCACTTAGGCTACAGGCGGGAGACTTAGACTAACTCCCACTTTAAGTTTTCTTTGGGTTTCAACAGAAACACACATAGCCATCAAATGGACGCAGCCATTCCCAATGCCTTAAAAAACTGTCAGATAACCTACTAGGACCCAAAGGTCACCTCACACATGTACAAGAGATGCATTAAAAAGGCCCCATGTCTCAAGCATGGTTTCTTAACTGAGTGAGATGGGTGCTCCAGGCCCCAGCATGTCATGGTCATCCAAACAAGTGTCTCACAAAATTTTATTCAATAAATAACACATTCATCATGTCCCAACTTTCTAGACCAGTGCTTCTCACTGTCAGAAAACTACCCAGCTGCCACTGCAGCCTTTCAGCTGCAGTATTAGGCAGGGGGTCATGGGCTAACATGTACAATGTGCCAGTCACTTCAGACTGTAACCAGGGTTCATCAACCCATACAAGACCTGGTATTGTGGTCCTGCTGCTTGTGGCACCTTGGTCAGTGCATCTGCAGCATTGTCTTTGTCCCTGACGTGGGCTTTAGACTCCAGGTACTTGCATTCCTGTTTTAGCACAATCCAATCCAGGTCCGAGTGTACAGCCAAAGGATTGGCAAGGAAAGAGATGATAGATTGAGAGTCAGTCAGCAAATGTGCTTTCACTCCTGCAGAGCTACCAGCCTGGTGTTGAAGCCAGACCAGCAAGTGATTGAGATACCTTGCATGCAAGACAGAAGATACCACAGCCCTGCATTCAGCTACATTGCTACTCACAGCTTTCCTCTTGTGCAATCTACTGAACCAGGAGACTAGTGACTTCTTCCCACCTTGGTTATGCAGGAAAAACAATCCAGCCTCTCTGGCTTGAACCTTGGTAACTACCCTGGACTCCATTGAACTATCCATCATGCACGTGATGTGAATGGGAGTAAACAGGTCCAGTGAGTGAAGCATCAAAGGTGGACCATCATGCAACAACTGCTTGATTGCCCGTGCTCCTACCTCCTGTAGTACCTCATCATCTACCCTGCTCACAAAAGCCAGGTGGGGTGCACATGTAGCACATAGCCAACCAAGCTTGCCTCTAATGGTAGGGCACATGTCAGGGGTGATGTGAACAGGCAGGACATCCAGACAAGACTTAATGTATTCAGCAGAGGCCTGCATGGAACAAACCCAGCTGCCCTGCTGCTGCAGCAACTCAAGCATCATGCCACAGAACTTGACTGGCTCCTTGCCCAGCTCTAGCTGCTTGCCAATCTCAAAACTGGCAGACACCTGAGCTATGAAAGCATCCACTGCAGCTCTAGGACCTGAGATTAACTGATCATCCCCATGCCAGACAAACATCATCATTCCATCAGGGTGTGGGATGACAAACAGGCAAGGGTCAATGTCATCATAGGTGGCCCCTAGCTTCATGAATACCTCCTGTGCAGACAGCCTAAAAATTTTTGGAGCTGACTGCAACCCTTCAACCCCCAGGTTTGGCCTCAACAAGGGTTGAACAATATCCCTGTGCCACACCTTAGGAGTATTCACCACGTATACCTGACCTCTCCAGACCTGCTGTGCTATGGCAGGGTCCCCCTTTAGAAAGGCTCTTTTGATATCTGTGGCTTTACACACATAATCCTTCCCTGTATTAAGCTGATGCAAAAACAAGGAAAGCAACACCTTGAGAGACGTTTGCTGAATACCAGGAGTATAAAGCTCAGCCTCTGTCAGCTCTGTAGAGCCCCTGAACTCAGTAACACATGGCCTAGCATGGAAAATGGGTGGTCCCCCATCAGCCTGAGGTTTATGCTTGCACACAAACTTTAACCTTAGCTTCTTGGCTCCAGCTGGCATAGCATCAAGAGGAGTCACAGGTGGTGTGTGTGTGGGACTACGTGCATCTGGAACAACCCACTCCTCCCTGGCTTTGGTAAAAGCCTCCAGCCACTTAAGAAACCCAATCTGCGTCTGGCAGTCCCGTACAATATCATCATAGGACAGGGGAGACATGGATGCAACATCCCATCTACCAAGCCCAAACGCTGAAGGGTGTAGCTTTTGAGAGTGTATGAGGTCCTCCACACACGGTTCCTGACCTGGGAGGTACTTGGGCTTAACTGCATTGATGGCAGCATCCAACCCAGTGCTAATCTGGCTCAAAGGGATTTTAAAATGATCTAGAGGCACCTGTCCTACCCCTGCCACACTCAACCTCCCAGCTGAGATGACAACACCAGGGTAAGATACAAAAGGTTCCCCTAACAGGGCATTCCCTGAGTAGCCCTCAACCACCTGAAATGGAGTGGGCATACCCAAGATTTGAATGCTCACCTGACCTTTGACCTGCATTTTGGTTTTGCCTGAAAAATCTGACACTCTAGCCCATGGTGAGGCCTTCATTTTCAGACCAGATACAGCTTCTGCACTGATGATACTCACCTGTGCTTGGGTGTCTACAGCCAAAATACTAGGATCTTGACCTGCATCCCCTACAGCATTGACCTGTGCTGTACCTGTTGCCACAACTGCTTTAGTGTTGTGTGCCTTGTGCAAGGCCTTAAGAATCTCAGCAAATGACTTCCTGGGAACGACAGGATCTGCTCTATTTTGTGACTCCTCCAGGTGTGAGGGAGGTGCTACCTGCTGCTCACCCTGTGCACCGTCCTCCTGCCCAGGTGGACTATTGGGTTGTAGTGGGGCTGCACTACTGAGGAACACAGGAGCTTCTACTGTGGTGCTAGTGCTTGCATCAATGACGTCCTTAGCCAATTCATTGGGTGAGATCAATCCACCAGACTCCTGCTCTGAATCCATGTCCAAGAATTCTACCCCTGACACGTCTGCCAGTGGTGGGTAATAAAGCTTGAGTCTATGCTTGCTGACCACACGCTCTCTGTCATGTTGTATAGTGACTGCAGTCCCTTCTTCATGAATTTTGGTGACTACAGCTGGACCGTGCCATCTGGCAGAGTGTGCTCTTCCTCTGTCACCCTCTCTGAAAAACAACACATGGTCCCCCACTTCAAACACAGGCCTGGCATTATTTTTGTCTTTCTTTGCCAGCAACTTGGCTAAGTGCTGCCTTTGTGTGTTGTAGTGAGTGTGTACCTCTGAAGCATAGCTGCCTGACTGAAGGCCAGTTGGGGTGATTTCCCCAAAAGGTGAGGACATTATTGGTTTGGCGTTTAGCTGGGTAGTCACCCCTGCTGCCCAAGATGCCCTGTCAGCATAGCTACCAGAGTCAGCCAACCTGGATGGCATTTTTCTTATCACATCCCTGATGGCTCTCATGGTACGTTCTACCAACCCCTGACGTTCATGATCTTGAGCCCCAGACACTTCTATCTTGGGCAGGTCATTCCTGTCCTGGATGCAGAGAAACTGCTGATCCAGCATTACTTTTTCAATGGGGTGAAAACGTGCCAAGGCTATCTGTAAAGCTCTGTGCAGCTGCTCTTTATCCATCCCAGGCAGGGGCTCCACTACCACAAACCTTGACCAGGCATCCTTTATGACTAGGTAGTATACCGTGTCCTTCACCACGTGTATAACATCCCCAACCAGTTTGCCTCTAGCCAGTGGTGGTGTGGCCACATGCCATTTTCTGGGCTTAGGAGCATATAGCTGACATTGCTCACAGTGCTTACGTACGTGCCTGCACATCTGTTCCAGATCATGGCCTTGTATTTTATTGGCTAGCCTTTCAGCCACAGCCTCATGGCCCATAACCTTGTGCAGTTGCTCTGCTAGAGCACCATACGTGATTACCTTTTCTGCTGCTGCACTAAGGGAAGCTATGGTGGGTCACGCATCATGTGTGACAGTGTCATGTCATATGCCACTTCCCAATCCACATCATCACACTCAGGCAACACTTGGCAGACAGAAGGTAACAGGAAACCATTTGTGAAAAATGGTGAGGGTAGCTTACAGGTGTCACCCTGGTCTGCCGCCCCCGCGCGGTTGTAGCGCCCTGGCGTGGTCTTGTTGTGCCTGGGTGCCGTGCAGCGCGCTCCTGCTGCAATGGGGTGACGTGTTTTCCAGCATCCAGGACAAACATCAACGTCAGAACCATAGTCGGGTTTGCCTTTCCAGCAGTCATCTTTTAGGTGCCCCTTACAAAGGCACCTAGTGCAATGCTTGGTGGGGTCATGAGGCAACCTCTTGTCCCCCCCTGCTGGCTTAGCACCCCCTGGCTTGCTAGCTCCCCCACTTTGTTTTCTGTTTTTATTGTTATTGTTCTTTCCCCCCCCTTGTTTCCACCTCCCCCACTTTTGTTGTTTTTGTTTTTATCCCCCCCATTACCGCCTTTACCTGGGCTACCAGCGACTGCATCTGCTTCTTGGAGAGCCCCGTACCTGAGGCTTCCTCCCCCTTTACCTGCTTCACCTTTCCTCCTTGGCTGCAGCAGCAAACGGCTCTAGGCATTGCTGCACATAGGCCATTGCCTTCCTAAAGTCCTCCCACTTATCCTTTAGACCTGCCAGGATTACTGACAGGGTGGTGGGGTCCAGTTCTGCCTTTTGTAGCCATAGGTGTACTAGGTACTTGGCATTGAGCTTCTTCAGCTCCTCATCTCCCTCTATGTACATGACATATTTTTTGTTGTCACTCACATAGTCACGCTTATTGACCTTATAGGCCTCTATCCACTGGAAGCCCTTAAGCACTTCTAAGTGCTCCCCCGTGGTAACAAGTGCCCTAAGATCAACCATGAACTGCGCCCACAACACATTTTCTGCCACGTCTACCCCGCTGCTGGCACGCTTTTGGTACAATTGTACCAACTGCTGGATAGGCTTGGCAGATTGATGGATGGGTGTGGACGCACGTAGAGAGGCAAACCAATCACGGACATTGTCGCTAGCATATGCATGTGACAACTTAAACAACCACTCCCTAGCTTCGTCCTGGGTATGGCCCTCTGGCAAACCCGGAAACACTAGCTTGTCCTCTTTCTTTTTTGGATCAAACCTGGGCCTAGTCAAGGCCATGTTGGAGGTTGTTGTCGTTCCTGCAGTTGGCGGTTGCTGCTGCTGCTGCTGTTGCTGTCGCTGCTGCTGCTGCTCCCCGCCCTCGTGCCGTGTTGGTGCAGACTCCTGCGTGCCGTGTCCTGCCCCGCCCTGGTTGCCCCCCCTCTCCCCGTCATCCGCCCCCTCGTCCCTCCTCCGCTTTGGCTGGGGTGCGCATGCCTCTGCCTGCGCCCTTCGCTTGGCCGGCTTCAGCGATGCCACTAGCCTGGCCACCGTGTCGGCCAACGTCGCCTGCTCGCCTGGAGACAGCGGGGTATCTGCTTCCAGCATGGCTTGCGCCAGCTGAAGCTGATCAATGAGGTCCTCCCTGTTGGACAGGTTAGACGGTCCGGCTTCACCAGGCTGCCTGTAAACACGCGTGCGTGCGGCAGTGCCATCACGGTTGGTGATGGTCTTCTTAGGCTGCGACAAATAATAAAACATTTGGCTTGCAGAAACATCCTCATCCGGCCCAAGGCCAAACTCGACTCTCACCGCTTCACCAAGCGGTCCCCTCACCGCTGACTTACGTGCATGCTTGAGCATGCGTCGTCGCTGCTTCAGGATGCGCTGCTCCATCCTTCCCACATTGGCTTCCCACCTTGCCAGCGAGCGTCTGTAACGTTCCTGCGCCTCCGGCCTGCCAGGCGCCTCCAGCTCAGCCATATGCTGCAGCTTCATCGCCTGCGCCTTTTTCCACACCCTGAGTTCGCGGACCATCCGGTCCCGGCGCACCTGGGTGATCGACATTTTGAGCTTGATGCGCTCCGTCAGCGCGATTTGCCTCACCCGCTCCGCATGCTCGCGCTCCTTCTTGGCCTCTGCCGCGGCCCTCCGCGCCTGCCGACGCTGCTTGTCGGCGATGAACGTCGCCATGCGCTTCTGCGCCTCACGCTCCCGCGCCGTCATGGCTGGGGTCATGAGGATCTCGTCCTCAGCAGATGCCCCCGACGGACCTGTCAAAGAGAACTCCGACTCCTGATGCACACCTAGGTGTACCTTCGGCTCACGAGACCGACGCAAACTTTTAAAACATGCAAGGTCCCCCCGACGCATCACCTCAAACTGCTCCTCGCCAGAAGCCAGCTCACTGCTGTGAAACAACGCCCGGCGCACGTTCTCAGCATCCGCCCTCTGCTGGGCGCGAGCACGTGCGTGCGTGTCCGCGCGCCGAAACTCCCTCTCCTCGCGCTCAGCCATCGCCCTGGCGAGCCTTCGTCTGCGCCACCTGCGCGAGCGTGCGTCGTCCTGCTCCTCGGCTGAGGAACCAGGCTGGAGCCCATACAGCTCCATGGACTCCTCCTCTGCAGGAGGTGCCGAAGGTCCAGCCCCCGCCGCTGCAGCTGTCGGGCGTAAGGAGGACCCCTCGGCCTGTTGACCACAGGCGTGGATCCCCTCCCCTGCGGATACAGGGGAACTCGCAGCACCACGCTGCTGTACGAACCCTCGGACAAGTGGCCCGACGAGACGTTCCGACGTCGACGGGTCAGCCTCCATGGACTGATTGAAGCTCCTCGCCGCCCGCTCAATCTCTGCCTGGGCGGCAAGCTCCGAGTCTGACGTCCCCGACGATGAGGACGTCGGAGAGCTGACCGGCTCCTTGGGTGCATTGGAGCCTTACCCTTGTTGTTGTTGGGTTAGACATTTTTCAAAAAAAAACTGGAGGTAGAAGAAATGGAATGGGTTGTTTTGTTCACGAAATGAACGCTCGTCGTCCTGTGTGTGTATGTTTTTGGAGTTTTTAATGCAAGTTATGCAACACGAAGCTTGGAATGCTCGGGCACTGCCAAATGGCGAGAGTGTGCGTGAACGACGAGACACCTTGGCATTAGGATAGAATGGCACATATACTGCTGGCCAGCCGTCAACGATGGCTGGCCAGACTTTGCGTAAGTTAAACTAACTTACTGATCCTGGACGGACTAGCCTATCAGTTACAACCTGATCTAGTCAGTCCTAACATGACAACTACAGTCCCGGTACTGAGGTACCGGCTCATCACATACTGAGTATAGCCACGTGTCCATGCCACGACTGCTCTAGTCCAGCACCGTCCCAGTACCCAATTGGGCGCCGGCGGTGCTGGCACGTGTCCACTTAGGCTACAGGCGGGAGACTTAGACTAACTAGGGTGACTCGGCAGCGCGACCTTACAACACAAATGTGATTGAATAACGTATCTTGGAAAGGTCACTCGGAAGCGCTACCCTACAAACAAAATGTTATTGAATAACGTATCTGGAAAGGGTGACTCTGCAGCACTACCCTACAAACAAAATGTTATTGAATAACGTATCTGGAAAGGGTGACTCTGCAACGCGACCCTACAACCAAAATGTGATTGAATAACGTATCTTGGAAAGGTGACTCTGCAGCGCTACCCTACAAACAAAATGTTATTGAATAACGTATCCGGAAAGGGTGACTCTGCATCGCGACCCTACAACCAAAATGTGATTGAATAACGTATCTTGGAAAGGTGACTCTGCAGCGCGACCCTACAAACAAAATGTTATTGAATAACGTATCTTGGAAAGACCTGTGACTCTGCAGCGCGACCCTACCAACAAAATGTTATTGAATAACGCATCTTGGAAAGGTGACTCTGCAGCGCGACCCTACAAACACTGAATGGAAGTTTGCATTGTGAGGGGGTCACTCTGCAGCGCGACCTTACAAACAAAGACTGCGACATTGCGCAAGGGTAGGGGTCACTCTGCAGAGCGACCCTA
The DNA here is from genome assembly GCA_009746045.1 of Mesostigma viride. NCBI lineage: Eukaryota > Viridiplantae > Streptophyta > Mesostigmatophyceae > Mesostigmatales > Mesostigmataceae > Mesostigma > Mesostigma viride. The sequence continues at coordinate 2,790,863 of RPFO01000102.1, read as the reverse complement.
CCCAAAAACAATACTAACCACTCCCCAAAAAAATCACGCATGGATGGTGGTGGTGGGTGGCTGGCATGCATGGATGGTGGTGGTGGGTGGCTGGCACGCATGGATGGTGGTGGTGGGTGGCTGGCACGCATGGATGATGGTGGTGGGTGGCTGGCATGCATGGATGGTGGTGGTGGTTGGCTGGCATGCATGGATGGTGGTGGTGGGTGGCTGGCATGCATGGATGGTGGTGGTGGGTGGCTGGCATGCATGGATGGTGGTGGTGGGGTGCTGGCACGCATGGATGGTGGTGGTGGGTGGCTGGCATGCATGGATGGTGGTGGTGGGGTGCTGGCACGCATGGATGGTGGTGGTGGGGTGCTGGCATGCATGGATGATGGTGGTGGGGTGCTGGCATGCATGGATGGTGGTGGTGGGGTGCTGGCACGCATGGATGGTGGTGGTGGGGTGCTGGCATGCATGGATGATGGTGGTGGGGTGCTGGCATGCATGGATGGTGGTGGTGGGTGGCTGGCATGCATGGATGGTGGTGGTGGGTGGCTGGCATGCATGGATGGTGGTGGTGGGGTGCTGGCACGCATGGATGGTGGTGGTGGGGTGCTGGCACGCATGGATGGTGGTGGTGGGTGGCTGGCATGCATGGATGGTGGTGGTGCCGGGGTGCTGGCACGCATGGATGGTGGTGGTGGGGTGCTGGCATGCATGGATGATGGTGGTGGGGTGCTGGCATGCATGGATGGTGGTGGTGGGGTGCTGGCACGCATGGATGGTGGTGGTGGGGTGCTGGCATGCATGGATGATGGTGGTGGGGTGCTGGCATGCATGGATGGTGGTGGTGGGTGGCTGCATGGCATGCATGGATGGTGGTGGTGGGTGGCTGGCATGCATGGATGGTGGTGGTGGGGTGCTGGCACGCATGGATGGTGGTGGTGGGGTGCTGGCACGCATGGATGGTGGTGGTGGGTGGCTGGCATGCATGGATGGTGGTGGTGGGGTGCTGGCACGCATGGATGGTGGTGGTGGGGTGCTGGCACGCATGGATGGTGGTGGTGGGTGGCTGGCATGCATGGATGGTGGTGGTGGGTGGCTGGCATGCATGGATGGTGGTGGTGGGTGGCTGGCATGCATGGATGGTGGTGGTGGGGTGCTGGCACGCATGGATGGTGGTGGTGGGTGCTGGCACGCATGGATGGTGGTGGTGGGTGGCTGGCATGCATGGATGGTGGTGGTGGGGTGCTGGCACGCATGGATGGTGGTGGTGGGGTGCTGGCACGCATGGATGGTGGTGGTGGGTGGCTGGCATGCATGGATGGTGGTGGTGGGGTGCTGGCACGCATGGATGGTGGTGGTGGGGTGCTGGCACGCATGGATGGTGGTGGTGGGTGGCTGGCATGCATGGATGGTGGTGGTGGGGTGCTGGCACGCATGGATGGTGGTGGTGGGGTGCTGGCATGCATGGATGATGGTGGTGGGGTGCTGGCATGCATGGATGGTGGTGGTGGGTGGCTGGCATGCATGGATGGTGGTGGTGGGTGGCTGGCATGCATGGATGGTGGTGGTGGGGTGCTGGCACGCATGGATGGTGGTGGTGGGGTGCTGGCACGCATGGATGGTGGTGGTGGGGTGCTGGCATGCATGGATGGTGGTGGTGGGGTGCTGGCACGCATGGATGGTGGTGGTGGGGTGCTGGCACGCATGGATGGTGGTGGTGGGTGGCTGGCATGCATGGATGGTGGTGCATCAAGTTTCGTTTAAGGGGACTCGGCGCGGCGAATTTTTTCCGCGCCAAAAAAATTCCGCGGTACCCTCCGTACCGTGAAAAGTGGGTGCACGGTGCGCGCACCCCTTGCGGAAGTGGCCATGGCGACTGCTTTTAGACGAAACGTGACAAATCTGGCTCGCGGAAAGCAGAAAAAATGCTCGATTGTTGGAGAAAATTAGTTACTGATTCTACTTTATGGTGGGATGGTTGCGATCTATAATGTCGTGGGCTTTTTTTCTTTACCATCGGCAGGGGGGTCCGGCCTGAATTTCTGTCGGGATGAATAAAGTATAATGGATGCCTGCAGGTGTGATTGTCGATTGTTGCCAGTTTTGATGGTCCTAATGGAAGCTAGTTTAATGATGTTTCTAAAGCCGTAAAAATTCCCGCTGCTATCCTTACCTTTCCCGTCATTTTGCGGTAAGATAACATTAGGCCTGCGCGATGCGCGCCCGACCTCTCCATGAAAGGGTGGCCTTTCTTGTGCGCCTGGGCACGAATAAATGCCCGTTATGGTACGTTCTTGTATTAAACGTCCGAAGATAGCGCTTTCCTGCTTTCTTAGCTCGTTGAGCGTAAGCTTTTTGCCTTCTTTCCGGCCAGATGCAGCCATGAACTTGCGGGTCCTGGCGCTGCATCGCTAGATTCCTGGATGTTTTTTAGCTTAAGTTCGTCTGTGACGTGGCTGGCTTGCTGCAGCGCGTGGCCCACAACCTGTCGGGAAGGTGTAATGCTTTTATTTACATGCTTCTCTGAAATTTCTTTTGCTTTATAGACAGTTGTGTTCGAGGAAATTCACGCGGTCTTCCTAAGCAGCGGCATCATTTTCCCCAGACACTGACGAGCTGGCACCTGTCTCCTAAAGAAAGTGGCTCGTCCTTGTTAGAAGGAAGGCAGTGTGCATTTTGCGGGACACAATGCTTTGGTGGCACATGCGTCAGGTAGGTTGTTCCAAAGGTCTCTTCACCTTTCCCACTGAGTAAATGATAGCCTTTGTCATGCTAACCAGAGCAGCTAGCCACAGGTTGGCTGGATAAAAAGTCAGCTTATTTTCTCTTTATATACTGCATGTGTGGTCCTCCACATGTCCGGCTTGTTGGGCATTTTGGAACAGGGTTTTTAATGTGTTGTTGGGTGGAACAACTTGGTTGTTGGCACAAAATCGCACATTATTAGCCTGAGATAGGCATGACATATGCTGCTCAGGCGTGTCGTCCTACCAGCCTTGTTGATAAGGGTAGACTCACAAGGCTGGCTGTGCCGATGGAGGGGTGGGGCGTATGACGCTCCGGACATCCTCCTCACACTCCGTGATCAAAGTGGGCATGTTTTTGGGTGTCTAGGGTAGCAAAACAGATGTCATTTTGGCTCAGCACTAGCTCAATTCTCTTTTAGCGTCTACCCAGGTGGCATCACAGGAAAATCAATAACTTGAGCTACGCTTGTCAGAATGAGCTCAAATTTTGGCAGTGTGTTTCCCCCCACTCAGTGGAATTTAAAATGTATGGATGACCCAATCTGATGTGTTAATGATTTGATTTATTTTTTTTTGCTAAAAAAAGTACCCATTTCGCGGGAAAATTAATAACTCAAACAAATGTGACCATTTTGGCCATGTAAATAGCCCAGCTTTTAAAAAAGTGGGGGAACTTTGCAGAAATGTATGGGCAGGTCATTTAGACAAGTGGTTTGTCTTGGGCAAAATATCTCATAAATAGCGTCTTTTTCTATTTTTAGCTCGCCACCGGTGCGTGGTTGGGGGTAGTACCCCCAACAAGTGGTGGTATGAATGTCCAAACATCATATTTATGGTACCCAATCATCACTAGATGGTTCCCATGTGCATTGGAACTGATACTCACTAAAGTCTGTTTTTCAGGCTTTTGGACGTGCGAGTCCCCTTAAGCCGTCAGGCGAGGTGCTTGCCCAAGGCGATGGTTTGGCAGGTAATCCATGCAGCCACCAGGCGGCTGAGGGAGAGCAAGCTAGGGCGATCGAGGCGGGGTTCAGTTGGGCTAGGAGCCAGAGATCGCTCCTTTTCCAAACCGTGTTCAGCTTTCGGAGCTAGGAGTCGTCTGACATTCAGTAATTAAGCCTGAATCTAATGTCACGTTCATCGAAACTTTTTCGATACAGTCTGCATGCGCTTCAGCCACCATAACCGATTATATTGGCAGGTGCGTCTTAACCCCTAAATGGTCTGGCTGCCGATTTTCCGCCTAAAACTGAGTTACAGCCGACACGTCGGCCCCTTCTCGGGGGACCAAATGCCGCGAAAACTATTGAGAATTAGGAAAAGTTTAGCTGAGAAGATCGAAAGTTTATAATTTTCCTCCCCTACTAGTAACTACGATTTATGACGCCCGAAAACTTTGGCCGCGGCCGTAGGCCGAAGGTGGGGCCGTCCCCCGCGCCCCCTAGCGCGGGAGCGGACGACGTCCAGGACCGTTGCGAGATGGCCAATCGCGTAGTACAAAGAAAATCCCCAAACCTTGGAGATCGAGTCTGAGGTATTCTGAACGGGTGCTGAAATGCTGAACACGTTCAGACTTTCGCGGGCAGGTGGGGCGTCTCGCCAATCCGCGCGGCCTCAGGACGGTACGGCGCGTTGACTTTTTTAATCGTCAAACAAAAAGTCGCGAACCAATCTCTCCCAAACATCCCAGGCCTTTGTAGAATTTAGTAGAGGATACGAGCTGGCGCACAAGAACGCCTACTTAATGGTCGAGTAGTTTAAATAAGGAGTCGATAAATTTCACAACGGTGGAACGACGGTATGTGCAGTTCGAAAAATATAGAATGCGATTTTCTGAACGGATGGATCCAATTTTCAGGACGGGTGGAAGGTTCAGAGCCTAACAGGCGTTCAATCAGGGTGGGGTGAAATGGTTCAGGCCGAAAGTTGGCACATTTTCAATGGAAATACGAACGTAACGAAATTTCCAAGTATCTTCCACCGAAATATCTCTAAAGTATATCGCATGGTATAATCGCATGGAAAAAAGTCTTGCTGGGCAGTGGGAACTGGGAATTATTGGCAAAGCGTGCGGCATGCTCGGGGCGAAAAACAAAGTGACGTGCTGCGCGAGCAATTTTCCTTGTGCTGGCTGGCGATGGCAGGCAACGTAGGCTAGAAAATTGGGATGGGGAATGCGCAGCCATGGTTTTAGGCTTGGGGTGTGGCCAACGAGCTTCTGCTGTCGCCACATCATATTGGAAAGAACGCTGGATTTTTTGCCACGGGACGTAACCGGCGATGCCGATGGTGAGGCGTTTGTTTCGATGACCGGGGTAGTACCTGCTCTCTTTCTGATGCATTTTCATGGTTGCGTTCTTTCCATTTCGCCGAATCCACCTAGTCGCAGCAAAGACATAGCGTAGCAAGGGTCTGCGTTTTATTTTCTTAGCCGTGCAGGACGCCATCTTCATGGTCCTTCGCATGTCCTGTGTGAACGTCCGTTGCCCAAGGATCTGTGATGCTTTTTTCTGGAATATACTGGGCGGTGAAAGCCCCTCTGGATGCTTGCCTGGTCACGGGTTTGGGGCGTCATTTACTGCTGTACTGGCTGACATTCATGGTGCTTTCTGCGTAAGCTGACTTGCTTCGCACGTGGATTTTGACTGGACTGAAGAGCGCGTCTGGTAGCATGTTTACGTGGTGTATAAGGTGATCAATCAACCATTTGTTTATAGAAGGTGTGACAATAGAAGGTGTGTTATATATTTCTTCATCAAGCATGTCAAAAGTAATCTCCACTCGCTTACAACCTGAATTTTGCTTTGCTGGGTCTGCTGTGTTTGTGTCTCACTGTGCAGGCTATCCCCTTGGTTGATCAACCAGGTGATTTTTGGTGGCAGCGGGGCCATATACTCTTCTTGGCGTTTTTCATCCATGGCATGTCAACCAACGCATGCATGCCAGCCCCACCACACCCACGCATGCATGCCACTCCCCCCGCCAACCACCCACGCATGCCAGCCCCCCGACACACGCATGGCAGCCCCCCCCACACCCACGCACGCATGCCAGCCCTACCCCACATGCAGGCATGCATGCCAGCCACCCCCCACACCCACGCATGCATGCCAGCCCCTCCCACACCCACGCCCGCATGCCAGCTACCCCACAAACCCACGCATGCATGCCAGCGACCCCCCACATGCACGCATGCATGCCAGCCACCCCACCAACCCACGCACGCATGCCAGCCCATCACAAACCCACTTATGCATGCCAGCCACCCCCCACACCCACGCACGCATGCCAGCCACCCCACACACCCACGCACGCATGGCAGCCACCCCACCAACCCACACACGCGTGCCAGCCCCCCCCTAACCCCACGCATGCATGGCAGCCCCCCACCACACCCACGCATGCATGCCACTCCCCCCCACACCCACGCACGCATGCGAGCCCCCCCCACACCCACGCACGCATGCGAGCCCCCCACACACCCACGCACGCATGCCAGCCCCACCCCACATGCAGGCATGCATGCCAGCCATCCCCCACACCCACGCATGCATGCCAGCCCCTCCCACACCCACGCCTGCATGCCAGCTACCCCACAAACCCACGCATGCATGCCAGCGACCCCCCACATGCACGCATGCATGCCAGCCACCCCACCAACCCACGCACGCATGCCAGCCCATCACAAACCCACTTATGCATGCCAGCCACCCCCCACACCCACGTACGCATGCCAGCCACCCCACACACCCACGCACGCATGGCAGCCACCCCACGAACCCACACACGCGTGCCAGCCCCCCCCTAACCCCACGCATGCATGGCAGCCCCCCACCACACCCACGCATGCATGCCACTCCCCCCCACACCCACGCACGCATGCGAGCCCCCCCCACACCCACGCACGCATGCGAGGCCCCCCCACACCCACGCAAGCATGCCAGCCCCCCCCATGAAGTCATAGTGGGCACCACGGAGTCATGCTATGTTTTAATTTTTTCAATTTAATAATGGGAATGACGGATGGTGCATGTGTGAACAAAGGAATGAAAGGATTGCCACTCAATGAATATTAATTAATGATGAAAATGGGAGTTTGCATGGGAGTGTTTGGTCCTTATGGCTGGCTTGCAAAAAGCAGTACCCAAATTTCGAAGTATTTGACAGCGAAATATCTGTAAAGTATATCGCATGGTATAATTAATTAATGAATGGTACGCTGAAATTCATTGTGCGGGCTCTCTCTGCATGTGATAAACAATTTTAGCTTTGAGGGCATGCAACAAGACATGCTAGCATTAAAATGAAAATAAATTATAACATGACTAGTTGGGAGATCATGTACGACATGTAGCATAATTACGTACATGGCCACAATTGTGCCAATCAGGGCCCTCCTCTAGGTAGACTGTGCTAGGCAATTACAATTAGACAAATAAGGTCATTCAAAAAGGTTTAATTCTTCACCTACCTCCATCCATCCAGCAAGGGAATATGTTAGCCAGTGCTACATGATGATCTCCCAACGGAGTCATGTTATGATGCGAAATAGTTCAGGATAAAATTTGTCAGAATTTCACTGGCGATACGAACGTAACGAAATTTCCAAGTATCCGACGCCGAAATATCATTGTTGTATCGAATGGTATGCTGAAATTCATTGTGGTTGTTTGGAATAAACGTACACCTATTTACCTGGAAATTCATTGTGGTTCTGTCCGAGCTGACAAATTTGTCAGAAATTTCATTTTCGATACGAACGTGACGAAATTTCCAAGTATCTCACGCTCGGAGAGCTTCCACGGTGTTCACGGGGAAGGGTCCGTTGCGCGTGGCGCACGGCGGCGGTTCGTCCCGGTCGGAATCGTCCGCTCGCGCGTCCTCCGTGGAAGGGTCTTGGCGCGTCGCGCGGGCCGGTGCGGTTGGCGCCCAGAAGGTCGACTATCGGCCTCTGGGCCGCTAGCGGCGAGTCACGTCCTCTCAAGTCGGGGAGGGGGGGCGATAGCCCCCCCTCCCCCACTTTTTTCTTGTCCCCTACTAGTAACTACGATTTATGACGCCCGAAAACTTTGGCCGCGGCCGTAGGCCGGAAGTGGGGCCGTCCCCCGCGCCCCCTAGCGCGGGAGCGGACGACGTCCAGGACCGTAGCGAGATGGCCAGTCGGCGTAGTACAAAGAAAATCCCCAAACCTTGGAGATCGAGTCTCAGGAATTCTGAACGGGTGCTGAAACGCTGAACATGTTCAGACTTTTGCGGGCAGGTGGGGCGTCTCGCCAATCCGCGCGGCCTCAGGACATTACGGCGCGTTGACTCTTTTAAGCGTCAAACAAAAAGTCGCGAACTGATATCTGTACTAAAACTTTTCAAGGCACAGGACGTGGGATGTCAAATTTGATAAGCAAGCGAGACGAAATGACAGTTCTGAAGGAAAGCGTTTTCAGCCGTGCTGAACGGAAACGTTCGCGCCTGAACAGGGGAAATAGAATCAAACGAGACGGAATTTTCAGTTAGCGATAGCCCCCCCTCCCCCACTTTTTTCTTGCTGGGCAGTGGGAACTGGGAATTATTGGCAAAGCGTGCGGCATGCTCGGGGCGAAAAACAAAGTGACGTGCTGCGCGAGCAATTTTCCTTGTGCTGGCTGGCGATGGCAGGCAACGTAGGCTAGAAAATTGGGATGGGGAATGCGCAGCCATGGTTTTATACGTCAAAATTTTATGTTTGAAGAGCAAGTGCGAAATTTTATGAGCTGGAGGTGCGTCAACGGAGTGATACCTGCGTGGGAGAGGTCCGTGTCGCTATGGCGACCTGGAAATGGAATGTCGTTGTAGATTTAGGTATTGTAGTATCATGCTTAACTGCTTTACGTATTGGATGCCTAGTGAAATCAGTTTGCTGTTCGTGGAAGGCTTGGGGTGTGGCCAACGAGCTTCTGCTGTCGCCGCATCATATTGGAAAGAACGCTGGATTTTTTGCCACGGGACGTAACCGGCGATGCCGATTGTGAGGCGTTTGTTTCGATGACCGGGGTAGTACCTGCTCTCTTTCTGATGCATTTTCATGGTTGCGTTCTTTCCATTTCGCCGAATCCACCTAGTCGCAGCAAAGACATAGCGTAGCAAGGGTTTTTAAAAACGCAGATTAGCCGTGCAGGACGCCATCTTCATGGTCCTTCGCATGTCCTGTGTGAACGTCCGTTGCCCAAGGATCTGTGATGCTTTTTTCTGGAATATACTGGGCGGTGAAAGCCCCTCTGGATGCTTGCCTGGTCACGGGTTTGGGGCGTCATTTACTGCTGTACTCGCTGACATTCATGGTGCTTTCTGCGTAAGCTGACTTGCTTCGCACGTGGATTTTGACTGGACTGAAGAGCGCGTCTGGTAGCATGTTTACGTGGTGTATAAGGTGATCAATCAACCATTTGTTTATAGAAGGTGTGACAATAGAAGGTGTGTTATATATTTCTTCATCAAGCATGTCAAAAGTAATCTCCACTCGCTTACAACCTGAATTTTGCTTTGCTGGGTCTGCTGTGTTTGTGTCTCACTGTGCAGGCTATCCCCTTGGTTGATCAACCAGGTGATTTTTGGTGGCAGCGGGGCCATATACTCTTCTTGGTGTTTTTCATCCATGGCATGTCAACCAACGCATGCATGCCAGCCCCTCCCACACCCACGCACACATGTTAGCTATACCCCACAAACCCACGCATGGATTCCAGCCACCCCCCACATGCCCGCATGCATGCCAGCCACCCCACCAATCCACGCACGCATGCCAGCCACCCCCACACCCACGCACGCATGCCAGCCACCCCACAACCCACTTATGCATTCCAGCAACCCCCACAGCCACTTACGCATGCCAGCCACCCCCCACACCCACGCACGCATGGCAGCCACCCCACGAACCCACGCACGCGTGCCAGCCCCCCCTTAAAACCACGCATGCATGGCAGCTCCCCACCACACCCACGCATGCATGCCACTCCCCCCGCCAACCACCCACGCATGCCAGCCCCCCGACACACGCATGGCAGCCCCCCCACACACCCACGCACGCATGCCAGCCCTACCCCACATGCAGGCATGCATGCCAGCCACCCCCCACACCCACGCATGCATGCCAGCCCCTCCCACACCCACCCCCGCATGCCAGCTACCCCACAAACCCACGCATGCATGCCAGCGACCCCCCACATGCACGCATGCATGCCAGCCACCCCACCAACCCACGCACGCATGCCAGCCCATCACAAACCCGCTTATGCATGCCAGCCACCCCCCACACCCACGTACGCATGCCAGCCACCCCACACACCCACGCACGCATGGCAGCCACCCCACCAACCCACACACGCGTGCCAGCCCCCCCCTAACCCCACGCATGCATGGCAGCCCCCCACCACACCCACGCATGCATGCCACTCCCCCCCACACCCACGCACGCATGCGAGCCCCCCCACACACCCACGCACGCATGCGAGCCCCCCCACACACCCACGCACGCATGCCAGCCCCCCCCACATGCACGCATGCATGCCAGCCACCCCACCAACCCACTTATGCATGCCAGCCACCCCCGTCACCAACGTACGCATGGCAGCTCCCCACCACACCCACGCATGCATGCCACTCCCCCCCACACCCATGCGTGCATGGCAGCTCCCCCCCAAACCCACGCATGCATGCCAGCCCATCACAAACCCATGCACGCATGCCACCCCCCACACCCACTTACGCATGCCAGCCACCCCACACACCCACGCACGCATGGCAGCCACCCCACGAACCCACACACGCGTGCCAGCCCCCCCCTAACCCCACGCATGCATGGCAGCCCCCCACCACACCCACGCATGCATGCCACTCCCCCCCACACCCACGCACGCATGCGAGCCCCCCCCACACCCACGCACGCATGCGAGGCCCCCCACACCCACGCAAGCATGCCAGCCCCCCCCATGAAGTCATAGTGGGCACCACGGAGTCATGCTATGATTTAATTTTTTCAATTTAATAATGGGAATGACGGATGGTGCATGTGTGAACAAAGGAATGAAAGGATTGCCACTCAATGAATATTAATTAATGATGAAAATGGGAGTTTGCATGGGAGTGTTTGGTCCTTATGGCTGGCTTGCAAAAAGCAGTACCCGAATTTCGAAGTATTTGACAGCGAAATATCTGTAAAGTATATCGCATGGTATAATTAATTAATGAATGGTACGCTGAAATTCATTGTGCGGGCTCTCTCTGCACGTGATAAACAATTTTAGCTTTGAGGGCATGCAACAAGACATGCTAGCATTGAAATGAAATTAAATTATAACATGACTTGTTGGGAGATCATGTACGACATGTAGCATAATTACGTACATGGCCACAATTGTCCAATCAGGGCCCTCCTCTAGGTAGACTGTGCTAGGCAATTACAATTAGACAAATAAGGTCAAAAAAGGTTTAATTCTTCACCTACCTCCATCCATCCAGCAAGGGAATATGTTAGCCAGTGCTACATGATGATCTCCCAACGGAGTCATGTTATGATGCGAAATAGTTCAGGATAAAATTTGTCAGAATTTCACTGGCGATACGAACGTAACGAAATTTCCAAGTATCCGACGCCGAAATATCATTGTTGTATCGAATGGTATGCTGAAATTCATTGTGGTCAAGTCCGAGCTGATAAATTTGTCAGAAATTTCATTTTCGATACGAACGTGACGAAATTTCCAAGTATCTCACGCTCGGAGAGCTTCCACGGTGTTGACGGGGAAGGGTCCGTTGCGCGTGGCGCACGGCGGCGGTTCGTCCCGGTCGGAATCGTCCGCCCGCGCGTCCTCCGTGGAAGGGTCTTGGCGCGTCGCGCGGGCCGGTGCGGTTGGCGCCCAGAAGGTCGACTATCGGCCTCTGGGCCGCTAGCGGCGAGTCACGTCCTCTCAAGTCGGGGAGGGGGGGCGATAGCCCCCCCTCCCCCACTTTTTTCTTGTCACAGCATGGTACTAGGGTTTGCATACTTCTGACAAAGTTATAGAGGTGTTCTGGTCGGTCAAAGTACAAGGGGTCAGGGTACTTTTTCGCGTACAACGTGCATTCCGGAAAACGACGACCTGGCCATGGCGGCTTGCGCCCACGCATGGCATTTACGTTTGCGTTCGAATTTTCTGGCCAAACTTAAGATATTGATTTTATACGTCCTAAAGATGATACAGGCCAATTTTTGGTTCGCGGGAATGCCATTTGATAGGTTTCGGCAGCGTTCTTGCTGGAAAAAACTGCGATCAGGCCGGACGATAGAAACGTTGACAGCAATACCTTTCCGGCGTATTTTAAAGGATATATTGGTTTCTTTGTACTTTTTATGATACATAGTAGTCGTAAACGTGCAAGGGTGGCCAGAAATCGCCGAATCCAGCGACCATGCTGCACAACTTTGGTGTGCCGAAATGCCCCATTTTGCGGCCACCGCCTGGGCCAAGGTAACGCCATCCATGCCTGGTAAAGCTTAAGCATCGTTTTCCTATCGATGTTTGACGTTTATATATACGTTCTAGCTTGTGTAGCACATTCTTTTTGCATTATTCATGCTCTTTCTTGACCCTGGCCTGGCCCCTTTCTAAAACACCCTTCTTAGATGCTTCCATCAGTCAGTTGACCTGCCACAGGGTGATGGTGATAAGTTTTAGAGGCTGTATGGGTTTGAATACCTCCATATATGTTTGTTATACATTTCCCACACACATATTGCATGAGTGTGAGGCAGTTGGCTGGTCTCTGTGGCATCATCAAGCATGTAACCGGTGAGTAGAAGCTTCCCATTGTCAGCATGTGCCACCAGGTGTGCTGGCCATCACCTGGCAAGCTATAGCAGCTTAGGCCTAGTTTATCCTTGCTAGGGCAAGCTGAAATAGGCTTAAAATCACTAGTTTGTTGGTGGCTGCCTCCTAGAATGCATGCCTTGCGTAGGGTATCCGTACCACGTTACCTACGTGCATGGACAAGGTGGCACCTGCACATAGGTGCCATGTAAGGGCAGTGTGATGATGCAGTTATGTTTCCCCATCATTGTGGAAGGGAAATGTATTGTGTGGCATGGTTGGGGGCCATATTAGTTGGTATTAGTAGGTAGTATGCCCACTCCTACCCCCTTGGTTGCTTTTTACCAACGGTACCCCTATGGGCTGTACTGGGTGTAACTGCTGGTATACCCACCCAAATGATGACCCCAATGGCTCAAACTGTTCAGCAACTAATTTTTTATCATCCCTGAAGTGGTAGGTGCCTAGCTCTTACAACATAATTCAAAATGCACATTCTACCAAAAATGAAAACGCTCGTCTTGACCCCCCTGACTTTGACGGCAGTTATACATGGCCTAACCTGCATATATGTAAGGTTGTGATATACCAACCCGAAGGGCAACTCATGGACATGCTTGGCCCCCAAGGACAGCCATTGGATATGGGTGGGTTGGATGGCATCTGGTTTGCAAAATTGTGAAGTTACAGCCGATGCATCGGCAGTATTTCTGCCCATTTAGGGGTTAATAAGACGCATCGAATGCAAGAGATCTGACTGAATAATTGGGGCAGTCAGATGCAAAAGTTCTGGGCTCCGCCATCAGCCATTAATTAATTAATTAATTAGGAACATAATAACTCCGTTGGGAGTATATGTAGCACATAGCCCAGAGAAGGGGCATATGGCCTATCATACATTCTAAGCTACTTCCTGCAAGGGTGGGTCGTCCGAATGTAAAGGACCCTTGCTCTAGGTGCACCAGGGCACTTGCATCCCCATGATCTTCAAGCTATGCCCAGCGAAGGGGGAGCCTGTCATGGGGGGGAAGATCAGCATGGCTATACAAAAGCTAGGGCATGGCATCTCAGCAGAGAGTTACTCCCTGCATGGGCGGGCACAACATTACTAAATAAGGCTAGGCATCGTCTGGAGTGCATGGCCGGCACATCATAGGCACACATGTACATGATTAAATAAAGCGCGGGGCTTAGCTGGGATAGTGGCATAGTGCCTCTAGGAGGCGTACATGTACATGGCCACGGTCTATCTATTCTGCACTACTACTGCTGTATTCCCCTAAGCTGGGGCGTCTGGAGTCGCTGGGGCCGCGGGGGGGGGGGTCGCCTGCCAGGCCGGCTTGTGGCCGACGTAGATGGCCGCCCCCTTCCGCAGTACACCGGCTGCCCCGCCTTGGTTGTGCCGGAGCTGGAGGTAGGTCGGCCATAGCTCCCGTCGCCGTTGTTGCTGCGCCAGGGTCAAGTCGTCATCAAGGGTGAAGAGAGTCTTCTCGAGCCGCTTGCGGCGTCTGAGAAAAGAAATCTTGTCCGCCGGGGTCTTAAAGGTGAGGAGGAGCGGGGGCGGCCCTGCCTTACCCCGCGCGCGCGAGGAAGGCGGTGGGCGGCCAGCTCGATCTCACCGTTAAGGCCCATGCGACCCCAGGATTTCTCTCTCAAACGCACGCAAAAGCTTCTCGGAAGTCTCACCTTCCTCCATGGTGAAGTTCTTGACAATGACGTACGTTGAGGCTGCGCTTGGCGAGCTCGGCCTCCTCGGGGAGGTCAAGCGTCTGCCGTTGGAGCTAGCTGGGCTGCGACGGCGGAGGTGGTGGAGGTGGTATGTTGCTTAAGCATGTCCGCCCAGGTGGTGATGGGAGGAGCATCGCCGGCCAGGCCAGCCGGGGCTGGCTTGGCTGCAATGTCCTTCACCGCCTGGGCGGTGAGGCCGGCGGTGTTCTGCAGAACCTCGATAGCGATGGCGTTGTCCTTAAGACGCTGGTCGATGTCACGGAGCTGGGCGGTGATGGCGTCGGAGGTGGAGGTGGTGGCGGTGGAGGAGGCGAGGAGGGTGGAGGTGGCGGTGGAGATGGTGGAGGTGGCGGTGGAGATCGAGGAGGGGAAGCTCGGCAGTCAGCGTGCCGCCGATGGCCGCCACATCTGCATGCAGCAATGGGGTCCACGTGCTCCTCGAGGGCCTCCTTAAGGAGTGAGCGGATGGAGGATTCGGTTAAGGTGGTGGTGAGGGGCTTGGGGGGCCAAAGCTCCCCGATGGAGCGTCCAAGGAGGGAAAAGAGAGCGAATTGCTGGAGGTACAGTAGGGGCGGTGGAGGCTGGGAATGGTGTCGAAAGAGGGGATACGAATCCAGCAAGGGTCAAAGAGGCGACCTTGGTTGAAGAGCTGCTTGCACAGTGCAAGAAGCGAGGCGTGCGTTCCATAAAACACGCAGACCAGGATGCGTTCCGTGGTCAAGCGCGTCAAGGAAGCCGGGCTGGCTGGCTTCGGCGACAAAGTCGAGCTCTACCCAACTCGGCTCGGCAGAGCGACTGCGCTTGGGTTCAGGCGACGCTGCTGGCGAGGCGGGCGCAGCAGGGGGCTGGACGACCACTAGAGCTTGGCTGGTGGCGCCGTTGCCTTCTGGGCCGGTGGGCGAAGCTGCAGCCGGAGCTGCAGACGTATTTTCATTGCTGAGCGCAGCCGCCAGGCTGCGTTGCGTCGAGAGGCGTTTGCTCATCGTATATTGCGTAATAGCTTCGGAAAATTATATCAGCATGTGCGTCGTAAAAAGACGCGTCGATTGTGATATTCACGGCTAAATTCGGTGCTCAAATGTGAAAGTTATGAGCTCCGCCGTCAGCCATGGCTACCTCGTGGCTCGCAGCCCTACGGCTCATCAGCCATACGGTCGCCGTAAGCCAATGATTTTTAGCGAGACAAGATATGGCATTCGCTATTATTAATTAATTAACTAATTAAACACGTGATCCCGTTGGGGAGTCACGGAGAACTACCGGAATTAGTGCTTTTAATCCCTGTATACATGCACAACAGGAAGAAAGGGCAGAGACCCCCTTTCTCCTTCATGCCAGAGGCATGCCACATGAGCAATCGGACACGATAGACGATCCGGCAAATTCTGCGGGTGCAACGACCCGCGTGAGCGTATAGTATTATCATGGCAAGGAGCGTGGGCAACTGCAAGCGGAGCGCTAGGGCGTAGTATTGCTGGCTGTACTAATGCTAAGCTAATTAATTAATTAACTAATTAAACACGTGCTCCCGTTGGGGAGTCACGGAGCACCGAAGTGCTTTTAATCCCTGTGCGTACACTACTGTCAGGAGAAAGGGCAGAGACCCCCGGTCTCCTTCATGCCTAAGGCATGCCACAGCTGCATTCGGGCGCGCTAGCTAAAGGACAGGCTAACGATCGATCCGGCAAACTGTGGGTGTGCACAATAAGACCCATGTAAGCGTGGCATAACAAGTAGCGTGGGCAAGTGATCTGAACATAGCCAGGCGTAGCATGGCTGTATTAGAACTAGGCTAAGGCTATGGCTGGTTGTGTACCGTGCGTTTGCGGCACGTGACTAGGTATGTTGGCACAGCTAGGCAAACAGTCTAAGCATATGGCTGCCTTAGCGGCAGTGGGCTCCAATGGTTACAAGCAAGGGCTAATGCTATTCTAGCCCGCTGGGGGCGTCCACATCTTGTGGTTGATCATCAGGTCCCCGCCCCTCCGGTACACCTTGGGCTTCTGGGGGTCCTGCTTATGGCGGAGGTATTCCGGCGGCACAGGTCGCGTCGCTGCTGTTGCCGTGAGCGGGGGTCAGGTCGTCATCCAGCGTCCAGGTGAGGTCGTGCTTAACCTCTTGCGACGAGAGAGGAACCGCTGCTTATCTTCAGGGGAGGGGAAGGTCGGAGCACTGAGGACTGGTGGGGGAGCCGCCTTGTCCCGTGAGTGGGGAAGGCGGTGGCACCCACGCAGTTCTACCTCACCTACCAGCCCCATGAGGGTAAGAAGCTGGTTCTTGAGCTCGTCAGCAAGGGAGGTTGACGTCTCACCTGGCTGCTGGGGGAAGCGACGTAGCGTGCTAAGCTAAACTAAGGCTATGGCTGGTTGTGTACCGCGTGCGTTAATTAGCGGTGCACGTGACTAGGTATGGTGGCAAGGCGCTAGGCATTGCAAACATTCTAGGCATGGCTGCCATGATACACGTAGCACGGCGGCGTCATTCTAGGCAGTGACTACCATATTTGCTAAATTAAATGCCTGAGCATCCTCGTGTGACCGCGTGTGGCATTCATAGCGCTTCGGGCCGTGGTGCCCGCAACCCTGTAACTAGATATAGCTTACATAATCCATTCCATATCCCATGTTCCCCTCCCCCTGAGGATTTATGCTCACGTGACGCAGTCACGTGTCTATTAATGAATTAATTAATCCTCTGTATGCCTTAGCTACTTTTCGTGATAGACTCGGCATGGACATGTGCTACCGCTAGACGTGACGGGCTCACACCCGGGCAGCCTCCTGGTTTGTCTGTATTATGGAGGCAGATGGTACACAAGGATAGATGGCAAGTAGTGATGAAGGAGACCACCCCCAAGCCTGTGGGGGCTCCGCGTGTGACCGCGTATGGCATTCGTATGCATAGCGATTCGTATGCATAGCGATTCGGGCCACGGTGCCCACAACCCTGTAACTAGGACCTAGATAGCTTACACGGTTACACCATCCATTCCATCGGCCCATGTTCCCCTCCCACTGAGGACTTCTGCTCACGTGACGCAGTTAATTAATTAAAGCCTTAGCTAGACCTCCAGTGTTGTATATTACACCCACAGTACGTTGGCCGCCTGCACATTATTACCATGATGCAGAGAGACTTCCTCTGTGACCTGCCCCGGGCATGCACTTGAGGCAGTGAGAGAAGCTACAGGGCACTCTCACTCTTGGTAGTTTGTGTATACTGTAGGGGTTGAAGGTTCCTTTATTGGTACGTGTCCGTGTGACGCAGTCTATGCGATTATAATTAAAAATTTCGAGGAGGACTGTATCCCATCATCTAGTGTGCGCATACAGAACTTTAGGGGTGGGGCATGATGCAGACGGTCTTTTTTTAAGTACACTCCGCGACAATGCGCCTCGATCTGCATGTAATCATTCATATTCATTTTGTCACGAACTTGCATGTACTAACAAACTTTTGCGTACAACTGTGGACATCATTTTCAGACCAAATATCCACGCGATCGACGAGCTTGATCAGTTGCTACCGAGATTTTACAGGTCTGACTCTATGAAGATTTGGTATAAGGATCGAGAAGTCCGTGTACGTTGAGTGTAAGCGATTAATTGAAAATCTTGTCTTACGCCAATAAATAGGAAGAATATAGTTGCACGGCATCCCACGCTCGTGTTACCGCTCAGCTTACCGGTTGATCAGCGTGCCACCTGCATTGCGGCCTGCTGTTGCTTGCAGGGTACCCAAAGGCCGCCTGAGTAGCTTACGGGGCTCTTCACCTCCATGAGCCACCCCCACAGGATCCTGGAACACCTTCCCTGTCATCTGGGGGCTGGTCCCAACAAATGCGACGTTTTCCTCACTTCTACTTCCAGACGCCACTACCAATCCCACCTTCATGCGTCCTGCTGCCCCCTGGCCTGCACCCACGATGTGCTCCAGGGATGCCTTTATGTGGGACCGTGGCTGCATGCCCGCTTTGGGAGTGCTACCATGGCCCTCGGACGCCTGCATCTTCCCTCGCAAGTCTGTTTCAATCCTCGGGCTCTGCATCAAGCCCTGAGAACACACGTGACCACTGAAACAACCTGGCCGTGGCCCATATGCGATCGCAGCATCGTTCTCTACGCCTGCAGCCAGAGTGGGCAGTCGCACATGCGTGCTGGCTGCCGCGCTGCCTTCAGGGGCTTCCCGCAGTCCCTGCAGGGTGTCTGTGCTCTCGTCTCGTCTCCCCTCTCTATTCTCCACAAGTTCCCCCTCTGCTACTTCTCGAATCCTTGGCTGGTCCAACGATACCATGGGGCTAATCGCTGCCGGGTCGATGGACTTCACCTGGTCACCCATCATGCTGACATGGTTACTTGGCGGGACCGCCACGGCTTCCGCCTCGCTAGCGGAATCCCCCCCACGTGACCTAGCGTACAGCACGCCCGCAGTGCCAAGCCTGGCACTTGGATGAGCCACAAAAGCGGAGCCAAGCCGGTCTGTGCTAGGGCTCGAGGTGCGAACGCGCGAGGGGGAGAGACTACTTGGCCTCGAGACACCCATGTCCGTATGGGTGGATGCAGGTGCCCCAGTGGATGGGCTCAAACCCGGAATGGATGGGTTCAAGCCCGGAATGGGGGCATTGGAGCGCATCATCGATGGGCTCAGGGCCAGCAGCGATGGCACTTGTGAGCCCAGCGGGGATGGGCTGATGCTCATTCCGGGCCTAGGGACGCTGTCCTCCTGCTTTGATGGGGTCGCCTCCACGGCTGTCACAAGGCTGGGCCATGACAACCTCTGGGTCGGGTCATCGCCGCCCTCCGCCGCGCCGTCCCCTTGTGCGGTTGCTGTGGGGGTATGCTTCGCGCGTGCCACCTCTTGGCCACAGGGGTCGGTGGGCCCCGATCCAGGGGTACCGCTACCCGCAGACGCTAGTAGCCTATTCGCGCTCATGCATGGGAAATCCGCGCGGTCTGATGCAGTCGTGCCTGAGCTCATGGAACTATACCCCCGTCCAGATGGAGATCCCATGGAACCAAGGGCCCTGAGAAACGGGGAAGCTGCGCGAGTGGAGCTGGCGCTCGCTATGCCCGTGGATGAGTTTCCTGCGCCCGTTGGCGGCGTACCCACGCTGAGCCTTGATGGGGCAGCGGGGCTCGCTGATGGGCTGTCTGCACTCACGGAGCGGCCATCAGCACGCACAACCGGGCTGTCTGCGCTCACGGATCGGCCATCAGCACGCACAACCGGGCTGTCTGCGCCCACGAATAGAGTAGCGGTGCCCGTTACGGGGGTCTCAGCGCTCATGGATGGGCTCTCCGTGGCCATGGATGGGCTGCCGCCGCCCGAGGGACGGGACACGATGGCCTCCTTCGTGGACAGTTCGTCGGGCGTCGTGGACACCTCCAGCAGGGCCGTGGGCAGCGACTCGGCCGACAGGTTAAGCACGATGGAGTCCGACGTGAGGTTCATGCTGGGCGATGTCATGTCCATACTGGGAGAGCCGAGCTTCATGCTGGCAGACGGTACATCCTGCAAGGCATTCTCGGCCCCCATCGTCAGGCTGCCCTCCAGGCCAGGGAAGAGGGACAGGGAGTCGCCACCGAGCAGCGTGGACACGGAGCCGAGTCGTGGCATGCGGGACGGGTCCCGTGTGTCGGCGGTATGGTCGGCATGGATGGACATGTCGGCGTTGTTGCGGATGTACCAGCTGCTCTCCTGTTCGGCTGCTCTCCCGCTCCCCTGTTCGTCGTCGCCCGCGAGGGATCGGCACAGGTTGCGCACGTGGGCCTGCGGCAGGCGATGAGGGGCCGAGGAGGCCACAAGCACGGAAAGCAAGAAGCAGAGGAAATAATTCATAGAGGACCTAAATATACGATAAAACAAGGAGCACAGGAAATAATGAATAGAGGACCTAAAAATGTGATAAAACAAGAAGCAGAGGAAATAATGAATAGAGGACCTAAATATACGATAAAACAGGAAGCAGAGGAAATAATGAATAGAGGACCTAAGTATACGATAAAACAAGAAGCAGAGGAAATAATGAATAGAGGACCTAAGTATACGATAAAACAAGAAGCAGAGGAAATAATGAATAGAGGACCTAAATATAAGATAAAACAAGAAGCAGAGGAAATTATTATTAGAGGAAACACGAGGGAAATTTTCCACCCACACTAGGGGGGTATATGCAGTGGAGAGACGTCCCACGCGTGCTGGGGTCAGCCACGTTCAACACTTTTGGACCTGAGTTGCGAATACATAATTACCACAGCTCGCCCATGCTGGCAATTATGCTGTCAAAATACACCCTTCTCGGCACCCTTATGTTGTTGATGTAGATGCTGATGAAGTAGAAGACGGTGAAGCCACCCAATTGTTTTTTCCCTCATGCAGCGCCACCCTCTGTTGATGTGCAGGCTGCCCTGGGGCAACAGCACTCCAGCCTGATCGTTGTGAGTTCGATATCGAACTATATTTTGGCAAGCTTGAAGGTCATCGTGCGGCAACATGCTCACGCACTTTCAACCACATGCACGTATGTTAGATGCTGCTAGTTCCGCTCTCGTGTAGTTGAAACTTGGACGCCAACCTAATGGCCTCCCTGAAGGAGGCTAGAATTTTCCAGCTCAGCTCACTGCCGCCTTGCGTCACCCCATGGACAGAGAAGAGTTCGTCACGAAGTTCTCACGGACGATGTTTGACGTCACTTACTTTCTTAGAACTGCGAGTGCGCACATGCTCCCGACGTTTCCAAAGTGTGAATGTCTGTCCTCTCAACAAGCACAAAGGCTGCTGCATTATACAGGCTGCAGTGCAGAATTTCGGTCAGCCTGGCGGTCTTTGTTGATCACCGCATGATTAACTAAATCCCAGGCCTCGATCAGCAGGCCTCGGTGCTAGAAGCCTGCATGAAGGGTAACAGCATTAGTGCTTTGCCCAAACAAGGGGCGACCCCTAACTCGGCGAGTACCAAAAGTCCTTTACTAAGGGAGCTACCATTAGTCGCTTATCGCCAAAACCGCCCTCACCTCTGCAAGCGCGTGTTGGCGTAGGCTCTTGCGCAGTCCGGACGCCAGCTTCGCGATGGCTTCCAGGCACGAGGCCTTCCAGGTGCTTGCGGACGCCAGCACACCGGCCACCCATTCGTTGGACGCCCGGATGTGGCGCAGGCAGGCGAGCTGTCAGCGAGAGGGCCGGGCAACGCGGGGTAAGGGTGGCGTGTGGAGGGCGTGGGGGTCAACCTAGATGGTGTGCATGGCAAAGGTGTGTGCAAGACCTGGCGTGCATGGCACAGGTGTGAGCAGACCTGGCATGCATGAGACTAGAGGTTATACTACCATGACCACCAGTATGCGTGCATATGACAGGAAGTGTGTGCGCGTGTGTGTACATATGAGCCCCCGGGACGGTCCCCCCCGACTAGATACGATGCAGATGAGAAATTGGATGCAAGGAGAGGCCTCTCGCCACTAGAGGTCATCACAAGGACAAAAGGGGCCATCACAGGGAGGCATAAGCTGATAAGCACCAAAAGGGGCCATAGGAGGCCATGGGGCAAACGCTACAAAACGGGCCATCATAGACCATGAGGCAAAAGCACCTGAAGGGGCCATCATAGGCCATGAGGCAAAAGCACCAAACGGGGCCATAACTGGCCACAAGGCAAAAGCACCAAAAGGGACCATAAGAGGCCAGCATCCATTACCATTAGAAAACCGTCTATTACCCGGGGCGACCTCGAGGAAGAATAAAAGGCCAAAAGGAAACGGTCAAAGGCCGCCTAGAAATTCACCCATCCCATTCGCCTGCGCATCCCCCATCCCGCCCATTTCCTTGCATGCCCACCTGGGTGTCGGCCCACGCCTACCCTCCCGTGAGTGCGTGCGCACGTGCCCACGTGCGTGCGTGCGTGCGGGCGGGCGGGCGAATTGGTGTGCTGGATAGGAACTAGGTACAGGCAGGCACCAAGCCCCACCAAGTGCAATCCAACCCCACCAAGCGTTTTTAACTAGAGCAGGCAGGCAGTCAGGCAAACAACCCCTCCCAAAATATTCCATGGAAACAGGCAGATGAAGGACACCACCCAAAATTTATCAAAACGAGGCCGGCAGGAACCCTAGCATGTTGCACCGGGCAGGCAAAATAAGACACAGCACCCACCCGCGTTTCGTTGAAGGCGCTAATCTCTCGTTGTGCCCTCTCCAGCATGCTCCTGGCGAGGTGAGGTGTCAGGTTAGGGTGGCCCGTTTGGAAGTGCCACGAGGACAATAGAATGCATGATTCCAAGGCAATGTGCGATGATACGGCTTGACGATACCGCTAGGAGATGAGGAAATGGTTGCCAGCGAAGTGAGGTACCGATTAGATACATGATATGCCACCAGACTGCAGCATACCCTTGTAAACATGACACGCCGCTAGACACAGCAAGTGGGGAAGAAAACGAATCAAAAGACTGCTCTTCTCAACCTCCTCTCATGAAAAAAAGCAGTGCAAACACCACGCCAAACAGCAGTTACACCGCGAGTCCTTTATCACCACAGTAAAGGCATTGTGTCGCCAGTGCTCTGGGCTATGTGCTACATATACTCCCAACGGAGTTATGTTCCTAATTAAGTAATGGCATCGTGTTGCCAGTGCTCTGGGCTATGTGCTACATATACTCCCAACGGAGTTATGTTCCTAATTAAGTAATGGCATCGTGTTGCCAGTGCTCTGGGCTATGTGCTACATATACTCCCAACGGAGTTATGTTCCTAATTAAGTAATGGCATCGTGTTGCCAGTGCTCTGGGCGATGTGCTACATATACTCCCAACGGAGTTATGTTCCTAATTAAGTAATGGCATCGTGTTGCCAGTGCTCTGGGCTATGTGCTACATATACTCCCAACGGAGTTATGTTCCTAATTAAGTAATGGCATCGTGTTGCCAGTGCTCTGGGCGATGTGCTACATATACTCCCAACGGAGTTATGTTCCCAATTAAGTAATGGCATCGTGTTGCCAGTGCTCAGGCTGATCATGTTTTTCTCTCATGTCTCTCACTCCCCGATACCCTTGCATCCTATAACGCCGTGTATCCACACAACGCACAGCCATCGCTGCGGTTGCAATATGCCACAATGCACCTACACGCGTGCAACACAACTATTTTTCCAGGTGAATAAGCTCAACAGGTGTAAAATTGGCCTGTCCAGGATATTTCGGGCAAACATGGAAGTAAAAGAGAAATGCATTACCAGCACTCTTCTTCGTCAGGAACTGCACGGAATGGGCCAGAGGTGGAAACTCCCCTAGGGGTGTCGCTCGCGCCCATGGTCCCTCCCCGTGAGGATGACTCCCTGGTGGGGTAGGAGCCTCCCTCGGGCGCGGCCGCCATGCTGGCATCCTGGTCTGCCCAGCGAGCCTCCATGGTTGGCACAGGCATGCTGTTCAATGGGTGGCAGGTCTCGCGACAGAGGCATGTAAAGCAAGGGATGAATGGTGTTAGGTATCAGGCATTTGGAAGCAGGCATTGGTAAGACAAACAGGCATTTTGTAGCAGGCATTGGGTGACAGGCATAGTGGAGTAGCCGGCATTCTGCAAGGGTGCCCGCAAGAAACATGTTGAGCCAACGGGGGAATGTGCACGAAAGAGCAACCACCGCCCGGCACACGCTTGCAAACGTAGGCTCTCCTTTGTGCTATTATTTGAGAGCTCTCCTTTGTGTTATTGTTTGAGTGCCACATGTATGTGTGTGCCGTTGTGTGTGGGTCGCACGCATGTATGCGCTATGGTTTGTGGGCTGCATGTATCAGGCAAGTCCAAGAACAAATGGCAAGCCAAACGTCGCAGAAGTGAGGCCAAACGTCGCAAGAAGCGTCGCACTCGGACTCTGTGCAAGCAGCGGGGTCTTTTGTCCCCCCAGGCATGTCACTTTGTGCCCCCATGAAACGCTATCAGACGGACAAACTTGACAATTATTGCTTGTAGCGTGCCGCCCTTCAATCACCGCTAAACAGCCCCGATGCGGACATGAACAACGCGGCAACCCAACACGGGCTGCTTAGCAGTGACTGACGACCCCACATGCATGGTCTGGACACCCCCAGCCTGCACTGCTTGTTGAATCCGAACGAACACATTATGCCTACCACATCTTGCAACAGTAGCAGATCTATACCTGTTCATCCTCTCCACTGCAAATGACAGGAACCCGGAACCCACCTGGCGTCCTGCCCACGTGGCACCAGCCACCCACCTGGCATCCTGACCATCAGGCACGTATAACCCACCTGGCGTCCTGCCCCAGCAGCTCCAACTGCCGCACGCACAAGTCCAGCGCCAGCACCTGCTGCAGCAGGCTCGTGCCATGCACGCGGGTGCGCGCAAAGAAGGTGCGGACGCGGCCCATACCTGCCACACAAAAAGGGGGGGGGGGGGGGGCACGGCGGGGCACAGCGGTGGACTTGCAGGACGCTTGGTGGGTAGGTTGGAGCGGATCATGTTAGTGGATAGCAAGCAAGATGCGACGTGGGTGCCGGGTGCAGCGATGCAGGTTGCTGCCGATGCGTGAAGCAGCATTTAATAAACACGCAGACGGCGCCACGTGCGTGAAGCCACAAAGGTGGGTGAAGAACGGGGTGCTGAAAGGGGCGGCTCATTCACCACCATGCCATTATCACATTCATTTTTTACAGCAATGGCCATGGCTCTTTATCTGTTTCTGTTATCAAAAGCAGTCCAGATCATTTGCAAAACAAGCCTAATGACCCAAAAGCAGGTTTACTCCGTCGGCCCTAGAACCGCACATGCCTGGTATCACTCTGTGTGCACGCGAGCACTCATCAATGCATGGAAAGATAGAGAGCAGATGGTTGTACCCCTCACCTCTCTTCGCCATGAAAATTATTTGCACGCTTCCCTCAGTAGCTCCCCCCTTGTAAGCTCCCGTTGCAAGCCCCAATAATACGCTCCTACTTGTCCACCTCATGGGCCAGACCACCCAGTTTCATGCAGAATCCTGCCTGCATTCCGTCCCCATGACTGGTTACTCACGCCAGCCTACTACCAGCCTACTGGTTACTCACACCAGCATGTCATCATGGTGGGTTGCATGGGCTGCTACACTAGACTGCCAACTAAAGATCGCGATCTTTGCCATGGCTCCGCAAGGCATGGGCACGCCTGGTTCCAAATTTACAGCGACCACAATGGGCAGTACATTAAAAATGGCAGCAAGATAACGACAAATGGATGCAAGATCCTTGAGTTTCAAAAAGCCCCCCCCCCCCCCCCTTCCCTTCCCCACCCCACCCCGCAGCAATCTCCTCCTCCCTTCTCCCTTCCCAGTCCCCCCCCCCCCCGGATACAGCTGTTCAGGGTCATCCGGCTAGGCTCAACTGCATTTTCTCTCGCTCATGCTCTTGCCTTAAATCGCCGCATCTTAACTCACCTTTAATCGCCGCATCCAGCGTTGCCGGGGAAACCCACGCGTGATCCGTCATGACTGCCACCGAGCGCCGCGCCGACCCGATGACACGCATCGAGTCATGCAAGGACTTGCGTACGTCACCGCCTCTCGTCCCGTGCGCGTCGAGGCTGATGCTGGCACTGCTGCGTAGCTCTCGCACGCCAAGGCTGGCATCCCTTAATCCTGGCATTCCACGTTGTTGCTCGTCGCCTGCCGCCACCTCCACCACATCGCCGTTACCTAAGCCCCCGGTCCCCACGGCCCAGATCGCCATCATGCTCGAGGGCACATAACTTAACCGTAACCCCGTCGATAAGGAGTCATCTCCAGGACCTTGGGTGGTTTCCATCCCCGTTGAATCGCACTCCTCACCCTCCCCTTCCTGTTCACCTTCATCAGCAAGTTCGGTTATCCCAGCCAGCACCGATGCCACCCGCATCGACACCAGTTCCGCTTCTACCGCACGCCACCGCTCCGCCCCGGCCGCCATGCCCGCCTCGGCGTCCCCCAGCCGCCGCCTCAGGTCCGCCACCTCCTCCGCGTGCCACTTCCTGAGCCCCGCCAGCTCGTCCTCTTGTTCTAATTTGAGCCTCTCGATCACCCCCTCGAGCCCCCGGAGCTCGTCCGCGTGCGAGTCCTTTAACTCTTGCGCCCGTCGCTTTAACTCCTCCGCCCGCGCCTCGGCCTCCGTCAGCGCGTTGCCCCTTCGCGCCAGCTGGACACGCAGCGAACGCGACACCTGGCACAGGCGGTGGAGCCGGTCCAGCGCGTCGGTTACCAGACCGCGCCGCTGCCGCCGCCTCTCCCCATCATCATTCGCTTTCCCATTATAATTCGCTTTCGTGTCTATTGGTCCTGCCGTGGGTGCTGCCGTGCCCACAAGTCCCCCTGAGGTCACTCCAGATGCAGTTTCTGCGTTAGGGCGTGGGCAAGCTGGAAGATGCGCCCCAGCGCCGCCAGGGCGAGCGAGCGAGCTAGCATATGCCCGGTGCCCCACTCCACGATAGCGCCCACTACCATCATCACCATCAGCGTGCCCGATTCTGCCCCCAACCGCCGCACCCTCCTCGAGGGCACGGGCAGCACTGCCGTTTCCATCACGATCAAGAGCCCACCGAGGGGTAGAGATATCTCCGCTCTCGATGCCGTCCCCCGTAACACCACCCTTAACGACACCACCACTAGGGACACCACCCCCAACGCCATCCTCACCAGCAGCATCACCCCCAGCGAGGGTACTCGGCCCATTATCAGCCCCCCCCTCGCTCAACTCCAGCTCGCACATGAGCACCGCTTGGTGCAGGCACACGCTGAGGTCATCAAGCTCGTACCGCAGGGTGGCCAATGCATCGAGGCCTGGTTCCTCAGATGGGGCCCCGGTGGCCCGGCAATCCCAATCGTTGCCCTGCACAGCGTCAGGGACCAATGATGGTCCTGTGGTCGTCAGGGCTGGACCCTCACTGCGGCCCACATTCTCCGCCCGCGCTGACGGGAGGGCCGTCGTCGCTGCCACCGTCACCAGAGGACGCGTCGCCGTGGTCCCATCCCCATGCATGCGTCGCGGCTCCGATAGAGAGACGCCAGCTGTCCCAGTCGCAGCTCCACCGGCGGAATTGTTGGTTTCGAGGCTGTGCCTCTGTGAAACGAGAGCTCCAATCGCGCCCGGTGAATTTGCTGTTGCGACCCCGAGCACGCCTTCCCTCATGCCTTCCCTCATGCGCTCCCTCATGCTTTCCCTCGATGTGCCCAACACGTGGTGGCTTGGGTCCATAGGACCCTCTCTAGCTACCACAGAGGGCATCGAAGCTGCCGTCGTGGATGATGCCGATGACAAGGGCCACGTCACTTCCACGGGTAATGGTGATGGCAAGTAGGTGGACGTCGCCAGCGGGGACGCGGTCGAGAGACTGGCGCCGCCACCACCGCTGCTGCTGCCGCCGCCTCCGCTGTGAGCCATGATGAGCTGGCGCCGCAACGCCTGGACGCGTGCGGAGAGGCATGCGGCCATCTCCTCTACGCCCGCTTGTAATGCTAGCGCACGGTGCGCCAGGATGGGGTGGGGAGGTAGCTGCTCCTGCTGCTCCTGCCCATCTTGTATTTCTTGTTGCTGCTCCTGCTGCTGGTGGTTATACCGGTGCAGGTAGCTGTGTTGCCCCTGTGCTGCTGTGTTGTTCCCATAAAGTCCTGCCCCAGTGGCCATCATGTCCAGGGCAAGGGGCCCCGCGTTGTCGTCAAACTGTCCCGAAAAGTCATGGTGGAGCCTTGAATTGCTGTCGTGGGCCACTTCTGCCCTGGCCATGCCTGCTACCGCCGCCCCGCCTCCCATCCTGCCCAGGGGATGCGCTGCCACATCGTTGAGGGGGTGTTGTTCTCCCCCCGAGACCGCGTCAGCGTGCGCGCGCAGCCGGCCGTGCAGCTGCACCAGGATGCGATGGAGGAGGACGCTCGACTGGTGACGATGCGTGGCGGGGTGCGGTGGGACGCCAGGTGGGTGAGGGTGGGTGGGATGGGATGTGGGAGGGGTGGCGGGATCAGGTGCAAAAGGGGAGGGAAAAGTATGTTATTTCGGCATCCTAGCTGTGCAGAGGCAAGCCCTTGGATTCTGATTGTGACCAGTCCCTTGTGACGAATGGGAAACGTATGCGTGCAGGCTGACAAGTGGGCGACACAAGAGGACGTGTGCAGTGCGCAGACGCGCCGCCACGGCATCAGCAGCGTGCACGGTATGCCGGTATGCGGACCACGGGAGCTGCTGGTAGGATCACCTGTGGATGGCTAGCGCGCGGGCATGACTGTCATCCGCAGGCAGTCATGACTGTCATCCGCAGGCAGTCATGATCACAATATCATCACAACTGCGGTCACGACTGCAGTTCCTGTATTCGTATACGTGCCACCAGGGCATCAGCCGCATGCACATCAGCAGTATGCCCCCCCTGCATGCTGCCCACCAAACGGTAGCGTGCCTGGACACATAATGCTCTGGCGTGACATTCCGCTGCATGTATATGTATGTATGTATATGTAGCCTCTCGTTCTCAATGTATATATATACAGCATCAGCCGTGCGCACATGTGTACCTTACGCCATGCGGTGTGCTTGATGTTCTGCGAGCCCAACTAATCGGAGCGGGCGGGGACGTACCGCTATGGCGTCGGCGGCGTCATTATGCTCCCGCTCGCACACTCGCGCCTGCTCCTGCAACACCCGCGCCCGCTCCTGCAGCACCTCCAGCTCGGCCGACAGGTCCAGGATCTCGGCATCTTTCTCGCACACGACGGCCTTGAGCAGGGAGATCTGGGCATGTTCGTGTGGATGTGACGAACGACAGCAGTGTGACAAACCGCAGCAGTTTGACAAACGACAGCAGTTTGACCAACGTCAGCATTTTGACAAATGGCAGTAGTATGACAAAACGCCCATGACCGTTCATTAGAGAAGCAAGTGAATGTATAACATTGTCTCCTTGGTATAAGATTGAGGCGGGAAACAGAAGAACCGGGCATGTGAGCTATTGAGCCCGTTGGCCAAGAACCGTTGGCTATTGGAACTCGCTTCCCCCTTAGTCCGATGGATTATATATATGGAATATATATTATTATTACATATATTATTCTACATAGAATAATGAATCCAAGCTGTTGTAGCTGGGGTGTTGATATCAGGTTGCTGGGATGTGGCTAGTCCAAGGGTACTTTGATACTTGCCCACTCAGATCCAGGAACTACTGGGCACAGCAAAACTGGCAGCTGGGGGCCTCAACAAAGGGAGGGCCCACGCAGACTCCATGCTGCCAACTTTAGCGCCAGCCACACACCCCCAAGCGGCGCTTTAGAAGTTTGGAGTGCCCAGTTCCTGAAAATGAAAAATTAATACACCCACCTCCTTAGCGAAGCGAGCGCTCAACGCTGCAGCCACCGCAGTCGCCGCTTGTGCTGCAGCCGCCGCCGCTATCGCCTCCCCTTCCGCCGTCGCCGCCGCCGCTGCGGCCCTCGCGTCCACCTCTTCTGCGCTTGCGGCACTGTTTGCTGCTGCTGCTGCTGCTACTGCTGCTGCTGTCACCGCCGCTGCCGCTCCCTTTGTCGCCGTCGCCGTTGTCGCCCCTGCTGCTCCCTTGGCTGCCGTTTTCACTGCTACAGCTCCTGTTGCCGCGTCTCCATACATCCTTGTGCTGGCCCCGTCGGCAGCATCACCGTCTGTAGCTTCGGCGTCGGCGGCATGGCGCGTACGCAAGGCCGTCCCAGCACCGCCGTGACTCGAGGCCTCCACCGCCTCCGATGAATTGCCTCCCGCATCCACCGTGCCATTTCCTGCCATCACGTCCCCTGCCACGTCCTTGTTTCCATTGGCCAAGTCCACGTCACTCCGACCTCCACTTTCACCAGCACGGTGCTGCGTGGAGCCACCTGGCCCTGATGGCAGCCACCTGGCGTCAGCCTTCACGTGATATGGGTTCTCGGCCCGCAGTTTAGCCCCATCCGTGACGCTATCAGGTGGACTTCCCACTCGCAGCCCCCCATCCACGCTGCTGCTGCTGCTGCTGCTGGTAAAGTCCAGGCGGGTGCCCAACGCGGTACCAAAGGTGTCGCTACTGTCCGTCCCGCAGTGGGCACACGTTCTTGACAGCGTGACAGGTGTCTCCCTGTCCACGTGGGAGTGAGGAAGAGAGTTGTCGCTAACGAGTTCTGCGGGACGGCCGGCTGGCAGCCTCAATGGCGAAGTGGCGATGCTGGCAAACGCGGGAGTTGAGCTCAACACCGGCGAGCTGGGCCCCTCCTGCGCCTTTTGTGTGCTGGCATGCGTGTGGGCCTCCAGCAGTAAAGCAGTCGACTCCTGGATCGTGCGCACCTCCTCCCTGGTGGATGCATGTGGAAACAGTGAAGTAAATGCAAGCATATGCAGCCAGTGACGTATACACAGGCATGTGAGGCCAGTAGAGTGTATACAGGATTGATAAATGTGTGAGTACAAACTCGCATACGTGAGTGCACTTGCGCATGCGTGAGTATGCGTGCGCGTACATGAGCCCACGTGAGTATACTTCAGGAGTATCTCTATATCATACTGTACGGTACTCACTGCTACTATACTTTTGTGAGTACAGTGATACAACTACATGAATATACACGAATGAGTGTGCTTGTGACTACAAGGGGTGAATGAAGAGGGTGGCATAGCAGATGGGCCGGAGGGGACGTGAGGTGGGCAGGTGGGTAGCCTTGCAGGCGGGTGGGGTGGCCCGGGCCTAGGGTGGGTGACACTTGCCCCCGTGAACATGGTAGAATGAGTGTTGGGAAGCAAGGAGGATCCTGAGGAAGTGGAGTTAGTCTCCATGCTTTGCTGCAGACTAAGTCTCAAAGGCATTGTGAATACAACGTATGAATAGGAGGATCCTGAGGAAGTGGATGCTTTGAATATGAAAAAATCAGAATGAGAACGAGTCTAGGGTGAACGAGGGATTCACCGGAAACCCATCATCCTCTACCCCTTCCAATGCTCCCATCCCCCCTCAACCCCCTCCCACCGCGCATCCCCACCCAGACATACACGCCAGACCACCAGGATCAGTCATCCCACCCCCACCCCATCCCCGGTGCCGCCGCCGCTGCCACCCCCACATGCATACACACCTGGCCGCGTTCAGCCGCGCCTGCAGCACGAGTTGGTCTTCCGCCGCCGTGTCCAACCGGCGCTGCATCTCCCGCACGACGTCATGTGCCTTGTCCGCCACCTGTTGCAGGGCGTCCAGCTTGACGCGCGCGGCCGCCTCCACTTTCTCCTGAGAGAGTCATCGCGCAATCGATTTTTTCTCGTGGGGGCGATGCCGTGTGATGGGCCAGTACGAAAACTTTGAAACATTTCTGTCCATGTGATTAAGTTTTCTTCACATGCAGGCATCACGACATGGGCGGCGACAAGCAGGTGCCTTCAAACTTTTTCCGCACTTCTTGCTGCTGTGCTTCTTAGACACCGGTTTATGGAGGCAGCACTGGTTCAAATGAATCAATAAATAAACGCGCATTCGGCCTTTACAATGCATCATGGGACCTTACAATAGTTAAAATAGAATTCATTAGAACAATAGAACTCCTAGATGTGTGCAAGTCATGGGGTTTGTCGGGGTACGGTACAACATCCATGCATTGTCTTCATTGTTCCCTCCCACGACAGCCAGGGACAGCAACACGACGGGCCCAGACATGGGTAGTAGTACATGATAATTGTATGAGTACTTCTCGAGATCGTGGCGATGATAGGCCAGTGGTGGGTGGGTAGTACAGGAAGACTCCTCTATGGCTCTTTAAAACTTGAGGCAACAAATTGATATAACATTGCCGGTGGTCTCATTGACATAACACAGACTGAAATTCTATCCATTCCGTAATTGCGTCAATTAGGAAAGTGAACTTGAACTACCATCTTGTAGCACCTAATTACGACTAGAATGAGACGGAATAACAACTCAAGGAAATACCTGCGACACTTTGGGCAATTTTTAAATAGGGATGGCGTGCATGCCCGTGCTTGTAATGAGATACCTTCTCGGCGGCCACGGCCACGTCACATCGGCGCTCGGCATCGGCCAGCGCCTGGCGAAGGCCCTCCATCTCTGCCCGTGCAGCCAGCAGCCGTGCCTCCATCTTCGTTGCTGTCGTCTGCCACGCACCCGCCTCCCCCTTGGCCTGCTCCTCGGCCGCGCGGTGCTGGGACAGCTGACATGATTCGATGAGCGACGACACATGGGATGTTCCGTGGGATGCATCCATGGGACGTAGGAAGCATTAACAGAAGCAGCGTGGTGCAGGAATGGGACGTATGCAAACAGAAGCAGTTTGGTGCATGCATGGGATGCACGCAGGCAGAAGTAGTTTGGTCACTTTGGCGCATGTATGGGACGTTGCGGTGCAACGTTTAGGGTGTGGTATGCCGATAGATGACACATCAGCACCTGTAGCGAATCAGATCTACGGTAGAAAACTGCTTCATCATGCGGAGCATGCTGCTGGCCGTCACATGCATGAGTTTGGTCAATGCACTAAGAAACAAAAGCCGCGGAAAGACCACACGCCACCATTGACGTCATCATTTAAACAAATACTTACATCCCCCGACCTCCTCTTCCTCCCTTTCGCCCTCAATGCCATGTCCTTGTTTGTTTCTAGGAGTTACAAGGAAAAGGAAGAAAGCTTCTAAGCAGGAAATCTTAAAGTCTTAAACAATTGACAGTCCATTCTGTCTTCTGCCCTTGTCATGGTGCCCCACACCAGAAACCACACCCAAAAAAAATCAAGCAATGCTAAACACCAGTACATAACCACACACGAAATCCATCAGAAAATCCATCCATCAGAAAATCCATCCATCAGAAATCCATTCATCAGAAATCCATTCATGAGCTCCTTACCCTCGTCTCCCATTGGGCGTTTTCTTCCCTCTGCCTCTCCAGCTTGGACGTGGCGTCCTCCAATGCCACCTGGCACACAGCCAGGTAGAGTGCTTATCATTAAAAGAATTAAATGATTATCAGCTCTTCCAATAAGTATTCCAGGAGAAACAGATAAGGGTCCTTATTAGGAGAAACAGACAAGGATGCGAAAACGATCCAGTTTCCTTTGTCAGAAAAGCATGTAGGGGCCCCTCCTGTATCCGATACAAGAGTGTTTTCTTGAACAGGCTACAGACGGGAAACAGTGCATGCTCATATTGGCGCTGTCATTTCCACATTTGCCAGCTTGTCATAGAACCGTGCAACATTGGTAGGTGCTGCTAGATTTAGTTACGCTGGGAAAGATCAAGCAAGCAGGCACGAGGCAGGCAAGAACAGTCCAATGGCCGGACGTCACAGGAACGGCAGCTACCATGAACGCACACACACAAAAAAAGATGGGGACATGAAGAAAACTCCTGCCGCCGCCCGGACGTCCATGGAAGATAGCCTAGCAGTGCCATGTGAGTTGGGCCAGGGTTGGCTTGGACTAGAGTAATACATGAGCATACATGCAGCCAGCAGCTCCCTCTCCTTGGCTTGCCACCAGGTACCACCTACTATTTTACAACTATAGACAGAAAGCATATTGTAGAATGCCTGGATGTCAACCATCTGTTACCGCATACCTGCAGCTCTTTCTCCTTGGCTTGCAGTGCCCCGATCTGCTCCGTGGCGCCCTGCCAGGCGCTCGCAAACTCGGCCTGCAGGGTCTCCAGCTCGCGGTGCATGCGCTGCTGGCACCTGTCACGGAACGCACCCGCCTCCGCCAGCGCAGTCTGGACCACGTCCTGGAGTTTACGTCGACAATTGCCCACGTCACGTTGCGAATGGCACGACCCACGTCGAGACACTTGCTTACGTCAGGTTGCAGCTTGCATGAGCCACGTCGACACACCTGCTTACGTCAGGTTGCAGCTTGCATGAGCCACGTCGACACACTTGCATACGACACATCGAAGATTGCACACACCTGGCATGTATGCGAGCACTATGCAAGCATTGTGCGGGCAGCATTTCTAGTGTGCCAGCAGGCAGCATCAACAGGCATGGATTACAGTGCGTCAACAGGCTGCATCAAGTGGCACTGCCTACCATCTCGCCTGTATTCTGATCGCCTGTATGTTTGGAAGAGCAGGGGCAGAGGTAGCGCATGCTGGTAACTATGGGCAGCGCAGTGAGCAGCGCATGCTAGTAACAGTGGGCAGCACAGTGACCAGCTCATGCTAGTAACAGTGGGCAGCACAGCGGGTAGCTCATGCTAGTAACAGTGGGCAGCACAGCGGGCAGCGCATGCTAGTGATAGTGGGCAGCACAGCGGGCAGCGCAGTTGGCAGCACATACTTGTGGGCACAACATACCCTCATCTCCGCACACGATGGGCACGACAGCGCCGCCTGGTCTCCTCCTCCCTGGTCGCTGCCGCTCCCCGTCGCCGCTGATGCCATGCCGGCACCCTTGCAGGGATCGGCACCGCCCGCCGGTCCTGGGGCCCCAGGCTGGGTGGGTGCCGCGTGTGCTTCTGCTACAGCGCTGCCACCGACCGAGGTCCTTGCCATAAGAGCTGGGTTTGGTGACGAGGTCGATGTGGCCGCTATGTCGGGCAGTGAGGCTGCAAGCGGTTGCTGGCAGTGGCCACATGATGTGGCGACACCTCCCTGGGATGCGGACGCGCCACAACCACGAGTGTGGGAGGTCGACGCCAGCTCAGCCAGCTGAGTCAGCGCTTTGCTCCTCTCTTGGTGCGCGAGAGCGGCCTCTCTCTGCGGTGGGTGGGTGGGTGGGTGGTGGTCACGCAGGCAATGTCCCACGCATGTGTGCGACATAAGAAATGTTGGCATCACCCTAACGGTTCTTCGAAAATGAAATTTAAAAAATCCAGTGCTTACCTGGTTACCTCCAGTGTTTACCTGGTTACCTCCAGTGTTTACCTGGTTACCTCCAGTGTTTACCTGGTTACCCCGTGACTCTCCCAATGGAGACAGGCGCATGGGTGAATGCGCTAGGTCCCACACCGCGTGCTAGAAGATCCCACACCTTCGGCTAGAAGAGCCCACACCGTGTGCTAACCCTCCTCCCATGTGCTAACCCCTCTCCCATGTGGTACACCCCCCCAAGTATTGTACCCCCACCACCACCACAATGTGCTGCAACTTGCCCACCACCATCCTTGCCAGGCCAGCCAGCAAAGCATGCTTATTTTCTGCCCACCCAGCACCCCTGCACTCCGTTCATGCTAGCCGCCTACGCTATTCAGGATAGACGACGATAACAGAAGCGCGGCTGATTTCAACTCAGGACGCATCACTCAAACGGGGGATCATGCCGAGTATAACAGGTGGACAGAACCATCCTGGTTGGCTGGAAGACCATGCCAACCATGCAATGAGGTACGCAGCCCACTACAATGTTTGTAGTTAGTAACGCGACCAACGAAACGATGTTCTCATGACAACTGACGAAGCTGCCCCCTTGGAAGTCATGGTAAACGTTGTCGAAATGCTTCAAGGTGTGAAAATAATTCCTATTAGTTTATAGTTTGGCCGCATTCGAGACGCTGGAGCGTTAGTTAGTGCCAGGCAGGCCTTTGCATTTACTTGTACGTTGTCTTCGCAGGTTCGTACGGATTACCTGGAGTACGGCGGCTTCCGCGTCTCGTTGCCGCAAGGCTTCCTGCAAGGCGCAGAGAAGCCTCGTTTGTGCTGCCAAAGCCCTCCTGCTGGCCGCACACTTCTCTTCCAGTTTGACAATCCGAGCCTCTTTTGACCTGGTATTGCGCATTTCTTCCTCGGGGGCCGATTCAGCACCACTGCATGGCCCATCTGACTGGAAACCTCCTTCGCCATTGCTGGTAGGCCCCGAATGCCCCGCAGGTCGAGAATTTCGATTGGCCTCTAAGTCTTGGTTTTCCCGCGGTGCAGAGAAACCTTTTCGTGCCTCACTTAAACTCTCGGGGGGGGGCGCAGCTGCGGCGTTTTCTGCACGAGCGATGTCGGGTCCAGAAGACTTCAGCTCGTGCGTCGTAGTCCTAGACTGCGAGGTGCCCCCAGCAAGACTTGCCAGATCATTCACCCAGGCATTCTGCTCCGCACGCAGCCTCGCTAGCATAGAGCTCCGCATGGCTCTACTATCAAGGCATGCTAGCCGGGTAGGCAGGCCGATGCGGACGTGCCATCGCAGTCGAAATCAACTTACACCAAACATCGGATTTGGCTGACGCAGGTAAAGGGATGACCCCGTTCCTCGGCTTGCAAGGCGGCCATGGCCGCTGCCGATGCTTGTATATCTCTTATTATTAGGCATGCACTTGCTCTCATATTATACCCAAGTACTTATGCATCTTCTGAGCATGAAGATGGGTATTGATGTTCCACGTCGAAAATTCAAATCATTTTGCCCGGTTGAATGCAACGCTCACCTTTCATTTTCCTGTTTCCACTTTCCACACCTGTAATTGCCAGGTGACAGGGGGCAGTGACCGGCACGTGGCGTTCGCCAGCACAAAATCTCTGTGCCCATGCAGTTGGCTGCATCACCTGCATGGCCAGTAATAATTACTTAATTAGTATTGGCCACTGACCACGGCCGAGAGGCGCCAGTGTCCTGGCGCTGGACAGGTTGGCAACAGCTGTGGGACAACAGCTTGGTTCAGAAAACGGATCGTGGCGTTTTTACTCGCGCTGGGACTCTGAGCGGAATTAGCGGGGGCTGTACAGCAGTACTGTACAGTAGCGTTTGCTGCAATTAGCATTCGTGGCATTCTCGCGCTACACGACCTGTATATCTGATCGTGGCATTTTTCTCGCGCCTGCGGATTGCTGCCAACAGCCTGCGCGGCATCTTTCGCGCAACTTGAAAGTTGGAAATACGTTTCGTTGCTAATTCCAGGGCTCCCAGTTGTTCAGTACGGACCTAGCTGTTCCAGGCGGTTTCCTAGCTATAGAACGCTATTCCAACTCGATTGCGCCCTGTGCAAGTTCGGAGTGAAGGTCTCTGCACTCCGCAGCGACCTCGCGCACCTCGCTGCTTGGCGCGACAAAAGTACAGGGAAAAGATGGGATTCGGGAGTCGACACCGTTCTTCGTTTCTCAATGTGTTCAAGCCCCGCAGGCCTGCAGAAAAGGTAAAGCCATAACCTCGGTTTGGGTCCCTCTTAACTTATGAAATGCTCGCGTCGGCCATGATTTCACTTGATGCGGCCAACTTCCGTCGAGTTTCCTCGTTTTCCCCTGATTTCTGGCCACCGCCCCGTGCTTTTTGCCCCTCTTTCTTGCCTTCTCGTGCCATGCGCAGGCCGCCGTACTCCACAGCAAGAAGTGGGGCCTGCAGAAGCGGGGCGCCAAAAAGCCGGGCCTGGAAAAGCGCGACCAGCAGCAGCAAGGAATCGCTGGTGGAGAGGTAAATTGTCGGTGGAAGCATTCCAGGGTTCAGTGATGCCTTTGTATCCAATGGCTGAGTGATGAAGCCCTGCGAAACTTCAACGGTCGATTGGTTTTACGCCTTCGCTTTCTTATTTCACGTGTTTGATGACGTTCGGTACGTGCCTACCACGAGCTCACAAACGGTTTCCGGCAAAAGTTTGTGTTGCGTTTTGTCGTCCCATTATGGGTCAATTCTTCCCGGGATCCAGGTCGATGCGTCCCACGCAACGCAGTCGATACAACGCGCCAACGCCGCGGATGAGGGCATTGACGTGGGGCATTGCCATGGGTCCGAGGCTGGACAGCCGCCCGTCTCTTCTCTTAACACGTCCAGCGAAGGCAGCAACAACGGAGACGCAAACAGCACGGCCCCCTGGAGTGGGCTTGACGCCAGCACATCGCTGCCCGTACCCACGACTCTCGCGGGTGGGGACGTGGCCGGCGGGGTGGCTGCGCAGATGCATGGCGGGATCCCCCCCGTTGGCTGCATGCCTGCCGCCGAGTCTGACAGCAAGATGACGGAGTTGCCACCAGACGAGCTGCTGTTGAAGTCGCTCAACGAGTTCAAGGGAGGGAGTGCGGAGGCCAACCAGCTTCTGCGTCACGCGAAGCAGCTTCTGGTAGGTTGTCGTGCGTCACTGGCAGAGTTCTATGTCCCCGTCATGGGCTTCATCGAGCGCATGGAGACCTCCGAGGTGCTCCTCCAGGGGCAGCTTTTGACGGACGTCATGGCGACGTATGCCCGCGACTTCGAGAGGCGTTACTTGTGTGCGGTCCCCGCGGCGGACGCCAGCACGGCGCTCGGTGTTGTGGACTTCCTGGACGCGGTGGTGGCCCCGCCGGCCAAAGGGCTGAGCAGCCGCATGATGAAGTGGGTGGCCCACGAGAAATTCGTGACGCGGGCACACGCCCTGCCCAAGTCGCCCACACTCACGCCTGCCGCTGTGGGCGGGCAGCAGGGGAGCTCTGGCATCGGGGCGGCGACGCCCGTGGCCATCCGCCGAGTGCGCCTGCCCCGCTTC
Source organism: Mesostigma viride (assembly GCA_009746045.1). Lineage (NCBI taxonomy): Eukaryota > Viridiplantae > Streptophyta > Mesostigmatophyceae > Mesostigmatales > Mesostigmataceae > Mesostigma > Mesostigma viride. Next base: position 2,752,211 of record RPFO01000102.1, on the reverse strand, counting down.
AAGCTGGGCCGCGCCCTCCTTGGCAGCAGCAAGAAGGTCGATCGCCAGCTGGTGGCGTTGATGGAGGCGTCGGTCCACGCGGCGGAGGGCAACATGCCTCTGGCAAGGCTGCTGATGCACACGGACACAGACAGCGTGACGGAGCAGGTGTCGGGCTGGTTGGCTGACCGCTTCCCTTTCCTGGCGCGTGTCAAGGACCCCAAGCGAGGGCAGCGAGCGTTTGCCGCCGCGATCGTGAGCGGCTGGCAGGACGGCGTGGGCACCCCATGTGGCTCCTCGGGCAGCGCGGCGTGGCGTGTTCTTGCGGACGTCACTCGCCAGGTCTGTGATGGCGTGAGCGGGGATGTTCCCAGGGGTGACTGGCCCGCGTAGGGCGGGCCATCCTTGTCCTTTAGATGGCAGCTTTCAGGTGGTGGTCAGTCCTCGTGGCGTTTTGTACCGGACTGCATTGGTGACCTTGACCTGCATACTGGAGAGACCATGGCGCTAGAGTGACCCTCTAGAGTGGCCCACTAGGGTGACTTACCATGGGGACCATAGCACTAGAGTGACCCACTAGAGTGACCTACTAGGGTGACTTACCATATAGACCATGGCACCTGTGCTGCGCCGCCCGTGGTTCACTGGCCCTGCTCAGCTCCCAGTCTACTTGTGCACGCGCCTGGTCCATCGTTTCCTCGGTTAATTGTGTCTATCGGCGGTGTTTCCTTTGCTGCTTGTGTTCCTCATCGCCCGCATCACCCGCCGCCCTGCTCGTGTGTGCCGTGCTGCTGCTCGCACACCATGTGCCCACCCTCCCTTGGGGCGTATGTGTGACATCGCCCCGTGAGGAAGCACAGTGCCATGCTGGGCTTGTTGCCGCAGACACCGCAGCAACCGCCGCCACCCGCCGCTGACGCTCTGCTGCCCCCCTTTGTCTCGCCTGCAGATCTATGACGTCCGTCTGGCGGCCATCGAGGGGGAAGCCGCGGAGCTGCTGCAGTCTCCGGAGCGGTCGCTGGAGGGTTTGCAGCGGCTGAAGGAGCTGGCGATTGGCCTGCAGGCGCGGTTCGACCGGCTGCAGAGGGAGCTGGTGGTGGTCAGCTTGGTGGGTACTGCATGGGTGGAGCTTGGCGCGTGATGGTGTGTGGCGGTGGGTTTGCGGCAGTGGCCGTTGGGAGATGCGTTTTTTATCTCTTTTCTCTTCCCCCCCTGGCTCTATCCGTATAGGCATGCCTTAAATGGTCCAAGGGTTTGTTGGTTTAGCTGTCGAATAGTGCAGAGCCCGCTTCACGCGTTTTGGTCATGTTAAGAGTTTTTTTACGGCGTTTATGAGCTGGATTGCCTCGCTTTCTGGTGCAGCGTGGCCTACGTAGGTGACGGCACAGGCCTCTTTTCCTGGCATCTGCCCCTGTGCCTCCCCGCATTCTCGCGCTCCCTCACGAGTCCGGCGAACCCCTCTAGAGCGAGCTACCAGCAGGTGCATGGCTTTTGTGCTGGGGAGATTAAGGCAGTCTTCTCCAGCATTCCACACCGCCTCCCTCCGCCCCGGGTCCATCGTTTTGTACTCTGCGTGAGCAAACTGGGTGATCTGCCAGAGACCTTCGTTCTGTGCTTCCTTTAGGGGGTGGTCCAGACCTCGCTGGCATAGCCCCCGAGGTTTCCCGGTGAGCTGGCAGGAGACCGTGGCAACAATGAAGCAAGAAACCATGTTGCCCTGCGCCTCACGTCATCACCCTATTCCCCCCCCCCTTTTCTTCTGTGCAGGGTAGCGACGGGGGGACCGTCGCCAGCACTTCCGAGGGCACCCAGGCGGGCACTTCCGAGGGGGCCAAGGCGGAGACCACCATGCTGGCCAAGCTGCAGGCCATGGTTGTGTCGCGTTTGGAGCTCGCCTCGCTCCAAAAGAGCGTAGAGGTGGGCCAGCGCCCGTGCTTGGCCGAGTGTACTACCCACGCCTTGCGTCCTTGTTGCGACGATGCGCTTTTAGGCTTCGGCCTTGTGTTCTGTGTGGGTGTGTCACGTGCATGCTGTCATTGCTGCTGTCCAGCCTTGCCACACCTCCCCCATCCACAAATCGCCCGCGCAACCCTTTGCCGCGGACCACGGCCCGGGGCATGCAGCACTGACGCACCTGCCCCTTGGTGTTTGCCCACGCACCTTGGCGTTTGCCATGCATGTGCTGACCGACCTGCTGCGCCCTCTCCATCCATTGCTCGCCCCCTGCAACAGCCCCTTGCACAGGAGAGGGGGCAGAGGATGGGGGAACTCATCAGTCAGCTCCTGGAGACCACCGCCCAACTGAAGGAGCATCAGGTGGGCGAATGCATGGGATGGCCGGCTGTGTGCCTGCGAGTGCGTGGGCGGGTGGGTGGTCCGGTGTCAGCGGGCCCAGGCAGGGGGCGTGCGGTGCTAAGCTGAAAGGTTGAGTGTGGAAATGGGTATGCCCACGGAAAGTGAGCTGCCATGGCAGTGAGGGCGCAAGCTTGTGTCAGAGATGCAGCAGTGGAAGGGGCATGGGGGTCGGGGGTCATGCTGTTTGAGCAGAGTGTGCCTGATTCTTGACACGATCGGTCTGCCAGCAGTGGTGTTGACATTACGTGTGTGCGTGTGCCTTCAGTGAATGCAGTTGCTGCTGGTGGGGAAGCTCTCTTAATTGTAGGGCATCCGCCTTTTCTTTTCCTACCTAGCTAATGGCACGACAAACAGGCATGATCCCACCACCCTGCCCGGTGGCGCGACCGCAACGGCATGCCATCCCCGACCGACACGAGTGGCGCCCACCCCGTGTAATGAACCTGTCCGCGACCTCCTGGGCCGTTGCCCTCCTGGGCCTCTGCTGAGACCTCCGTGCATGGTGTCTCGTCATGGGCTTGCCAGGCCCGGCTCGACGACATGGAGCACCGGATGCTGGCCAACATGCTCCCCGAAGACGAGGCGGCAGCGCGTGCATTGATGGCCTCGGTGCACGAGCGCTGCTTGGAGTTACGCTTTTCGCTGCTGGCGTCGGTTTTCGGGGAGGTGGCGGCGGGCGAGGTGGTACCAGTGTCCGACGAGAACGCCAGATGGCACCAGGTGAGCAATCTTTCTTTCTTTCTTTCTTTCTTTCTTTCTTTCTTTCTTTCTTTCTTTCTTTCTTTCTTTCTTTCTTTCTTTCTTTCTTTCTTTCTTTCTTTCTTTCTTTCTTTCTTTCTTTCTTTCTTTCTTTCTCTCTTTCTCTCTTTCTCCCTCTCTCTCTCTCTCTCTCTCTCTCTCTCTCTCTCTCTCTCTCTCTCTCTCTCTCTCTCTCTCTCTCCTTGTTCATGGTTGTTGGTATTTGGCATCTGTCCTTTAGCCAGAGTCTCAGGAGTGCTTCTTCCTTCCCCTACTACCGGTGCATGTTGCTAGCCACACACAGCGTCCGGGCGTCGGTTGCTGCCTTGCTGGCAGCCCCATGTCCGGTACCTCACATCTGCCAGCAGTTACCTCCCCCTCGCCCCCCCCCCCCCCCTCCTTTCTGGTTTGCCAGCCCTTGCCCTTTCTTGGCGCAAAAGTGCTGCCGCGCCCCTCTCTGCGCTTTCTACAGTCAAACAAGCGCATTCAGCAACTGCCTGCGATCTTGCCCTGCCTCGCGTGGCCCCCATTGTTAAGTTCATTTTCTGATGCTTTCGCTCCCTTGTTCTGCCCCGGTCCAATTCAGTGACCCCTTCCCTTTTGCCACAGTTACCCCTCCCGGTGGCCTAAGTTTCTCTTGCCGCTTTTTATCCTTGCCTTCTGCCCCCTTGCCCCCTCCTTTGCCTCTATAAATCCTCACCCCATACACACGGCAGGTCAAGGTGCCGCTGCCCAATGCTGCTGGTGACGTCGTGCGCCGCTGCACCCTTGTGGCGTTGGCCATGACGGAGGACGGCCTGCTGGTCAGCATCCGCGGTATGTGCAGGGTTCCTGCACTGTATCTGGCCACTGCGCGCAGTGGCGAGACAACTGACTTGTGTAGTAGCCAGGCATGAACATGGTAGGGTGGGTGGTGCCAGTCTCATATCGCAATCGTAACAACATATAAGAGCCCCCTGTTCTCATGAATCTCCGTGGTTTCTCATTCTCAATAAAAATATGGTAGTATAAGATGAGGCTGATTATCGTGAGATGGCGTGTCTGAATGGTCAAGGGCGTCAGCAGTCGTAATGGCTGGGACAGCCTGGTTGCAGTGCAGTCCCTCTTCCTACCCTTAGAAGTTAGGTAAGCAGGCCATGCGCGTGGCAGGTGCACCCCGTCGCCCGCCTTGGTGTTGTGGTGCACGCCATCGGCACACGGGACGCAGTCTTCGTGTAAATTACTTAATTGGCACGGGACGGTTTTGCACGGACACCGTGGCGTGTTTGCCGGCGGTGTCCCTCCCTAGTGCACCGGCATGCAGCCGTGTCGTGCCTGCACTCTGCACTGAAGCCAGCCAGTGATCTGTGATGAGGGCAGCCGCTTGGTGTTGTGATGAGGACGGCGGTACGGGTGATAGCAGCTTCCTGGGCGTTGATGCTTCCCTCCGCCGCCGTCCAGTGTCATCCTTGTGCTTGCACGTGTTGTCTTGCAGAGCGCCCTTCTCTTTCCGTTAAGGCCATGCACAGGCATGCACCTAGTTTTCCTATTTGACCCAGCGTGGTTCCTTTCCTGCAGCTTGGAGTTTTCTTCTCGTTTCCTACTTGACCCTGCAGGCATGTTTCCTCGTTGATCCGCCACACCACACCATCGGTTGCATGCCTTGCCCCCTGAGGTCAGCCTTTTCATGTAACCATGCCGCCAGGCCCTTCTTGCGATGCTCCCCTCCCTTCTCTCGCACGTCATTCTAAGACTGCTTTGTGGGGGGTGCTGCTCGGTGCTGTCCATGGATTGTGTGCGTTTTTCAGGCGCGCCCGACAGCCAGCCTGGGAACATCTCAGTGGTGCCCCCGCCCTCGCAGCTGGACGGCCTTGACACATTGGATCAGATGGACGCCAAGCTTGGGCACCTGCCGGTGGTGCTGCAGGGGCTGGCCATGGCACACACACCTGAGGGCAAGCGCGCCAGTTATGCCAGGCTTTACGCGTACCTGCTGGCGCAGCTCAACGAGCCCGACGCGTCGCCCGCCAACTCAAGCATGCCCACCTCGAGTGTGGCGGCCCCACTTGTTTTGGTGCCGGGCGGCCAGGCGGCCGTATTGCCTTGCGAGGAGTGACGCAAGCAAAAGGTGCTGGGGGGTGCCTACTGTGTGGGAAGAGCGCTCCGGCTGCAGGGGAGGCGCAAGGTCCCGAGCTCACCTGCTGGGACCGTTGAGCGCAGGGCGGGGGAAGCCGAGGAGGGCACTTGAGCCTGGCAGTACTTTTTTTCAAGACATGGGAGGGCGCTTGAGCCTGGCATTACGACTTGGGATGTGCGGGTGACGTGCCAACTGAAGTCAACGCGGTGTCCAGTGATGCATGTGCGGGCAGGTTTTGCCCATGGACCCGAGTGGCTTGCATGCCTTGCCGTTGCGTTGACCAGTAGCAAGAATCGTCTGAGGATTCGGCGAGTTTGCTGTTGACTGGCTGCCTAGGGTCCATAGGGTGTGGTTTGTGTGAGACAAGGTAGGCAGGATTGCCCATACCTTCATTTATGATTGTGCCTGTGAGAACTTGATTTTGGTTACAGTTATAACACCAGGCCGAGGTTTGTATTTCCCTTGTTTCTGGCCTGCGCTGGCTGTCTCATTGATAGTTTTTTGAGATTTTTCTGTATAGTATGCCCTGCATGCAGGATGTCTTTGATGGGCTATTCTTGTCAGTGAATAGTTGATTGGCCATTTCCCCAGAAGAGTACAAGGTGGAGCCAGTGTTACTTGTTGGGAAGTGCATATGTTCAAATTAGTATATATATCCTCTCTTAAGTTTTTAAGCTAGACAACTATGGCCATGTTTGCTGTAATTTATGTGGGCCCTGTTTTGGATATTGCATACTCGTATATACCTCATCATGAGGATTATGCTCACGTGACACAGTCACCTTATACATTGGAAGTTGCCTTTTCTCTTGCTTTGTGTGGCCTTAGCCAACGTGATCGTGGACAAGGCCAAGTGGGCCCAGGTCATATAGAGGACAACGAGCCCCCCCCTGTGGGGAAGCGCCCGCGTGTGCAAACCCGCGGGAGGCACGCCAGACAGCTCCCCTTGGTCAGCGTGAGGCTGTCTAGATAGATGTTGTAGTTAGAATGCTGTTAGATAGATGTCGTAGGTAGCTGATGTAGTAGATAGATTAGACCGGTAGGACTGTTTGCACCCATCCATCCATCCATCCATCCATCCATCCATCCATCGGGGTTAATGCTCCGTGACTCCCCAACGGGAGCACGAGTCTAATTAATTAATTAACGTGATCGTAATTAGAAATTAAACCAACATATAACAAGTTGGCATAATAAAGTTAAAAAACAGTAACATTTGTGTGAAGAATGTTGCGTGCCTAGCTAGGTTGTGTGCCCAGCCAGCACTACCCAAAAGATGCTACCTAGCGGCTCCTGCAGCATCCAGCCAAATTACGCTGGCACCTCTCTCCGGTAAAGAGTTTCTTCGCAGTTGGTTATTAATAATTATTTATTTAGTTAGTTAATTTATATGCATGCCCCATGCATCAGCCATCGAACACGTCTAAACGATCCGGCATCCACTGTGGGTTCAATAAGACTCAGGTGAGCATTGCATGTACTATGAAGACGTGAGCAAACGTAAATTAGCAGTGCTAGACTGCTAGGCGGTAAACATAACTAGGCTGGCTGGTTTTCCGCTGGCCGGGCTACTGGCTAGGGTACAGGCATGGGTGTTCCGTACGTCCACCATACCTGAGCATTGTACATTCGCATGCACATGCATTGGAGTAGTGTCAAGTGTGCATGCAAGTATGCATCACCTAAACGTGGTTATCACTACAATGGCTTCGTACGGCGAATCTAGCACGTGCATTGGGGGCTTCCACATCTGGTTGTTGATCATCAATTGTCCCTTTCCCTCCAGAAAACCTTGGGCTTCTGGGGCCTCCATGCTGGTAACGGATGTATTTTCCGGCCACAGGTCGCGTTGCTGCTGCTGCTGAGCGGGGGTCAGGTCGTCATTCAGCGTCCAGGGGAGGTCGTGCAACTTCTTGCGGCGAGAAAGAAGCAGCTGCTTAGTATCCTCCATGGCCGGAGCTGAAGGTGAGCAGGACTGGTGGGGGTGCCGCCTTGAGCCTTAATTAATTAATTAATTAAACTCGTGCTCCCGTTGGGGAGTCACGGAGCACCGAAGTGCTTTTAATCCCTGTGTGTGCACTACAGGAGAAAGGGCAGAGACCCCCAGTCTCCTTCAACCTCCCAGTCGCCTTGAGCCTTGTCCAGTAAATGGGGATCGAAGGCGGTGCCCATGCAGCTCTACCATACCTGCTATAGGTCCAGGTGGGTAAAAAGCTTGCTCGATCCTTACTGCTCGTCCTCAAGATCAAGGTTCCATCTGGTCCCCCGGCTGCTGGGGGAAATGGCCGAGCTAGCACCACGCGGCGCATTAGCGGAAGGCGCAGTCGATGGCCTGCACGTACGTCTGCCCGGAGTTGGGCTTCGATCCAGCTCCTGCAGCTTCATATGGCGATGGCGTCCGAGGTACAGTCGCTGGTCGACCGCAGCAGGAGTGCGACGAGAGGTCACCAGCTGCCTGCCGGGAGGGTTTGGCAGCGATGGTGGCCGTCTGCGCCGTGTGCGCGATCTCCAGGACCTGCGCGGCCAAGGCCTCGGCGTGGGCGGTGATGGCTTCGAGCTTCTTGATGAGCTCAGGCCGACCTTGCCCGGCTCCACCAGCCTGGATTAGGGGAGAACGAGTTGGGTTATAGTATGGGATGCCTTGCTTTGCTGAAGTAGAGTAGCTATAGGACGTTTTCTAGATTAGATTAGATTACTACGGTTTCGCGGCTTCGCCCACCTCCATCCATCCAGCAAGGGAATATGTGCTACATGATCTCCCAACGGAGTCGTGTTATAATTTAATTGAATTGAATTATTTTTTAATGGGATGCCTATGGTTCAGACGACCCCATTGCATGACTACACCCTAAATAATATAAAGCGAGACAACTATTCCTAGACACACGGCGGTCGATCCAATGTTGCCTGAGGATTATAGAGCGCAGTTGTCGGAGGACGGAGATGAATGGCGCTACGGTGATAGCCGCGGAATCATGCAACAGGTCCCAGTTCGAATCCATGTTGGAGCTACTCGAACATCCGTATTTTTTTGCGCGGGCACGGTCACTCAGCAGCGTTTAGTTTACTATTTTGAAAGGGTTGGCGATAGACAGGTCTACCATAATTAAAAAAGCACATTTTGGCGAATTAATCAATTTTTGGCGTTGGGAGTATTGGACCTCGCGACTCCTGCCGCCCAAATATTGACCATTCCTGGCATGTCAAGGATGTCAAAATTTTGCGCTACTTTAGATTAATAAATTAATTAATAGACACTTTAGATTGGCCCCCCAGTGTCCTACTTGGCCGTTCCGCCCATTTTATGCTAAGGAGCCAGCATACAGCCATTTTCACCTCCCTTGTAGCCACACTAACACCCAACCGGAGATGGACTTTCCGGTATATCTACTTTATTAAAAATTTATATCCGTGTGAGGCCCATCCCCGACGTACTATATAGGGAGCTCCCCACTTGGTACGCGACCAATCGATCCAAAAGAGAATCGGACTAAGGGGCCAATAGCGGGCGGGTACACAAGCTACGTACACCCATTAATTGAATCCAGGTGCAGAATACTTAAACACGGACTGCGCGCGGGTTGGTTTCTTACTTGGATAGCAAAGCGCGGGTTGCACGCAAGTTGGTTGGCGCTGCTACGACTGACATTTGCGCTGGGAGGAGCCAGCGGGGTCACCGATCTAGTCTAAGGCATGATCCAGGATCCTCTGGCGGAGAGCTGTCGATTGCGCTACTCAAAATAAAGTTCGCGGGATTGATTTTTGAGACCCTGTCTACGATAGCTAGTAAACCGGTCTACCGCCAACCCTTTCATTTGTTGCTTGCCTCGAAGATTATAAATTACTTCATTCAAATGAACTATTTTACACGTGTAGAGCTGCATCCATGAGCATAAACCCTTGCAGGAAGTAGCTTAGGATGTATGATAGGCCATATGCCCCCTCTCAAGGGCTATGTGCTACATATACTCCCAACGGAGTTATGTTACAATTCAATTCAATTCAATTCATGAGCATAAGTCCTCAGTAGGTATGGGATCTGGGGTGGGCCTCGGTGACAACACAGGCGCACTGGCGCCAGCATGCATGCCTGCCGCGCTCTTAGTGTGCAGTGTTCCCAGGAATTGTGATCGACGTACTGAGGGCTAGCTTAGCAGGCCAGCGCCATGCAATATTGCAGGCCTGAGGATCTCAGGACATTTAGCTGGCCTTGAACCGTGGTCTTGTCACAAGTTCGCAAACAGAGCATAGAGCGTGGTTGACTGCAAGTCAGAAGCCCAGAATCACCCAGCAAAGGGACAGCCCCCGTCGCTAGCTTGTGTGCACAATCCTTGTCATGCAAGCATGTACTTCTGCTGACCTCGTTTTATTGCAACAATACCCAGGTACTTCAAACTACCTCATTTTATTGCAACGATACCCTGGTTGTCTCCTTGATACCCAGTACATGCGACCCAAATGCCAAGCCCCTGACGGGGCCAGGGCGCATTTGTTAGTGTCAAGGAGACAACCAGCGCAGGCCAGAAATCGTGTGGTTAAATAAACGTTAGACTGTGATGTGATGACAGGTATAACCCGTGCATGAGCTTCTGTTTACTGGTCTTCCGTTTCACTCTCTGGAGCGGTAGACGCCAACGCTTTTAACTCAGCAATGACAGTCGTGTCCTTCACGGCGCCCGTTATGCTGGATGTCGCCTGCGCACATCAAGTGACGCACCACAAATAGTAGAATAACAATGAATAAACTGCACATAGTAGATACCGGGCATGCCAAGCACTGATAACTGGCATGCTTCTGAAAGTAGGAGATCGAGACTGCAAGGTGCTGACTTCTTTGTTAGTACAATGTCCTGCTGCTTACTTCACCGAAGACAACATAGCAAACATGACTACCATAGCTAAGATAACTAAATGGGCAACCAGGGTCTGGCCTGAAAGCATGCTTTTTTTCATAATTCTTGCTTAGTTGCGCTCGCTGGCGTTGCTGCTATCACTTCCAGTCTAGTGGAAATCCAATCCAGGATAGTATGCATGGCCCCCAGGCAGGCTGGCAGACGTGTTCCCTGCCTGTATGTGGTGGTTTGATGTGCGTGCTGGCTAGCTGTCCTGCCTTGCTAGGGCCCCTCCGAAGTCGCACTTAACGCGTTTGATATCCCTGATCCCACCTCCGTAACCAAATCATTCTCCATGGATAAGTACTAATATACATAGTATATTCATGAATCCCATCTCCATCCCAATGAGGACTTATGCTCAGCAACCCTGTGATTAGAAGCTAGATAGCTAGATCCATCCACCCCATCCCATCTCCATCCCAATGAGGACTGATGCTCACGTGACACAGTCTACGTGTAAATTTATGAACTAATTAATATACTCATGAAAAATGACCAGTTACCGGTTTGGGAATGGTGATATAAATGGATGCTACCATACATCATTCCACGCAAATTCCACGACTTGTCCCGGCCTCGTCCCCGTACCTTAATCTACGGCCATGAGACCAGCAACATGAATGTAGGCGTGACGCAGGAACAACCCAAGAATCAACTAGGAACAACTACCCATGGAACAACCCAAGAATCAACTAGGAACAACTACCCATGGAACAACCCAAGAATCAACTAGGAACAACTACCCATGGAACAACCCAAGAATCAACTAGGAACAACTACCCATGGAACAACCCAAGAATCAACTAGGAACAACTACCCATGGAACAACCCAAGAATCAACTAGGAACAACTACCCATGGAACAACCCAAGAATCAACTAGGAACAACTACCCATGGAACAACCCAAGAATCAACTAGGAACAACTACCCATGGAACAACCCAAGAATCAACTAGGAACAACTACCCATGGAACAACCCAAGAATCAACTAGGAACAACTACCCATGGAACAACCCAAGAATCAACTAGGAACAACTACCCATGGAACAACCCAAGAATCAACTAGGAACAACTACCCATGGAACAACCCAAGAATCAACTAGGAACAACTACCCATGGAACAACCCAAGAATCAACTAGGAACAACTACCCATGGAACAACCCAAGAATCAACTAGGAACAACTACCCATGGAACAACCCAAGAATCAACTAGGAACAACTACCCATGGAACAACCCAAGAATCAACTAGGAACAACTACCCATGGAACAACCCAAGAATCAACTAGGAACAACTACCCATGTGTACATACTATGTATTAGTACACATATATTCATTGAGAATGACAAATTATGGAGGTTTGAATGGCATGCAACAGAAGAAAATTAAACATACAAATAACACACATATATAGTAGTGCTATGAATGAAAACACACGTGGAAGCATATAGCCACCGCACCGTGTACACCCACCCGCTGCATGGTCCTCATGATCTGCCTAACTCGTCATTATTGCTGAATACATTTAATAACATGCTACTATACATAGTACGTAATTGATCATTATCAATATAAATATCCACCCACCTTGTCCATCAGCCGCGTCATCGCTGCCTTCCCCAGCGTTATTCCGGCATCCCTCATCTCCCCCAACAGCCGGTGCACGGCCGCCAGGAGCGAGGCCTGGTGGCGCGCGGGCGACTCCCCTGTGTCAGCGCTGGCCGAACCCAGTCGGTCCAGCAACCAGTATACGAGCAGCGAATAGCTGCACGTTGCGCACGCACCAGGAAAGCACGCAATTAAATATAAATTAAACTAAACTAGAGCACATGAATGCGTCACAGAGCAAAAGTCCTTCATGAGATGAAGGGTGGGGTGGCGGGTGGAAGAACACATCTGAAGCAAACACCCCGGGTGGAAAAACATATCAGAAGAAAACTTACCTATTGAGTGGTGCAAGCACAGCACACCAAGTACACATATCACGATACCATATACTCGGCTGCATCATATTATACAATCTATATTATATAATCAACTTGGACACCATAGGCACGCCTACATTATCACGAGGTGTGTGGTATCGACAATGAACGGCCATATACATGAGCCAGCAACCGTGGGCGGCGGCCAGTACTCGCGCCCACGCAAAGCACGGGGGGCAGTGAAAAATGCGCTCAGGGCGCAAGGCAACCCTAGGGCGCAAGCGAGCCTAGGGGTGGGCCACGTGTTGGACCCACATGGACATGTGTGCGCGCATGCACGCCGCATAACGATGCTTGCAACCGCGAACAGAGCGGACACGCGTGCGCACAGACACTCCGTACTGTAATGCTTGCAGCCGTAGACCACGGCGAGGGAATGATGGACGAGAGATTGTGCCCCTGCCCCTGCGTATACATGCGTGTCATGTGCTGTGCGTGTGACGCTGCACAGCTGCGCCTTTCCAGCTCGGCTCAGATCGCCGAAGCCGAAGCAAGCCAATAGCACAGCGAGTGTGTACATACTTCGTGTTTGTGTGTGTGCACGCCACCCACTGCCTGCGGGTTTCCTCGTAGAATGCGCCACCCACTGCCTGCGGGTTTCTTAGTAGACATGCAGCGAGTGCCATGAATGGAATCGTGGCTCTAAGCGGTGGTGAGCTGCTCTTTGAAAAACCAAACAGGCAGATCAGGGGAAGCACAAACGGGGGGCAGCCCTATGAAGGGTAACTACAGGGCTATTGGGGGCAGCCTTATGAAGGGTAAGTACAGGGCTATTGGGGGCAGCCTTATGAAGGGTAACTACAGGGCTATTGGTAGGGTTAAGGTATTTGGAATAGCCAAAATATGAGGCGTTAGGGAGGACAGAGGTAGAGGCGCTCTCCGGCTACATACTGTGTGCTGCAAGGCAACCCCTTCGTGCTTGGACTTTGCCTGAAATAACGCTCATCGCCACTTCTTAGAGGACTCACGTGGCGCCGTTGGGTGGGAAGCCGTTTTCACGCATGACTGCTAGCGACCGCACCGCTTCGTCCAAGTTGCCCGCCTGGAGCCACCCTGTGGGTAACGGACGGATGATGATTCCGTTTGTACAAGAACGGGCGACGAAGGCCCCATTTGTGCACGGCGACATGGAGCCCATGGGTGCATGGAGCGTGAGCGTTGATAATGGGACTATGGGAGCAAGGCGAGGAAGAATGCAGCGGCCAAATGACTGGAGGCAGTAAATAGTAATGGCACATAACCTAATAATAATTCTAGTGGTTAAAGCTGTAATAGTATTTATGATAATGATCCTGAGTCGAGCCCGCTGCAGCCAACAGAATGATCCAGGAGGGGAAAGGGGACAGGGGAAAGGGAAAAAATGATGGCGACCCGAAAAGGAGACATGCAACAGGACCATTGCAGGGACGACTAAGTGGACAACGATGCCACTGGCGACAATGGTGTTAACCAAGCAAGGTAAAAGCACATCCTGGACGACCTGCACTCAGATGGTTCATCCACAACACAGATCCGCCGACCCGCCCGCCCGCCCACCTGGGAACACAGATACAGTTTGCACCTTCAAGTTTAGAATCTGCCATTTGCGGTTTGCATTCCCGGTTTCCTATTTGCGCTATAAGATCCTCAATGACCGCGGTGTACAGTTCCCAGTGACCGCCCCTACCTCGCAGCAGTGTGCGGTAGGTGGTGGCGCGCGGCTCCACCCCCAGGGACTTCATTTTCTCGACCAGCGCCGAGGCGCGCGCCATGTCGCCCATCTGCACCATTCCCATGTTCATCCGAGGGAGGCGGAGCCAGGGGCAAGAAAGGCATTCAGCAAGGGGAGGGCTACAGGGACACGTGCACGGGATGCATGCGCGGGAGTTAGGTTACTATAGTACGGAAAGCTTTTGCCATTCGGCTTTTAGGCTCTGTGCAATATTACCAGCAACAGAATCGCTGGCGACCCAAGTCTACTGCGCAGTAAACTTAGGTTGCCAGCGATGGCCTATCACCGGTAATGTCGTTCGGAACCTTGGAGCTGAGTGGCAAAAGGCTTCTGTACCAGCTACAGGACATGGAGGCATGCATGAAGCCTGCTGAAGTTGGAACTGGCTGATGAGTGCGATGTCACCCATCTGCGGCATTTGCCCAGGGGGAAGGGGACCATGAGGGAAATAGGGATTTGTTTAGACCCGCTTGAGGATGGGCACATGCTCTTAGGGCGTTCGTTTAAGGTGGACCGTAGGTATCCTTCAGTCCCGGCGCCAGGACTTTGGAGCCAACTGGCGCCCCGCCAAAAGGTGCACCCGGCCCAGCCAAAAGGCCCAGACTTCAGGCCTAATGGGGGGGGGCACCCCCAAACCTAGCCATGACCACAAACAAAGCTTCTGAAGCTGAGTCTTTGTGGCCGATTAGATACACCCATGGCGAGCTAGCCTGTTCAGTCGGCTTGCTTTTTAGAGGTGGATAGCTCAAGTTATGAACTTTGAGGCTAAACTTTGCATGGAAACAGCCACATGCAAACATAACAACCTTAAAATAGTAAAACTTTTGTTTGACCTGGGGCTTTCAAAACAACTAATCCATGGCGGAACATCCCTTCCATGCCATGAAATGTGGGAGAAAGTCAAGCCAGGTGCCTCCTGGGGGCCGCGACCTATTTTTAGCTCCTGAAACTTCCCGATTGCTGACTTGCAGACGAAGAAAACGATGTCGTACACACGATCATACATCCTCTTGACGAGACTTTTCAGCTGAGCTATCACAAGCTTATACTAGAATGTCTGCACATATGATTACGCAGCACCCTCCCTGGCGGGGCCTTACCTCCGCTGGAGTTTAACCCCAGCTGGATGGGCATGTGCTTTTAGGCTCTTAGGGGATGGCGGTATGACCCCCAGAGGCATATGGCATCCTGTAACCTACTTAGCAAGGGAATAAAATCGACACAGGTGGATATGGAGTGCCAGCTGTCATGCTCTGTGCCCTCCAGATGATTGACTGTCGAAATCACGCATTCAGCGCCTTCTTCACGAGCCTCTCCGGGCCTCTGGCGCCTCTAAAGGAGCTGGCGACGGGAAGAGAGGTGCTGGAATGTAACCATGCTGGCCAGTTCAGCGCGGCGGAGACACAAGAGGGGCATTGGGGCCAGGGATGAGCGGTGCCCATGATAAATGAAATTATAATATACTTAAGATTCCATTCTGCATATGACAGGACTTCAGCTACAACCCCCCCCCCCCTTTTTTATGCTTTTGCGAGCATTCTGGGTGTGGTGCTGTGACGGGCTGCCAGTCGTGGCAGGAAGTGCGGGTGGGCGCTTCTGGGAAGGCTCATGATGCCAGCTGCCAAATGCTGTACTGAGTCCTAACAACAGGTCTGACAACAACAACGATGACCAGCATCGACAACAACAGCAACGACAGTGCAAACCCCACAAGGAGCAAGAATGCTAAAAATATGGTAGACGACTGGTCATCCTGCCTGTGGCGGGCTCCCCACTTTCTCTACCCCGCTTCCCCATGCCCGATGCTCCGTACTCTCTGCCTATTCTCCATCCATAGTCTCTGCCTATTCTCCATCCGTAGTCTCTGCCTATTCTCCATCCGTAGTCTCTGCCTATTCTCCATCCGTAGTCTCTGCCTATTCTCCATCCGTAGTCTCTGCCTATTCTCCATCCATAGTCTCTGCCTATTCTCCATCCGTAGTCTCTGCCTATTCTGCATCCATAGTCTCTGCCTATTCTCCATCCGTAGTCTCTGCCTATTCTCCATCCGTAGTCTCTGCCTATTCTCCATCCGTAGTCTCTGCCTATTCTCCATCCATAGTCTCTGCCTATTCTCTAGTGACATGCTTCGTGTTCTCGAATTGGATGAGTAGCATAGCCTCTAAATCGTCCTGGTCTTGGTCTGATGCCGACTTGGTAGCTTTAGGAGTGCTGACAAACCTTGCAGTGGCCGTTCACGAGGCAAGTGTAGGTGCTGGCCGTGGGATGAAGGCCGTCCGCCTGCACCCCAAGATAAGTTTTTGGAGACGAGCAGATGCGCTCAGATATGATCAGTAGAGCTGCCAGCAAGGCCCAACAGGGAGGCACGAACGGCACTTTAAATCCAGATATAATTTGAATATGAAGGCGGTTGCCTTGCAAAAGCTTCCAGCATGGAACCCGATGATCTTTGTACTGGTCGCTGTTGACTGTTGGGTGTTTGCCTTGAAAGCTGTAGCATGGACCCACAGGTTATTATATTTGTTGGGTGGTTGCCTTGCGAAGCTGTAGCATACTGCACTAGACCCATTGGTCACTGTACTGGTCACTACGACGATTGGGTGGTTGCCTTGCGAAGCTGTAGCATACTGCACTAGACCCATTGGTCACTGTACTGGTCACTACAACGCTTGGGTGGTTGCCTCGCGAAGCTGTAGCATACTGCACTAGACCCATTGGTCACTGTACTGGTCACTATGACGCTTGGGTGGTTACCTTGCGAAGCCGTAGCATACTGTACTAGACCCATTGGTCACTGTACTGGTCACTACGACGCTTGGGTGGTTGCCTTGCGAAGCTGTAGCATACTGCACTAGACCCATTGGTCACTGCACTGGTCACTACGACGCTTGGGTGGTTGCCTTGCGAAGCTATAGCACGCCCACAAGTGTCAGCCGTGTGGCAATAACGAGCCGTTCAGGTAACACAACACATGGCACGGTAACAATAAATCATGGGACCCTGATCGTGGTGATGACAAGTACGATGACGGTAATGCCAACAATCACCCAGCCACACACCGTAGCCACGGTCTACCGTGAGGGCTGATTGCCCGTGGGCACGCACCTTCATTTTCTCCACGAGCATGTAGGCTGAGGGCAGATCCCCCATGCGCGTATAGCCTGCAGACGGCGTGAAGAATAGAGAAAGTTGAAAGGAGAGCGAACACCATGTTGATTAGCAGGCAGGAACGGAGGCAGCTCGCTGATTTAAATACAAAAGCATATTTGAAATGCGGAGATATGGGGGGAGGGGGGGGGGGCGGGGACAAGGGGAGCATGACAGCAGAAGTGTTATATTTCATTACAGGCGAAGAACAAACCATGTCAGGCATATATAACATTTTGCTAATAAGATAAAACAATCTAACAGACGGGCAACGGGGACAGACAGGCAGATGCCAGGCAGATCTTTACTGAGCTACAGCCCGCATCTCACTTACAGATCAGTAGCACGAGAGTTAAGGGACTAACAATAGGCGCATTTTGGGACATGTGAGACAAAGATGAGACATAATTCTCTGAGTCAAAATAGGAACATTGGAGACGGCCAAGCGGCAGACATGTCAGATGTAGCGACAAAAGTGCTACACGCAAAAAAGCCTTGACGCAAGAAAGGTCCTCCCAACATCGCGACCATACAAAGTACTAGGCGTACGCAAGGAGGCAGGATAATCAGGGTAGCGAGGAGCAGGGCGGTGTAGAGAAAGGCAGCGTGGAGAGGAAAGCAACATCGAGCACAACACATCGAGTGGTGTTGAGAAAGGTTTGAGGTGAACCAACGCGTGGAGAGTACACATAAGTGGGATGCTAGGATTAAAGAGGGCATTCATATTTTAAGGTCGGCTGATGAAAAAAATTGTATAGAAAGGTTGTTGTAGGCCAACACGGCGAGGAGAACGGAGGCGAGCAGAGCGGAGGCGAGGAGAACGGAGGTGTGGAACAGCATGCTGAGCAGAGAGGAGGCGATGAGAAAGGTGTTTGTGGGCCAAGGGGCCACGCACCGTCTACCAGGATGGTGTACGTGCGCGAGTTGTGGGGGATGCCAGCAGCGACCATCTCGCGGGCCAGCCGCAGCGCCGTGTCCATCTCCAAGCACTTGCTGGGGCACGCAACCCAAACAGAAGACAATTGTAACCAGTATAGCAGGGCATGATGAGGAGACGTTGCACACGACAGCCTCGCCCTCCAAGCACTTGCTGTCAAATGCAACCGGCGAACATAACACATTCCGGGCGGCCACTGTGACGCACTTAGTGACCCATTGTAGCGGTACCCAGCCTTAGCAAAAGGCAACCTCTGCCTCTAACAGGCAAGGCCACAAGTCAGCAGCAGGCAGGGAAGCAAGCAAGCCAAGCAGGTCATTTTTTTTCCCACCCAAGCATGAAATTTGCACATACCTCCCTTGATGCTTCATATGCATGGACCAATGCGGATGCTATATACCTATTCACTGCTGATGCTGGTGCTGATGCTACCTGCTGATGCTGATGCTGATGCTCATGCTAACCGCGTATAGCTGGCCAGCATGCCTCCATGACAGTAGAGTTGATTAGTATGTGCTTGGCGATGTAAAATAGTATGCTGTCAGCATCATTGACAAGCACGTGCCTCCTGCCATGCCATGGAGTTTGTTCATCCAATGATTGGTCATCCAAATGACAATGCCCACCCGTCAACACACCCTGGGAGAATCTCAGCACATTGAGGTTGGGTGACAGCCGCCAGAATGATCAGATGACTTGCCACCACATTCTTGGCATCGGGCCACATCTCACCCGCACGCCTATGTCATTCGTGCCTCATTGTTTTCCCACACTGTTGGCAAGCAATTATAACAAAGAAAATGCCCAACTCGCACGCATGTCTAGGTCATCGCGTGTGGTTGTTATCCCATATGGTCAGCGAATGCTTCTACCATGGAAACGCCCACCCACCAGCATGCTTTGATGATGCAGCGAAGAACATGCCCACCCACCAGCACGCTTTGATGATGCAGAAAAGAAAATGCCCACCCACCAGCACGCTTTGATGATGGCCCCGTACTCGATGACGCCCGCGCGAACGCCCGACTCCTGAGATCCACGCCCCGGATCGAAATGCGGATGGCGCACGTGATAGATAGTACGCGTGTCAGATAGCACGCATGATAGATAGCACGCATGATAGTTAGCACGGATGTCAAAAGCACGCATGATAGATAGCACGCATGATTGATAGTGCACGTGTCAGATAGCACGCTTTATAGATAGCATGGCAATATGAATGGCACACATGATAGATAGCACATACGAAAGGCAGCATTCATGCAAATAATGATAGGATGCTTCATGAATAAAAATTACATGATAGATAGCACACATGGTAGATGGCGCATGTGCCAGATAGCACAAATGATAGATAGCGCACATGGTAGATAGCATAGATGCAACAAGTGATGGGATGCTTCATGCAAAATGATCCACCACGGTGCATGCATAGCAACTAACTGTGCGTAAGATAATATAATCAAATAGAAGTACTAAAGGACACAAGCAGCACCTATGTGCCCACACAGCAATCGGCGGCGCGCACATGGTGGCAGTGACCTACAGCCTTTGCACCGGTTATACCTGCAGAGTGGTATAGTCCTTGCATTAGCAGCACCAAATAGTCCATACACAAACTACACCCGTGGATGCGCTCTGTTAGTCTTAGACTGGTACTGGCATATGTACTACCAATAGCACTAGTATATTGTCAGCGTGGGTCCTATATTGTTAAGTGCAATGCGCCTCTCCCTGTGCTGTATTACAGCCCACAGTGACAGCATATTGCACTGTATTGAGACTCACAGTGACAGCATATGAGATATACATATCTATGCAAATGTTGAAGGGAGGTCAAGACGAGGATGCAAAAAGTATGGACTGGGTTGCTACTAAAAACAACATCTGTAGCAAGCGCTGAAAGAACTACCGCAAAGCACATAAATAAGTACAAACAGAGGAAGGCAAAAAAAAAGCTTCCCTACTAATACTTCCCCCCTCTAATAACCTGAATCTAACCACTCCAAGTTGAAGGTTTTACTTTGAACAGGTCACACTACCCCAGAGAGTGGTTGAGAGCAGCATGATACCACACACCTTCAGCTCGTGGAACAGGTCACACTACCCCAGAGAGTGGTTGAGAGCAGCATGATACCACATACCTTCATCTCGTTGAACAGGTCAAACGCCAGGCTCAGGCTGCCCGCCCCCGCGGCTCCCTCGATGAGCGTGGAGTAGCTGTAGTTGTCGGGCTTGACGCCCTGGGCACGCATGCTCGCGCGCACCTGCAGCGCCTGCGGGATGCAGGGTGCAGAGAGCAGGGAGCGGGGCAAGTTCAAGCGAGGGAGTCGCGAGCAGATGGGCAACAGCTGATGAGTGCATGATTTTAAGTAATTTTGTAAAAAATATTATTGATATGATGAGAACTAAGATGACGTCATCCGCGAGGTCAGGGACATGCGAAGTGTAGCCTCAACGCCATGCAAAACACCAGACAGGGCGTTGTGTTATTTGGGCGTGGTGATACTGTAACATTTGCTGGTCACTGTAACATGCCGTGACGTGCACGCACGGTGTGCTCCCACCTGCTTGCGGTCAGAACCCCGCACTGGCCCCCTTGCGCGCTCACCTGCTTTAGGTCAGACCCCCGCACTGCCGCCTTCAGCAGCAAGTTGAACGCCACCAGTGGCGGCTTGGTCATGCGGCACGCCTTGGTCATCTCTTCCATCTGTCACGCACACGCGTACGTTGATAAATAGCAGCTACAGTATTTAGCATTAGCGGTCAACGCGCGGTTTGACATGCGGAACACCTTGGTGATCTATCTATTTGATACTTTGAAACGAACATATCTCTATGATACCTCTGTCACACACATATATAGCGGAGACCTAACTAAAATGCAACGGTAGCGTATAAGTCCTGGCCTTCGAAGAGGGAGCATGATACGGCAAGCTTTGGTCATTCCTTCCATCTGCAAGGCATGTAGATTCCATCAACGCTGGCATATGAATGTGCCCCAACGAAACCGGGTGGTCAGAAGTCAGAAGCAAGCGTAGGTCCTGGTGACAGCACCCCCATCTGTGACAGTTTGGACCCGCGCCTAAAGAAAAAAAAATCAGGAGAAAAACAAGTTACTTTTTTTAAAAAAAATCGTAAAATTCCGCCACAAACAAAATTGAAGTATACTAGAGTAATAACAGGCGTATTATTACTAGTTATACTAGTAAGCCAACGCCAGCTATCCATCGGGGGTTCCCACCGGCTGTCTGGCACCCACTTATCTGATATCGCCTCGCGCAGCAACCACTGTGCAATCCAACTGTCAGATTCCACCCTGGGCCACCTGCACCATGCATGGCATGATGGCAACCGAAGTGGTTCTATAGCGGGTTCGCTTACGATAACGTTCTTGCCTGTCGTGGGCTTCCTGCGGTACAAGTCCTTCCAACCACTGAAAAGTACTAGTATTACTCCTAATCGTTATAATCCATCTCGACCAGGAACACTACTTCTGTAATGGGATCGTGAAAATATCCACACAGCGTCGGCTGCGCCGTGCGGTAGCTGCCCGTTCACCCAAGAACCACTTCCGAAGTCCTGATTAAATTAAATTAAATTAAATTAAATTAAATTAAATTAAATTATAACATGACTCCGTTGGGAGATCATGTAGCACATATTCCCGTGGATGGATGGAGGGGGGACAAAGCCGCGAAACCGATTAGTCCTGATAATAAAACGTATAACAAAGCGTGATGTAACAAAACGTAATATAACGTAATGTTGTTATTAGCATTACAATACGAATCATATGACAATGATATAGACGCACCGTCTGCTGCGTCGTGTGGCAGCTGCGCATTCAGCCACTTGGTAAGATTACTATACCAACGCTACAAGTGCTATCAACGACGAACCGTCTGCTGCGCCATGTGGTAGTTGCCGCGGCGCGCCCAGCCGTTCATGAGCGTGGCGTACGTGCGCGCGTTGGGCCGCACGCCGCCCTCCTTCATGGTGGTGACGAGCGCCAGCGCGCGGTCCAGGTCCCCGCTCTCGCAGCAGGCCTTCACCAGCGTCGTGTACGTGTACACGTCCGGCGCGATCCTGGGGAGTAGGAACGAAAAAATTACATTCATCGATTTTAATCAAACACTGCATCAGGCTCCCAGCACGCTGTTAACTAGGATTCTACTGTGCTCCGCAGAGTTGTGCCAACGCGGGAAGAAAGGGAAGATAGGGAAGATAGGGAAGATAGGGAAGATAGGGAAGATAGGGAAGATAGGGAAGATAGGGAAGATAGGGAAGATAGGGAAGATAGGGAAGATAGGGAAGATAGGGAAGATAGGGAAGATAGGGAAGATAGGGAAGATAGGGAAGATAGGGAAGATAGGGAAGATAGGGAAGATAGGGAAGATAGGGAAGATAGGGAGGATAGGGAAGATAGGGAAGATAGGGAAGATAAAGAAGATAGGGAAGGTAGGAAAGATGAGAAAGATAGGAAAGATAGGAAACATAGGAAACATAGGAAACATAGGAAACATAGGAAACATAGGAAACATAGGAAACATGGGAAACATAGGAAACATAGGAAACATAGGAAACATAGGAAACATAGGAAACATAGGAAACATAGGAAACATAGGAGACATAGGAAACATAGGAAACATAGGAAACATAGGAAACATAGGGAACATAGGAAACATA
The DNA here is from genome assembly GCA_009746045.1 of Mesostigma viride. Taxonomy (NCBI): domain Eukaryota; kingdom Viridiplantae; phylum Streptophyta; class Mesostigmatophyceae; order Mesostigmatales; family Mesostigmataceae; genus Mesostigma; species Mesostigma viride. The sequence goes on along the minus strand of RPFO01000102.1, from coordinate 2,729,659 downwards.
GGAAACATAGGAAACATAGGAAACATAGGAAACATAGGAAACATAGGAAACATAGGAAACATAGGAAACATAGGAAACAGATAGAACGAAAGGGTAGCCACACGGGGCCAGGCTTATCAGGCTCTCCACACAGGGTGCTGATTCTGATTCTACCATACGTTTGTGTGCTTTCTAAAGCAACCCGCGTAGAGAGGACTGGGGCCACCAGGAAAGCAACCATCGGGCTCCCTGCATCCTGTCTTGAAAGTGGACAGTATCATGACACTACTCTTTATGCTAATAGACAGCATGACACTACTCTTTATGCTAATAGATAGCATGACACGACTCTTTATGCTAATAGACAGCATGACACGACTCTTTATGCTAATAGATAGCATTACACTACTCTTTATGCTAATAGATAGCACGACACTGCTCTTTATGCTAATAGACAGCATGACACTACTATTTATGCTAATAGATAGCATGACACTACTCTTTATGCTAATAGATAGCATGACACTACTCTTTATGCTAATAGACAGCATGACACTACTCTTTATGCTAATAGATAGCATGACACGACTCTTTATGCTTATAGAGCAATTCTGCAGCCGAGGGATGGATTCGAGCATAGAATGATCAGAAGCACCGCGATGTATGGCTACCATACCACGCTCCTATCACCGTATCACTAAAGCTCTTGCCTGGTCCTGACCCCCACCGGTCCTCCGCCACCGCGCAATTCACAGAGGGAGGGATACCCATGCAGTAGCAGACATATTTGTACACGTTCCAACAAAAAGCTCTTGCGCCGGCCTGTTCCTCATCGGTCGTTTGTCGAAAGGTTACGCACAGAGAGGTTGAGATGCATCGCACTAAACAACTTTCGTAGTCATTATCCTAGGGGGATCGTGATACCCCTTGTCTGGTCCTCTTCCTCACCCGTCTTCGTCATGACGACAAGCATAGAATGATAAGAAGCCTTGTGATACAAGAAATCTTATCACCCTAATCGTTTGGGCCTATTCCTCACCGGTCCTCCATCATCATGACAACAACCATAGAATAATAAATAAACATCATCGCAGTACCAGATATCTTATTATCCTATTCTTTACGCTGTTCTGAATTCTTATCCGTTTCCTCACCGGTCCTCGGTCATCCGGTCCAGCATCGCAAACCCGCCCGCGATGTCCCCCATCTCCACCCGCCCATTCATGATGGTGGAGTAGATGGCGGCGTTGCAGCGCACGCCTGCCGCCTTCATCCCCTCCACCACCTTGAGCGCTCCGTCCAAGTCCTTGGCCTGCAGACGCGATGCATGGTGGTGATGGTGGTGGTGGTGGCGGGCGCGGCTGCGGTATAAGCATCCCTTGAGATATTATTGCATCCCAGCAGCACCCGCAGCAGCAGCACTTGGCAGCAGTTGGCAGCACCAGCACCAGCAGAAGGAGCATTAGGCAGCAGGCAGAGGCAGCAGCAGCAGCAGCATTTGGCGACGGCAATATGGGTGGCAAGTGGGCAATCATTGATTACCTACTTAGCCAAATGGTAGATGTTGAAAAGTAATCCACTGAGCGAAGGGTACAGGTTCATACATTCATGTTGAGATAGAGACATCCCCGTCCTTCTCAACATGAATAAACATGCTTGCCCCAAATTGCTCACGAGTCCGCCACATTTCGACGACTTCCCGACCACGACGTGAGCTCAAAGTTCTTGGCTATGAGATCGGACCTGATGGGATTCTTGCACGCAGCATCCGCAAATGCCCATGAACATCTAGGTAGGCTTGGGACCTTGCGTTTGGTCCCTTTGATAAATAACATTACATTATTAGAATAACTTTGGACACTCAATAAAGCTAACACCTATAAAGTTGCAAATGCCAAACGAGAAGCGAGACACACCCCGGGACGCGCGCATTCATCGATTAGCGTTTATGGCTGACGGAAAGAGATCGAGCCAAACAAAACTCCTAACATACCCTTGGTTCAGCAATCCTTGACGCAGTGACTTGCACAAAAATAACACTGTATAACTTAATACTCGCATGGCCACAAAGGCAAAAAATATAATGGCGCAGGCAAGTTACAACGGCATAGGCTGCAGCTAGCAGCCATCAGCCCCAGGATGCTCACCACACAGTAGGCAGACACGAGGCAGCCGTAAGATCCGACGTCTGGTTTCCGGCCCACCGCCTGGGGTGGCAGCAGTTGGGACGCAAGCAGCATAAGATCACCACATGAGTCATGGTGGAGACGATATGGGAAAGTGGAGATGAAAGAGTTATCATTGCAAAGCAAACGTTCCCTTCTCTCGTCATTTGTCACTTACCAGCATGGGGTCTTTTTCTCCTGTGTCCACGGTTTGTCCAGAAATGAACATTACTTGCGCGGTTCATGACATCGCATTATAAGTACTACTACATAGTAATGCAACCTGGTGTGGAAAACGACCCACCGCTGATGTGCGGATCAGCAAGTTGTAACAAGACAGCCCTGTTAAAGACGACCAAGAGGAGACAGGGGGGGGGGGGGGGGGGGGGGGGGCGGAGGGAACGGGTTGTCCTTGCAAGGCGTCTCCCATGCCTGCATGCTGCACCATCACCCCTCCAAACGATGCGAGCGTGGCCCGCTTCAAGACCGCGCAAGCTCACGCAGATGAGAAATACCCATGGATAACGGAACGTGTGGAAGCACCCCATGCAGGAACACACATCATTCATGAGAGCACGGTGGGTGCCGCCAATCCTGCCCAGCAGCTACCACTGGCCCACTCGCCCAGTCTGCACCCACCTTGGAGCTCTTCTATGACAAGATAGCTGCCACTCACCTTCCCCTCTTCCGTGACCACACCTTTGTCACTAACGTTCCACCCTTCCATGATAACTGTTTTGTGACTCGCTTTCCCCTCATCCGTGACCATACATTTCATACTCACCTTCCGCACTTCCGTGACCATAGTTTTCTTCATGCTTAACTTACCTTCCACTCTTTCATCACCACACATTCATGGCTCACCTTCCGCGCTTCCGTGACCATAGTTTTCTTCATGCATAACTTACCTTCCACTCTTTCATCACCACACATTCATCGCTCACCTTCCGCTCTCTCGTGAGCAAACATGTATTAGTCACTGTCAATGCTTCCGTGACCAAACATGTACTACTCATCTTCAACTTTTCCATACTCGCCTTTCAGCACGTCCACGACAACCAATTTCTTCCCCACATTGACCTCTTCCATGACCACCACACACTCCTTGGGCTTGCCCCCATCATCCCACGGCAGGTAACGCTACTACTGCCCCACCATCCCATTCCCTAAAGCTACTTTCATACTTTCTTCATCGCCTCGATCTTGGCCGTTGCCCACATCATGCGCACATTATTCACCGGCACGGAGACTGCAGCCCCACGGGCTACTTTCCTCGTGACCTTGACCCACCTTCCACTCTGCCAGGACGGCCGCCCACCTTTAAAAACACACACACAATAATAATAATAATAATAATAATAATAATAATAATAATAATAATAATAATAATAAACAAAACCTAATGACCTTAAGACCACCTTCCACTCTTCCAGGACGGCCGTGCACCTAAACCCTAATGACCTTAAGCCCACCTTCAACTCTTCCAGGACGGCCGCGCACTCCTTGGGCTCGCCCAGCCGCGCCCAGCCGGACATGACCGTGTTGAAGGAGCGCAGGTCGGCCAGCCCGCTCTCCTTCAGGCGCGTGAGCACCGCCATCGCGCGCTGCATCTGGCCGCCCTTGCTGGCATGTTGACATACACCCCCAAGGTCACGGCATACGTCACCCACAAACATATCCCATGACCACAAGCATACGGTATATGTGCAGAGTAGTATGACCACAAGCATTAATTAATCAATTAATTAATTGATGTGTTAATTAATTAATTAACACGTAACTGCGTCACGTGGGTGCCAGTATAGAGTAAAGGAACCTTCAACCCCTCACAAGCATATGCATGGAAATTTTCGTGTCATCCACCACGCACACGAGCCAGCAGAGCATGTGTCGTGTCAGCGAAAACTTACGTGCTGGCACGTGACGCCCACGCACATGCCAGCAAGCAACGGTGCACCTCTTCCAGGGACGACGGCAGACACTTGTCGCGTCAGTAGTTAGTTGCATGCTGGCATACGACACCCACCACCGTGCGCCTTGAGCAGTGTCGCGAGCACCATCACGCCTGAGGTACCCTAATCATACCCTTACCACCCTAACTGCCATCCACCCTATCTGCTATCCACACCACCACAAACCCTTCGCTTGCAATACAGATGTAAACGCAGTGCACCAACCAGAACGCCTAGAGCCGCGTCGCACTCACAAGGGCGCCCAGGTGGTTGGATGCCTCACCCAAGCTAAGAAGTCATGATGCATCACCCCAGCAGGCCACCCTGCGTTCCTTTGTCGTCACTCACCAGTGCAAGATCACCAAGGCACGCGTCACCACCGCGAAAGGTCACAGCATCACTCATGCCACAACCAGCCCTTTGCATGCACTCACTAGAGCGCCTTGACCAAAACAAGCCTTTACCTCTTGCTCACCGCAGCACCTTGCGCAGCATCGCACTCAATCGCCCGTCGTTCCTGTCACCGACCACAATGCCTCGCGCAGCGTGCCGGATGCCTTGCCCGAGCTAACTAGTCAACAACGTGGCAGGCCTGTTGTGCGGCATATGCACCCACCGCAGCGCCTTGCACATCATGGCACACAACAACACGCCTTTCCTGTCACCCACCACGCCGCCTTGAGCAGCATTGAACGCAACAGCATGCCTTTCCTGTCGCCCACCACACCGCCTTGAGCAGCATTGAACGCAACAGCATGCCTTTCCTGTCGCCCACCACACCGCCTTGAGCAGCATTGAACGCAACAGCATGCCTTTCCTGTCGCCCACCAACACGCCTTGAGCAGCATTGAACGCAACAGCATGCCTTTCCTGTCGCCCACCACACCGCCTCGAGCAGCATTGAACGCAACAGCATGCCTTTCCTATCGCCCGCCAACACGCCTTGAGCAGCATTGAACGCAACAAAACGCCTTTCCTGTCGCCCACCACACCGCCTTGAGCAGCATTGAACGCAACAGCATGCCTTTCCTATCGCCCGCCAACACGCCTTGAGCAGCATTGAACGCAACAGCATGCCTTTCCTGTCGCCCGCCAACACGCCCTGAGAAGCATGTCGCATGCCTCGTCCAAGCGAAACGGTGAACAGTGCACCAGGCCTGTTGCGCGGCACATGCACCCACCATAGCGCCTTGAGCAGCGTGTTGGTTACGACCACGTTGGTGCCGATGCCGCGGGAGCGCGCGTGCTCGTACCAGGACAGGGCGTCCCTGGCAGGCGCGAGAGAGGGGCAGGAGGCGTGGGCAGCATGGGGGGCGAGTTCAGGTGGCGCGAGCATACACCACAGCGGTTTATATCGGGGTCCATCTCTATATTGGGGTCTTTCTCTTTATTGGGGTCTAGGAGGGGGGAGGCACGAGCAGAGTGGGGTGGAGGCAAGCGCACGAAGGGGGGGGGAGGCAGGGGCACGAGGGGGGGGGGAGGCATGAACATGGGGGGGAGGAGGACGTGCGAACAAACAGGGAGGAGGCAGACAGGGCAGTAGCCGGGGCAAGGTTACAACAACCATGAAGACGGCTTATCACTAGAGAACTAGGCAACTGGAATCCTTCCATTTGCCCTCGCAAAAGCCTAGAATTCAAGGTGCGTTGCAAAGCTTTAGTAACAGCCTGCGCGACCATAAACATTAAAGGCATCTATACCATTTGCGTTTCAAATCGATCTTTTCTTAAGTGCATGGCTAGCGCACGTACATGGGATTCCCCAGCCATCCAAACCACTTTGATACTCGTTAAGCATAACTGATAGTAAATCGATGATGAGGTAATTGATAGTAGCAAGATAGTCTAGAATACCTTAACTGTCTGCTAGCGCACGTACGTGGGGTTGCCTCAGGTGAAGCAATCCGACTTTTTAGTATAAGAAATGCTGTCAAAGGCCAAGGAACGATGTAGTATGCAAGAGTACACACCAGTGTACCATGGTGGACCAGAGCATGACAAACACGGCCAAGGAACAAGGGTGGGCAAGCGCGCGCACGAGTACACAAGGGTGGACCAGAGGATGACAAACACGGCCAAGGAACAAGGGTGGGCAAGCGCGCGCACGAGTACACAAGGGTGGGCCAGAGCATGACAAACACGGCCAAGGAACAATGCACCAAATATGCTAGCGCATCTACGTGTGTTTCCCCGCCGCGGCAAACCCATCGATGACGGCAGTGAGTTGTCTAGTAACACGAATGCAGTTACAGTTACTAATACTTCCTTATGCGCCAGCGCATCGACGGGTGGTTCCCCGCTGGGGCGAGCCCATTGACATGTGTGACGCAGTTTAGTACTATACACTGTACTCATGCGCTAGTACTATACATTGTACTCATGCGCTAGTACTATACACTGTACTCATGCGCTAGTACTATACACTGTACTCATGCGCCAGTACTATACACTGTACTCATGCGCCAGTACTATACACTGTACTCATGCGCCAGTACTATACACTGTACTCATGCGCCAGTACTATACACTGTACTCATGCGGGCGCACTTACGTGTGGTTGCCCGCTGGGGCGAGCCCATTGACATGTGTGACGCAGTGTAGTACTATACACTGTACTCATTTGCTAGTACTATACACTGTACTCAGGCGGGCGCACTTACGTGTGGTTGCCCGCCGCAGCGAACCCGTTGATGATGGCGGCGAGTGTGTGCTGGTCAAGGAGTAGCTCCCGCCCGCCGGCACCGTCCATCTTGTTCATGAGCACGCAAGCCTCTGGCATCCGTCCCGCGCGACAGTAGGCATTCAGCAGGCTGTCGTGGGGGACCAGGCCGGTGACATAGTATCATTATCATAGCAGGAACATGGTATAATTAGCGTTCAGCGGGACGGCTGTTGTGGGGTAGCATGCATGCATCCCACAGGGGGGGGGGTAGGGCTGATTATGTGGCACACCAAAAATAAACAGTAACAGATTGACTAGAGGCTGGTGGATGTGAGGAGCGATGGCCAGGGAGCCGGCGCATGCACGCATGGCTGATGGCATGCCGAGCGGGTGCATCCCAGGGAAACTAGGTCACTATAACAATTTGAGTACGAGTAAACCATTCTGGACGGCAGCTGACATGCTGGATGGCACCTGATGCTGGATGGCACCTGACCTGCGCGGAGACCCACACACCACAGCCCCAGACCCAGATCCTGTCCTCCCGCGCGGGTGTATCGCCTCATCTGCGTGTGCATGGTTTGTAAAGAAACACATAGCCTCCATTGGGTCATGGACGGGGAGTACCCCACCTGATCTGCACAAACATTGAGGTGGGTAAGTAACCCACCTAATATATGTAAGCATTGTGGTCGGTGGCTTACCCACGTGATCTGAGCAAGCATGCTGGGCAAGTCACCCACCTGATCAGCACAATTTAGGTGGGTGAGTCTAACCCACCAGATCAAGCGAAGATACGATACAGCGGCTGGGCTGCGTGAACGTCGTTGTTGGGGGACCCACCTGATCTGCGCAAACATCGTGGGCGGGTCGCCCGACTCGCGCGCCAACTCCTCGAACAGCTGCACGGCGGCGTCCATCTCACCCGCCTTCTCCAACACGGTCAGTAGCGTGGCGCGCTCGACCTCGCGCTTCTGCCGTACGTCAAGGGTAAGCACGCAGGTTGAAAAACAAGCACGTAGGATTGATAGCAAGCACGCAGGTTTAGTAGCAAGCACGTAGGTTTAGTGGCAACCACGTAGGGTTAGTAGCAAGCATGTAGGTTTAATAGCAAGCATGTAGGTTAAGTAGCAAGCACGTAGGTTTAGTAGCAAGCATGTAGGTTTGGTAGCACGCAGGTAGTTTGGTAGCAAGCACGCAGGTTTGGTAGCACACACATAGGTATAATAGCAAGCACGTAGGTTTAGTAAAACCATGTAGGTTTGATAGCACGCAGGTAGGTTTGGTAGCAAGCACGTAGGGTTAGTAGCAAGCATGTAGGTTTGGTAGCACGCAGGTAGGTTTGGTAGCAAGCGCGTAGGTTTGGTACAACCATGTAGGTTTGATAGCACGCGGGAGTAATGTAGGCAGCAAGCGCAAGGCATGAGGGCAGCCAGTGTGAGGCATCCAGGCGGCAAGTGCGAGGCATGCAGGCAGCAAGTGCGAGGCATGCTGGCAGCAAGCGCGAGGCATGAGGGCAGCCAGTGTGAGGGTCGGGGCATGCGAGGGTGGTAGGGCCACGCGTGAGGGGTAGGGCTGAGCGAGGATTTAGGGCAGCCAGTGCGTGAGTATTTTATAATGTACGGTAGCACACATGCACCCTACAGAGAGTGGTCGGGGTAGCACCCGCCCACCACCCACACACGCACCCACACCTACACGTACCCTGCGGGTGCCATTTGTACTAAGAAAAAGGGAACCCCCTCTTCCTAATGGGAGAGGGTAGTCTTTGTCTACAGAGGAAGGTTAGTTTTCTTCCTGAACAGGAAAGGCTACCGCTGTTCCTTAACAAGGTTTCAGGCGCACATGCAGGGTTTAAGCTTTGCTAAACAAGCACGCATAGGGATACGCGTGTGGATGCCCAGCTCACACTAAATCAGACAACCATCATGCGTGCATGCTTGAACGCATGCTTCTGCTCCCTGGTTTGAATTTTTTTTTCGCTGCTAACGCCTGTCGAAATGGGGGCCTCTGGTGACGGGCAGTAGGAAATGATCCATACGAATATACGAGTGTGCTTGCACTAATTATTTTACTACAGTAGCTAGCTTCCCAAAATATGCCTCAAACCACACATGGTGCTGCATAGCCCTCATGCCGACTTGTTGCTGACTACCAAAGGCGGGGAGACAGAAGATGCGGCAGCTACTGACGACGTACAATCGGCAGGTCCTTGTACGCGGTAATGGCTCGAAACCCAGCGCCTTCCCGGCAGTACTTGTGGAAGTCACGGCGCTGTTTGGATAGCGAGGGTCCAACTCTGCGCTCGCCCATGCCGCCCATGCCGGTCTCCACAGTGCTGCCATCTAGTACATTGCTGGCATCTCGCCCGATATCGTTCAATGACGACGACGCATTGCTGCCGCCGGGCCTGTTAGCCGCCTCTAATTGTGACGATGTGCCCAGGATGCTCGCATATGCCCTGTTGCCCTCGCCTTTCCTGGTAAATAGGCGAAGAGCGTATCTCTTCGGAGCATGCTTCCTAAAAATGCCCTCGTGGTGGCTGAGTTTACAGCACGTGGAAATGGAACCTTTCAAATGACCATGAGCGACGGGTACCGTGGCAAGTCCATGTGGCAAAGCCATACTTTCCATGGCTTGCCTACTAGTAATACTGCCCACTGCTTGTATGGTTAATTGCCAAACTCGTCACAGGTACTGCTTGCTCCCTGATCGAGATCACCCGTATACATTACCGCCAAAATGCCTCGATTGCCCCTTCAACAAATGCACACGGGTGAACTGAACTGCACGACGCGGATATGAGATTGCGTACTTGCGTACTTGCGTGAATGCAGTCCTTTCACCAATCACGCCCAGTTACAAACCGGCCAGAAACCAGACTGCCGTGCGCATATTTTATCCAGTTTAAATAGAAATACTTCGATGGTAAGTCTCTGTCCAGTTTCTCCTGCAGTAATGGCAGTCTCTCTCCGGCAATAATTGAGCTAGCAAAAAGTTTCTAGCCATGCTGAGTTGCTGACGCCCGTTCCTACTGATGCAGCCTTCGTCTTTGGCAGCTCGTCTTTGGCAGCTCCAGATGCACCTCCTTCCGTGTGCCATGCTGGCTTCTGGAAACATGATCTATTGGGGTATCAACCAACCGCAGATAGTTGGCACATCACTTGTCCGCCAGGAACTAAAGATGATCAGTATCGAGCTTTAGCATAACCCAATGACAAGAGGACCAGGTTGCAAAACTTGAAAGTAGAGCCGGAAACTTGAGGCATTTCTAGGTATATATCTTCTGCTGCCAATGTCCCAATGTTTCTATAGGCTAGCACGTGGCGCGCATTTGATAATTTTCCAATGCTGCTCGAAGCTGCTAAGCTTACCGTGACAGTTTTTGGTCGCGAGGTCTCCCAGTGTTCTTTGTTGATCCTTCTCAGTAGTCCGGCCGGCATGTTGATGTACATATAGCACACATGGTGGACGTGTTCAAATTAGGAAGGAAGGTAAATTAGGTGGTAAGGTACCTAATTTTCTGACCACTAACCTTCTGGAATAGAAGAGGCACCAAAGCTGAGGTGCGACGCATATTTTGACGAATCATATCGGATCGGATAGGTTGCAGCACATCAATTTCGATTATCAGGTTCCCTGCGGTTGTTGCATTCAAGGCCAAGTCAGTAGACGGATTGCAGGCGTCAGGAATCCTTTATTACTCGTTCCTTCGAGCGAAATTTTTTCTGCACCATGCAATTTTCCCTGCTGTTCAAGGAAAATTGTGCAAATCGTTTTCGGCGATAATAAGAATGGAATCTCCTGGTTGATTGTGACGGGATGCATTTTAAGGTTGCCGTGTAAGGAGAGAAGTGCTGTTGACGGGAATTTCGAAGCTTTTGCTTCTTGAAGCGTCCTGGTTAGGATGGAGCAGCAGTCAGTCGACGGCAGAAGAACTTGCCGAAAGCGGAAGGAATCGGCTTCTGCGCCGTCAGTCGCAGCGTTGGCCGAGAAGCATTCCACGGGGAAGCTTCTTTTTTTCACCGGCTCAGGAATGTCTGTCGCGGCAGGCATGAGCACATTCACGAAGCCCGGAGGTATTTTCTCGCCGTGATCAGCTGCTGTGCATTCTAGAAGATCAACACAGCTGGCTGACTGGAATACGTACCACATTTCGCAATTAATTTTGGCGGGAATGTCCTAGTACATGGCAGCACGTAATTGGTCTGGCATCGAGGATCACGTCGTTGTCCGAAATTCAGCCACGTTGATGTGGTGCTGGTAACTCCAGTCATCATTATTACTCGTGTCATAATGGAACCTCTAGAAATTAGCTGGTGACCGTACTTTCATAGCAAATGGCAGCATGTATATTCGAGACATAGCTGGTGCAAGAAAAAACCAGCCTGGCATGCGTCATCGTCCATCAAGTAGATTCTAGCTGTCTCGCTGCATTCTTGTCCCATTCCATGGCTGGCCATCTAATCCTGACTCTGGTGTCTGTATGCTTCAATGGGCTGTCCCCACCAAAAAAAACATGCACAGGCCTTTATGAGCGCGCCTGCAAGCGCTTCCGCGTCGGGGATGGCATGCGCCTTTTCCACCACAGCTTCTACCAGAAGAATCGCGACGCTGCCGAGGGGTTTTTGAGAGAGATATATGACGAGGCAGTCGTGGCCAGGCCGACAGCATCCCATCGTGGTGAGTTGACTTGTCGTCTTTTGCGAGGGCATTTATCTGAAAAACTTTGCAAGGGCAATAATCTGCGCTATTATTTCAAACAGACTTGTTCTGCAATACCCTTGCATGGATGGCAACTTGGCAAGTTTGAGGAAGGCTCGTCGAGCAAGATATGGCTGAGATCAGCACTTGATTCTGCATTGTTTGGTCCGCAATCGCAACTGATGGTGTGAAATCTGAGCTTCTAGTTTGTATGGCCAGAGTGCGTTCATTCCATCCTTTTAAAATTAATCCATTCCATGTTAGAGAATTATTCGTTGTATCTGCTATGTTTGCACATGGACGCCATGGCGTGTCGGGCGGTTTTTACATGGACATGGGAATGCGATTCTGGACAATACTAATTGGTAGTATGTACACACTTGCTCAGGATGGCTATAAATACACTGGTTGGTATTACCAATGACATGCCCGCCCTTCTGATTGATCCACTGCTTTGCAAACGTGAGCTCTGAGAGTTCTAGGGCCATTATGAGGGCAAGCTTTGCCTTGCCTTCGTTTGTGCCAAGAGGCAACTGCTATGAGCTAAGGAGAATGCAAACTTGTACCAGCATTTACCCCACGGTCATCGTAATCTTAGCAATTCGATAGTCTTACGTAATATTTTATTCATATCCTTCTCACGGTCTATTTCACTCTCCTCCTCCCTTTCCTGCTTCTTTCTTTCTCCCTCCCCTCCCCCCTTTCTTCCTCCTTCCTTTATCCCTCGCCTCGTCCCCTCTCTCCCCTCCCCCTTTCTTCCTCCTTCCTTTATCCCTCGCCTCGTCCCCTCTCTCCCCTCCCCCCTTTTTCCTTCTTCCTTTATCCCTCGCCTCGTACCCTCACTTTCCTCCCCCCTTTTTCCTTCTTCCTTTATCCCTCGCCTCGTCCCCTCACTTTCCTCCCCCCTTTCTTCCTCCTTCCTTTATCCCTCGCCTCGTCCCCTCTCTCCCCTCCCCCCTTTCTTCCTCCTTCCTTTATCCCTCGCCTCGTACCCTCACTTTCCTCCCCCTTTCTTCCTCCTTCCTTTATCCCTCGCCTCGTCCCCTCTCTCCCCTCCCCCCTTTCTTCCTCCTTCCTTTATCCCTCGCCTCGTCCCCTCTCTCCCCTCCCCCTTTTTCCTTCTTCCTTTACCCCTCGCCTCGTACCCTCACTTTCCTCCCCCCTTTCTTCCTCCTTACTGTCGCCCTCTCCTACTCCCTTCCCTTCCCCCCGCCCCCCCCAGCCCTGCGCGCGCTCGAGGCATGCGGCCGCCTGCGCCGGCACTACACGCTCAACATCGACGGGCTCGCGACCGCCGCCGGGGCTTCCCTGTGGGACCGTTGGGCGCGCCTCCAGGGCGCCACAATCGAGATGCACGGCAACGTGCGCGAGATGGTCTGCACGCGCTGCCGCACGCGCTACGACCGCGCCAGCCTGGAGCCCCTCGGGAAACGGAACTGCCTGGAGCCGGCCCTGGCGAAACGGAACCGGGGGTTGCCCCACGAACCTGTAGCCACGCATGGGAAAAAGGCCGACCTTGAGGAGACCAGGACCATGAAAAAGGCCAGCCTTAAGCCGGCCGCAAGCATAGCCAAGGCCCGCATGGATTTGGACAGGGCCAGCATTGGGCAGGTCGTGAGCAATAAGATGGCCCGCGGTGAAGAGGCCAGGAATGGTGAAAGGCCCCTCGTTGGGGATGCCGTGGTTATAAAAAGCCCCCACGATCAGGAGGCCGTCCGTATCCAAAAAGTCCACGGGGTGGAGGCCCTGGCTGCCCATAAGGCCAGGCTTGGGGAGGCGCTGAGTGTAGGAAAGGCCGGCGGGAAGGAGGCCTTGACCGGACCGGAGCGTTGCCGCAACGAGGCCATGGCCATCGAGGAGGCCTGTGGCGAGCCATCCGGTAACGTCCGCGTTGCTGCTTCGAGCATGAATGCGAGCAAGGGCTTGACCAAGGGCTTTACCAAGGACGCGGCCATGGGCTTGACCGAGAAGCTGACCGAGGACTTTACCAAGGGCTTTCGGGAGAACCACGGTGAGGGAAGCCAGCCGAGGCAAACCGTCATGACCACCGCTCGCGTTGGCGGTTCCCTGGCAACTGTTGAAAAGGAGGCGCGCCCGCCGGCAAGCACTGGCTCGCTGTTCTCCATCTATACTGGCCCCCTCTCCTTTGTCAAGAAGGATGCCAACGCGCGCCAGCCGCCCTCCCCCAAACCGCCAGGGACACCCGCGGCCACTCCCGCCACGCCCAGCGGCATGGTCACTGGCGCCTCAGCGCTCGTGCCGACATGTAAACCTGGCGGGGGCGCGGGCATATCAGTGACAAGACAGGAGGCCCGCATGGCGAGCTCTCCCTCAATTGCTAGGACATGCCCAAGAGCCGGACAGCAAGGGGGGGGGGCATCAGGGGCAGGACAGCAAGGGGGGGGGGCATCAGGAGCAGGACAGCAAGGGGGGGGGGCATCAGGAGCCGGACAGCAAGGGGGGGGGGCATCAGGAGCAGGACAGCGAGAAGGGGGGGCACAAAGAGCCAGACAACAAGTGGGGGGCGAATCAAGCGGAGGGCATGATGGGGGAACAGTAGGGACCTCATTCCCGGCCCCCCACAAACCTGCGGTGGTGGCAACGGCACAAGTCCCCAGCAATCCCAAGCGGAAGGCGGGCAAGGCGGGGGCCCAGCGGCCGGCGGTGTGTACGGTGCCAGGGTGTGCTGGCGGCCCCCTTCGTTCGCGCGTCATGCTCTACGATGACAAGGACGAGGCGTCGATCGTGGGCCCCGAGGTCATGTCGATGCTGGAGGAGGACATTGAGGCGGTACGTGTGCCTTATTTCGAAAATCCTAAGATTTTTACTGTAATGTAGGATCTTGGCTGGGAGGAGGCATCCATAGTATGCCTTTTCCCAGCAAAAATCTTACATCCTATGGAGGAGGGCATTGAGGCGGTACGTGTGCGATAGGATTAAGCATCCTACGGTTTAAAAATCAATCTGGATTAAGGATGTTTGCAGGGCGGAGACTAATGTTAGAGGAGGACATTAAGGTGGCAAGTGTGCCTATGGTGGTGCGCATACCTAATCGGTATGTTTGTGCGTGCCTTGGGGGGGGGGGTACACCTAATCGGTACATGTGCATTAGGATCCAAAAATATACAATAATTTGAGTACAAGAGTTAAGTATTCGAGACGGTTATAAGGGTTTAAGGTTTAGGATATCTTCAGGGCGGCGGCCCATGCTGGTAGAGGACGTGGAAAGGCTGCGGGTGCCGTCGCATGTCCAGACATGATGGAGAACAGGGAAGGGGTTGCGCGTGGTTTAGGATATGCGGGGCAAGGGTCTCTGATGGTAGAGGACATGGAAGGGGGACATGTGCTTCAGGATGCGTATATATGGATTTGTGGCTACACAATACGCTGCAGAACCTGTTTTGACATTTTTGTCCCACGAGAACAAATATCTGATAAGAGAGAACCGGACAAGGATGCCGGATGACCCAGATGGCCTCGAGCCCGCCTAAGTAAAACTGATCATTTTGGGGAAAGAAACATTAATTTTGAAAAGCACACTACCATGATAGCCCTCATGGTGTAGACCCTTGCTGTATCAACCCCCCTATCTGCCCGTCAGTTGTTGGAATCGTAGTAATATCCCCTGCCTTTGGCATCCTTGCACTCATGTGGGTCATCATCTTCTTCCTCCCCCTCCAATCACAAATAGTTTTTATTTAGCTCTATTTTGCTTTCTCACATGGAACATAGCCAGCACGCTTTATGGCCGCTGCAGGCGGACGTCATCATCTGGGCGGGCATTTCCTTCCAGCAGAGCGCATCGGTCGAGTATTTCCGGCGCGTGCGACGCATCCTGCAGGAGCAAGGGCGGGTGAGGCACTTTGTTGGGTGATCCGCACTGACGAGCGGGCATGTGTCGTTATACTAACCCTAAACAGTTAGTTATGATTAGGAGTGATGATTAGTTCTTGGTTAGGGAAAGCGAGCTGTTCATGGCGAGATGAAGGCCGTCTCCCCCCGCTCCACGTTTGCCCGCGCAAGGGATGCCAGTCAGTCCGTGCTACTTCTATTTTGGTTGTTTCTCAATCACCCTTGCTTTTGTAGCTGGTTTGGTTTGTTTCTCAATATCCCTTGCTTTTGTACCTAGTTTGGATGGTTCCCAATCACCCTTGCTTTTGTACCTAGTTTGGTTGGTTCTCAATCACCCTTGCTTTTGTCCCATATTCCCAGGCTTTCATTCACGCTGTTCCCTAGCAGGCTTGACTTGCATCTTGGGCTTAAAGGTTGATGGCTGACTGGGGCACGGGGCCCCACAATCCAGTCGATTGCATACTTGACTTGATGCGTTTTGGGATGCTTTTGTTACCTCAAATGCACAAACTGTTCATTACTGGAGTGCGACCAGCGTTTCATACCATCATACCTTCATTGCTGGGGTACCAACAGCATTTCATACCACCCATACTGTACAGGTTTTGCTTATTTAGGCGGACGTGCTACCTTCAGTTAACCCAAGGATGCCCTGTTCCCCTGTGACCCTGGTCTTTATTCGTTGCTAATGAACGAGATTCGTTAGCAATTCATCGCTAATGAATTCAAGTTAGCATTCAATCCAAGTCCTCGCGATGCCAAGCGCCTGCTTGTTGTGTGATTGGAATATAGCCTGCCACTCGATAACCAGACCAGCGTCATTTTATAACCAGACCAGTGTCATCCACCAGCTAATCATCAAGCCCCCTTGTTCGTACGCATTGCTAACTATGATGCTATGATGATGATGCACACACCAGGCCCCAGCTGACTGCCAACTCCCCTCGTGTTAATGAGCAGGATGGCTCACTGATAAGAAAGAAGGACTTGTGTTAATGGAATGATACGTCCATTCGCACCAGTCCTATCAATCAGCCACCCCGTTAGTTAGAAGGATCTTCTGTCGTTCCTACTCATGATCCTGTGACTATAATTATGTCTTGATGCCGCCACCCCACAGGCCAGCGCAGTGCCCCAGCTGATCTTGAACCCGTCAGATGAGACGATGTTCAACCTGGTCACGTCCATCGCAAACTTTGATGAGCTGGCGGTCACGCCTGTGCTCGCAACCTGCGACGAGTTCATCCCCCGGCTGGTGCAGGGACTAGAGACGAGAGAGGGGGGTGAGGGACCAGAGGGACCTGAGGGACCAGAGGGATTAGGGAGACAAGATAGGCTTAAGGCATCAGGAGGATTAGGGAGACGAGAGGGGCGAGAGGGACCAGAGGGAGTAGAGAGACAAGAGGGGATTGAGAGGACTTTGTCCCTCTTACGGCCCGATGCCCCCGATGGCGCCTGCGCTAGCGTCTGCATGGCAGGCACGGGCCACGCTGCGGTCAACAAGCATCCGCTGTCCAGGGCCCCAATGTCCAGAGGCCCCCCGGCGAAGGAAAGAGCGCCACGGGGCGGGTGTGAAGCTAGGGCAGCAACCATGGCTTCAGGGTCTGACCGGTCGCATTCTGGTCAGGGGCATTATGAGGCAGGGCCCAGCTCGGCGCGGCCTTCTGCTTGGAGCGATGGGGATGGTTTTATTCGGTGCAACAGACTGCGCAAGGTCCAGGATTATGATGTGCCCAGGGAGCCTGCCAGGGCCCTGCCAGATGCGTGGGAGGATGCCCTGGGCAACAGGGACGTGCCCGTCGGTCACAGCCGAGATGTAGGCCCTCAAGCAATGCCCAGTTTCCCACAGGCATTTTGCGGCTCGAAAGGCCGTGCTGCAGAAGTCGCCGAAGCGCCATCTGGCAGTTGCAAGGCGCAGACAGAGGGGATCATCGGTAAAAGGCTCGAGCTTGTGTTTGACCGAGCGAGTGCGGGGCATCATCGTGACAGGGCGAGACAGTTTGGTAGCTGCGCCATGGGCTTTGCATCATCCGATCCTGGGTGTGAGGTTATCCCAGATAGCCAGGGCACAGAGGAGGAGCATCCAGTGAGCACGACAACGATTACGGGGGGCATTGGTAGACGTCTCGGTTGGGTGGTTAGGCAGCTGCTGCAGAGGAGGGCAGCCATCAGCTGCCACATGTAAGGCTCGCCGGTCGGCGGAAGACATGTCCGTGCAGCGCATGTGCATGTGTGGACCTGGTGATCTCTGACCTCCATAGCCAGACACAAGTTTGGCTGATATATGTATGCGTCTAAATGTGACCTGAATGTGTAATCAAGGCGAGTTTTTGGAGGCCATGTGTTTTAGGTCACTCCAGGCCATGCTAGTTGCCTCTGCTTCGCCGTCTTTCCAAAGCTCCTCGATTAGAGGTTACTCTGGTGGACCCATTCATTCTTTCCAGCTAGGAATACTTAAGCTACATAAATAAGCACGTGACTGCGTAGATATTCCCGTCCGTTCAACCCTGCATGCACCACTTACTCCTTCGAGGACCGGTTAAATTTACACGCTTGCGTGACACAGCCGGCCTGGTGCTTTGATTATAAGTTTACGAATCCCTTATTTGATCAATGCACAGCAGGACTAAATGCATACCGCACTGCCTGCCTTCAGTCATTGCCTTCCAGGCTTCTCCCGTTGCCTGGATCGAAGTAAGGCGGGCAATGCCTTCTCCATCACACGCGTACGTGGTACGTTGCTCAATACAATTGGTTTGTCAGTGCATTCATGCGTGCATGTACGTAGTCACTGTTCATCGACGCGCTGGACATCCCAGCCAGCCACGCCCGGCTACCCGCTGCCGGCCCGCCACATCCGCCCTTCGGCACCTCGCTAGGTGGCAAGCTGCCCGCGGCAGGGACCCTGCTGCCCCCCCGCCGCCCGCCCCGCTTCACCAGCCTGCACCGGCTCCCCGCCATCATCCAGGCCCGGCAAGCCCTGTGAGACAGACGCGACCCCGCGCGGCCGGTATACGCCCGCCTCAAGGAAGAATACCACTCGATATGGCAGCCATCCGCCGGTGACAAAGGAGCAGGAGGACCAGCTCCATGTCTGCGAATACGTCGCCCACCTCGAGGACCAGCACGGCAAGTACGCAGCTGGATCCGCCTGCGCCACGCCCAGCAGCCAGCCGGTGGCGCCCAGCCGGCGCCCCGGACGCTCTCTGGCTCACCGCAGCAGCTGCCAGCTGGACCGGTGGTGTTCCTCCCACTCCCGGCTGCTTGGCGCCGCCCCGCCGCTCCGCCGCTTGGCCCGCTGGCGGCTGCCCGCCTGGCGCCTGCAGCGGGTCAGTGTATCCCGGTACGGGTACGGTCAAACACGATACGGTGAGGGTCGGCAGTAAATTATAAGCAGTAAATACGCAGCAAATACGGTAAACACGGACAAGAGCCCATTTGTGTCTAGTTTTGTATGGAATTCCATTGTCCTTGCTATCTGTGTCGTTCCTACTCATGCATACCATCAGGTCTGCACCCATTTTGCTCACTGGCAAGGCAGCTACATAAATGCTCCTCGCACAGTAGGGTGAGAACACCCTTGTCCTCAATCCACCTCAGTGGCTTCTTCAGCTCTGTATACGTAGTATGCGTGTGTGTGCACACGTGTGCATGTGTACATGCTTACAAGTTACAAGTGTGTATATGCACATGCAACATGGATATCAATATGCATATTTTGCATAGCAGGCGCGGCATTATAATTAACCATGCATGACTCATGTCTATTGTCACCAGGACAATTCAGCCTTGATTGAAACTTTGGTGTTAATTCATAGATTGAGACGCGGCCCCGTTGGGGAGCCATGGAGCATTATTTTAAGCCGGCCTTGGATGGATGAAAAGATTAATGCCATTAGCAGATGAATAAACATGCTCACCATGCCAGATGCATTGCAGGCACGACAATTATAATTAATCCATGACACATGCCGGCCTACCACATGTCAACTAGTTTCAACAGTCCTCATGCATCAAGGAAGACCCATACATAAGAAGCTAGCTCTCGGCCCCATTCGTGAGAAGCATTCTCCAGGACACGAAAATGGCTGACGGCGGTATGGCTGACGGCGGAGTTCAGATCTTTTGCGTCCAGGAGCCCCAAATTCGGTCATGCAGACCACTTGCATTCGATGCGCCTTTTTAAGACGCACTCGCTCGTATAATCGGTTACGGCTGACACGCAGTATCGAAAAAGTTGCGCACGTGACAAGCTGCCAGCTATGACGACTCCAAAAGCCAAACGAGGTTTGGAAAAGGAGCTTTTCGGCTCCCAGCCGAACCCACTCGCCAGTCGCCATCGTCCTTTCCCAGCCGCCTGGGCTCGCAAATCCCTTGCCAGTAAACCCATCGCCAAGCGCCTCACCAGAGCCAAAGAAACCCTGCCACGAACAAAAATGGTGCCATTACCTCCCAAGCGACACATCATTCTCTTTCTTTCAATGGCTGGCCCTGCATGCCGAAGGAAGAATGCGCCGTAATCCTCAGGTTCTTATACACCAGGAACGCATTGAAGCTCTTGGGGCCCAACGGGCCCATTCCCGCCGCCCACGTGGAGGCGTTCATCGCTGCAGGCCAGACCACCGCCTCGCTATCCTGTACAGCTTCTTCCAGCTTGAAGCCATCACCGTGGCCCTGGCCTCACAGGTCGATCCCAAAGATATGTAGCATAGCAGACGGCCACCATCGCATAATCCAGCCACCCTGGCAGGATGCTGGCGACCTCCCGCCGGCCCCTAGCTCTCCTATATGCGGACCTGCTGCGGACAGCGATCGACCGCCTCTACCACTTGACTCGCCATCGCTACTCGTGAAACTAGCTCCAGGAGCTTGAGGACCTTCGCCAGGCACGTAACGACAACGGGAGGCCGGCCACCGACCGCGCCCGCCGCGACTGCCGGGTGGTGCTGCGTCGCTTCCCCCAGAAGCCAGGTGATCGAGACGTCAACCACCCTTGCCGACGAGCTCAAGGACCAGCTCCTTACCGGCCTCATGGGCCTGGTAGGTGAGGTAGAACTGCGTCACGGGTGTCACCGCCTTCCCCACTCACGGGACAAGACGGCTCCCCCACTAGCTGGTCAGTCCTGCTCACCTTCCCCTCCTGTGAGCTAGACAAGCAGCGGTCCCTTTCTCGTCGCACGAGGTTGCACGACCTCACCTGGACGCTGGACGACGACCTGACCCGGCCCGCTCAGCAGCAGCAGCGCGCGACGCGACCTGTGGCTGGAATACCTCCGTCACAAGCACTCAAGGACCCCCACCAGAAGCCCAAGGTGTACTTGAGGGGCGGGGACCTGACGATCAACCACAAGATGTGGACGACCCCTGCGGGCTATAAAATAGCCTAGCTTGTATCCAATGGTAGTCACTGCCGCCATGGCAGCCATGCATGCCTATAGAATATTTGTCTAGCTGTGCCACCATATCTATAGTAGTCACGTGCACCGCTATAACACACAGTACACAACCAGCCATAGCCTTAATTAGCTTAGTCCTTTGTACAGCCATGCTATACGTCCTGGCTGGCTATGCTCAGATTACTTGCCCACGCTCGATCCTTGTTATGACATGCTCACATGGGTCTTATTGCACCCACAGAACTTGCCGGATCGTCTACTACCGTGTCCGATTGCAGCTGTGGCATGCCTCAGGCATGAAGGAGAAAGGGGGTCTCTGCCCTTTCTTCCTGTTGTGCACACACAGGGATAAAAGCACTTCGGTGCTCCGGCAAGCTCCCTCTTGTCACCCATACGGCCATCCGACACCGCCGCCTCCTCTTGGCCAGCCATCTTGCCCGCACAGACCAGCTAGGTCAAATACCGATATGTATGTGGGCCATGCCGGGGGGCTTAAGACGGGCCGACCAGGTAGACACAGGTCCTCCTATGGGTCCCTTTGTCCCATCGCAACCCACCATGCATGGCAAACTTGCGCGCGCCCGGCACCGGTGCGGCGCGACCCGGACCTATGTGACACAACTGCTTGTTCAAGTCATGCAGGGCTTCTGGGACTATCCGTACTCCACGCCCGCATGATTGACAATTAATTAAGGAGAAATGGGCTGCCATCTGCGATAAGCACCTTCCTGAGGGGTATGCTCCTGTTTTCTCCCCACGGGCCCCGCGGCCCGTTGCCAGCCAGGGTAGAAGTCCGCAGGTGGAGGTTATTGGCCCCATGAGGATAGCCGCTACACTACCGCCTCGTCTGCCATTACAGTAGAGGACAGCTCGGATGAGGATTACATCCCCATCTAGTAGTGCTGCCGGGTTGGGGAATGATGCAGACGATATTTGTTTAAACTTTTGTGTAATTTTTTTTCTAATGAGATTAGCGTAGTACTCCGTAGCATGCCTTTGCGCATGACACGCAAGTACTTAATTACTTACCCCGGCGATTAAACTGACGGCGCGCTCCTGCTAATTGACGTCTGAAACCGGAACCTGCTTGCCAACGCACCCCCTGATGCAAACCGGGGGAGTGGCCAACCGCATGGCGTGGTCGGGAAGAGTAGGACGCGGGTGCATGAGCATCTGCATGAGGGGCAGGGTGTTCGTCATATATATCAAAAAGCGTCTGTCACTCGCCCTCACTCGCACCGTGGCTGATGTGTTATTCCGCCGCACCCGGGCCGACTTTGTCGCGACCCATGCGGTCTAGATTCCTTCCAGGCCTGCATGGTGGGCCGGCAGCGCTGTTGCTGCGTGTAGTTTTGTGATGTATAGTTAGTTGTACCTTGTGCCGCTGGCGTGATCCTTGGATGTCTGTGTCAGATTACTATTAATTTCTTCAGGGTTATTCTCCCAGTTCTCGGGTTTTTCCTTATGTTGCATGCCTATCTCACCTCCGTAATCTATCATTCTCAATGAATATATATCAATGTCTCGCACCGTGGCTGATGTGTTATTCCGCCGCAACCGGGCCGACTTTGTCGCGACCCATGCGGTCTAGATCCCCCCCAGGCCTGCATGGTGGGCCGGCAGCGATGTTGCTGCGTGTCATAGTTTTGTGATGTAGTTAGTTGTACCTTGTGCAGTTGGCGTGATCGTTGGATGTCCGTGTCAGATTCCTATTGATTTCTTCAGGGTTCTTCTCCTGTTCGGTTTTTTCCTCATGTTGCATGCCCATCTCACCTCCGTAATCTATCATTCTCAATGAATATATATCAAGGAGACAACCAGCGCAGGCCGGCCAGAAATTGGGAGAATCCGGACCATGGTAGCTCGAGCCTGCCGTTATCTTGTCCGCGTGTTATATATATTCATTGAGAATTATGATAGATTACGGAGGTGAGATAGGCATGCAACATAAGGAAAAAACCGATAACTGGGAGAATAACCCTGAAGAAATTAATAGTAATCTGACACAGACATCCAAGGATCACGCCAGCGGCACAAGGTACAACTAACTATACATCACAAAACTACACGCAGCAACAGCGCTGCCGGCCCACCATGCAGGCCTGGAAGGAATCTAGACCGCGTGGGTCGCGACAAAGTCGGCCCGGGTGCGGCGGAATAACACATCAGCCACGGTGCGAGTGAGGGCGAGTGACAGACGCTGCCGCCAATACGAGGACCACGTGCGGGCCGACCACGGGGCGGTCTGACCCTCGAGGTCGAGGCGGTCTTCACGGCGCTGGCAGCACTCGATCGTGGAAAAACTCCGCTGTCTTGGGGCCCATGGCCCCGAACTCCTCAAGGACAAAGGGGATGACCCGGTGGGGCCCCACATTGCCGTAGGAGGCAAACTTGTCGCGCTCAGCCACAGCGGCAGCAGCGCCGGCATCCACAGCCGCCCGGAGGATGTGGCGACCGGAAAGCGGCCGAGCCACGGAGACATCGATGAGCAGGTGGCAACCCTGCCCGTCGTAGTCAAGCACGGTAATGTCGGGGCGGTGGTTGGGTGAGTAGAGGGCGGCCCCATTATCAGTTATATATATTAAAAATATAATTACTTACAGCAGAGTGAAATCACTCAAACCAAAGCAAACACCCAGCTATAAACCTATATACAGAGCCATGTCAAAGCTCTATACTACGATAAGACCAATGGAAACGCCTAACGGGAGGAACCTAATAGCCCTGCTGCACCGCAAAATCAGCCCGCGTACGGCGGAGCATGATGTCAGCCATGGCCCGAGTCAGCGCCACCGACAAGCGCTGACGCCAATATGACGTCCAGGTCCGCGCCGACCATGGGGCCCGCTGGCCCTCCAGGTCCAGCCGGTCCTCCCGGAGCCGGCAACACTCCTTGAAGAAGGCGGAGGTCAGGGGCCCCATGGCCCCAAACTCCTCCAGGACAAAGGGCACCACACGATGGTGCCCGACGTCGCCGTAGGCCAGGAGCTTGGCCCGCTCCGCCCGGTCCGCCGTGTAACCCGCCGTGAGGGAGGCCCCAGCCACGTGGCTAAGAGCCAAGGGCCGCGCCACCGAAACGTCAATAAGCAGATGCCGGCCACCCCCCTCAAAGTCCAGCACCACGATGTCAGGCCGGTGGTTGGGGGAATAGAAGGCAGCGCCATCCGCATCCTCGGACCGGATGTTCGCGTGGGGGAAAACCGACCGAATCATGGCGAGCACCACCGTCAGGAGGACAGTGTGCAAATACAAATACCACTCAATTCTGATTCTGTTGGCCCCCCATGCAGGCAAGGTAGTGAGTCCCCGTGGGATCCAGCGGCTGCCCACAGCTACCACAAGGCCGCCCGGCCGGAACAAGAGGCTGCGGGGCAAATAGCTGGTGCCGGAGCGCCACCGAGTAGTGGCTGGGAGCCAAGGCGAATGGGGGGCCATGGGAAGAGCACGAAGGTACGCCGAGCCCACACTCCGCAAGGAAAGCGAGAACAGCCACGCACGTCCCTGGGCGTTGAGGTCCGCGAAAAGAGCAATCCAATCAGCCGTGTGCAGAATACCCGCGTAGGTTTTCTGGTGTTTATCGATGACGCGAGCAGGGAATGCAGCGGGAGATTGAACGGAGGCGACCGAGGGAGTGCCGCGAGGCAGGTGGCGCTGTACCGCCTGAGCGGCACGGACGGGAGAACAGGCCTGCTGGATCTCAGCATAGGCCTCCTGGATGGCGGTGACGAAGGGCAAAGAGCTGCTGGGGTCCAGGAGGTCAGGCGCTGCCGTTGCCAAAAGGGGCAGGAGCCGGCAGCTTTCCGCCCACGACTGAGCGACAGAGCCCAAAAAGGCTGCTGGGGCCAGCCGGGCGGCACGAGTCAGACCGCAGCCACCCATCCGTGCAGGCAGGGAGGCAATGCGAATAGCATGTGGCGGGAGGTCGGGGCCCGGGACCAGCTGCGCCAAGGCCGACTGGATGCGTTCGTCGTGGCCCTCGGCGGCCAGCCGGACCTGAGACGGAAGAGCGCCCCGGAGCCAGTGAACGACGCGAGGGTGAGCGCAAAACCACAGAAGCAGACCCTTGGTCTGCGAATCATGAAGGCGCGCAATCAAGGGCAGTACCTCAGTGCGTGCCTCGAGGGCGGCCCGCAGAGCATCGATGACAAACGCGGGGTCGCCAACCGGAACGCCGAGGACATCCAACCCATGGAGGCGCTCGTCCCGGCCCAAGAGCTTGGCCCCCCATGCAGGCAAGGTAGTGAGTCCCCGTACGGGATCCAGCGGCTACCCACAGCTACCACAAGTTATATATATAATAAAAATATAATTACTTACAGCAGAGTGAAATCACTCAAACCAAAGCAAACGCCCAGCTATAAACCTATATACAGAGCCATGTCAAAGCTCTATACTAGGATAAGACCAATGGAAACGCCTCATGAACGGGAGGAACCTAATAGCCCTGCTGCACCGCAAAATCAGCCCGCGTACGGCGGAGCATGATGTCAGCCATGGCCCGAGTCAGCGCCAACGACAAGCGCTGACGCCAATATGACGTCCAGGTCCGCGCCGACCATGGGGCCCGCTGGCCCTCCAGGTCCAGCCGGTCCTCCCGGAGCCGGCAACACTCCTTGAAGAAGGCGGAGGTCAGCAGGGGCCCCATGGCCCCAAACTCCTCCAGGACAAAGGGCACCACACGATGGTGCCCGACGTCGCCGTAGGCCACGAGCTTGGCCCGCTCCGCCCGGTCCGCCGTGTAACCTGCCGTGAGGGAGGCCCCAGCCACGTGGCTAAGAGTCAAGGGCCGCGCCACCGAAACGTCAATCAGCAGATGCCGGCCACCCCCCTCAAAGTCCAGCACCACGATGTCAGGCCGGTGGTTGGGGGAATAGAAGGCAGCGCCATCCGCATCCTCGGACCGGATGTTCGCGTGGGGGAAAACCGACCGAATCATGGCGAGCACCACCGTCAGGAGGACAGTGTGCAAATACAAATACCAATTCTGATTCTGTTGGCCCCCCATGCAGGCAAGGTAGTGAGTCCCCGTGGGATCCAGCGGCTGCCCACAGCTACCACAAGGCCGCCCGGCCGGAACAAGAGGCTGCGGGGCAAATAGCTGGTGCCGGAGCGCCACCGAGTAGTGGCTGGGAGCCAAGGCGAATGGGGGGGCCATGGGAAGAGCACGAAGGTACGCCGAGCCCACACTCCGCAAGGAAAGCGAGAACAGC
Source organism: Mesostigma viride (assembly GCA_009746045.1). Lineage (NCBI taxonomy): Eukaryota > Viridiplantae > Streptophyta > Mesostigmatophyceae > Mesostigmatales > Mesostigmataceae > Mesostigma > Mesostigma viride. The sequence continues at coordinate 2,703,740 of RPFO01000102.1, read as the reverse complement.
CACGCACGTCCCTGGGCGTTGAGGTCCGCGAAAAGAGCAATCCAATCAGCCGTGTGCAGAATACCCGCGTAGGTTTTCTGGTGTTTATCGATGACGCGAGCAGGGAATGCGGCGGGAGATTGAACGGAGGCGACCGAGGGAGTGCCGCGAGGGAGGTGGCGCTGTACCGCCTGAGCGGCACGGACGGGAGAACAGGCCTGCTGGATCTCAGCATAGGCCTCCTGGATGGCGGTGACGAAGGGCAAAGGGCTGCTGGGGTCCAGGAGGTCAGGCGCTGCCGTTGCCAAAAGGGGCAGGAGCCGGCAGCTTTCCGCCCACGACTGAGCGACGGAGCCCAAAAATGCTGCTGGGGCCAGCCGGGCGGCACGAGTCAGACCGCAGCCACCCATCCGTGCAGGCAGGGAGGCAATGCGAATAGCATGTGGCGGGAGGTCGGGGCCCGGGACCAGCTGCGCCAAGGCCGACTGGATGCGTTCGTCGTGGCCCTCGGCGGCCAGCCGGACCTGAGCCGGAAGAGCGCCCCGGAGCCAGTGAACGACGCGAGGGTGAGCGCAAAACCACAGAAGCAGACCCTTGGTCTGCGAATCATGAAGGCGCGCAATCAAGGGCAGTACCTCAGTGCGTGCCTCGAGGGCGGCCCGCAGAGCATCGATGACAAACGCGGGGTCGCCAACCGGAACGCCGAGGACATCCAACCCATGGAGGCGCTCGTCCCGGCCCAAGAGCTGGGGCGGAAAGCCGGAGCAATCACCTTGGGGCGAGTACACCGCGCACTTGGCCAGGGTCAACTGGAGGTTGATGTCGGCCACCGCGGTCTGCAGTGCCAGCAGAGCCGCGGTGGTGTCCGGCACAGGGCCCAGAAGGTAGATATCATCCAAGTAGGCCTGAATAGCGACCGCCGGGTGGGCAGCATGGACCGCTTGGAGGCAACCCTGGAGGGGGGCGGCAAAGTACAGGGGTCCCAGGGGGTCCCCTTGCTGGGTGCCCGACCGCGACAGCAGGCCGCCGCGAGTGCCGTCCTCCATGATGTGAACCAGTTGGCCGGGCTGGCCGTAGCACACGGCTGTCCAAGCGTACAAGTCCTCGAAGGACTCCATGACGGCCGCAAACATGCTGGCGCGGGACAGACTGTTGAACGCGTTGTGGCAGTCGACCTTGACGACAGCGTGGGTGGGGTGGGCCTCGAGGTAGGCCTGCACCGAATGGATGAGGATATCCGCCCCGCCTGGAGTCGTCACCCCCAGCTGGGCCGCCACCGAGGTCTCACCCGCTGCGAGGGGCGGGCAGAAAAAGGCACGGAGCTCGGGCGCCTTTTGGCGGCAGATCACTTTGCCCACGAGCTTGCGGAGCACCTCACCGCAGGCGATCGGGCGCACCTTGCCCTCGGGGGGGGGCAAGACACCCTTGAGCAGAGCGAGGAGGCGAGCGCCCGCTAACCACTCGCGCGCAGCGGGAGGAACGCGACCAGCCGCCAGGTCAATGAGGGTGTCAAAGAGAATGTCCTCGCCCCCATGCCCCACCAGGACCTCCAAGTGCTCGTAGCGCCAGCCCGACGGCCCGGTAGAGGAAGCCCGCGGGACCGCACGCATCACCTCCAGGAAGCAGTCGCGGTCCAGCCGGAGGGGGGCCGGCAGGGGGTCCGGCACGGGCAGCTGGAATCCGGGCTCCGCAGGGTGAAGAGCCTCCAAGGCCGCCAGGGTAGCCGCATTGGCGGGGGCAGCTTGGCCATTTCCAAGCGGGTCATGGCCCGGCTGAGCTGCCCCTCGCGGACGAGGCGGATGACGTCGGCGGCCACCCGCTCGAAGGAGACCTCCCCCGACAGCCGGGCCATGCGCGGGGGCGGCACGCCAAACAGCCCCTCCCAGTCCCCCTGCAGAAAGCGTCGGCAAAGGGCAATAACCGCACCCTGGAGGCCGCGCACACCACGCCCGAGAGGGGTGAGGAGCAGGCGGGGGGTCACACTCATGTGCAGTTTAAAGCCCAGCAGGTCGTCCGGAGCGGCGTGCATGCGCCGGAGGGAAACGATTGCACATTGCGCGAAAACTCACTAAAGGCTACGCGCGCGGTGGGGGAGGTTGGTCAGGGTAGACGTCGGGTTGATGGCGCATGCATCCGGCCAGGGAACCGTGTCAAGCCAACGCCAACTGGCCGAGTAGTCGGGCGGCGGGGGCTGGGAGCCGGTGGGAGCCGAGGCGGGAGGGGGGGAGGGGGCCGGGACGGCTGGCCGGTTGAGGGGCCGTTGAGCAACACAGGCGCGCGCGTGCTGAGCGCGCCCGTGAATGGAGTACACCCGCTGGCAGTGAGCTTCCGGGCACCGGTAACAGCCTAAGCATATATGGCCCTCTGCGGCCGCATGTACCAGGTCGGGGAGGGCGCCACGGAGCCAGTGGACCACGCGAGGATGGGCGCAGACCGCAAGCGAAGGCCTTTCGTCTGTGGGTCCGTGAGGCGGGCCCAAACTTCCAGGACTTTGGTTCGCCGCGCTGTGCAACGGTGGCCTCAAGCTCAGCGGCGACATGGCTGGGGGCGCTCACAGGGATCATACCCAGGCAGGGGAAGCCACGTGACCGCTCGCGTGGGCGGATGGGGGTGATGGCTGTACATGTATGTAATCGAGGCGTGGCTGAATTGACTGAATTAAACCCATGCAATCCAATTTGACATGACCTTCTGCACCCCGCCCCCATTACCGAATCCACCTTCGTCCATCACCTCCACGCCGCCCTCTCACAGCACGCGACGCCCATTGCTGCAGATGTGGCAGCTGTGGGGCGCACGCTGGCTGCTGAGCTCCCCACCATCCCCACCGCCACCGCCACCCTCCTCGCCTCCACCCCCCCCCCCCTCCGCCTCCACCGACTCCATCACCGCCCAGCTCCGCGACATCGACCAGCCATCGCTATCGAGGTCCTGCAGAACACCGCAGGCCTCACCGCCCAGGCGGTGAAGGACATTTCCGCCAAGCCAGCCCCGGCTGGCCTGGCCGGCGATGCTCCAGTCCCACCACGACCTGGGCGGACATGCTTAAGCAACATACCACCTCCACCACCTCCGCCGTCGCAGCCCAGCTCCAGCGGCAGACGCTTGACCTCCGCGAGGAGGCCGAGCTCGCCAAGCGCAGCCTCAACGCCATACTCAAGAACTTCGCCATGGAGGAAGGTGAGAATTCCGAGAAGCTTGCACGTGTGTTTGAGAGCAAAATCCTTGCACGCATGGGCCTCCTTGGTGAGATTAAGCTGACCGCCCACCGCCTCCCCCGCGCGCGGGGTAAGGCCGGGGCGCCTCCGCTTCTTCTCATCTTTGAGAGCCCAGCGGACAAGATTTCGTTTCTCAGACGCCGCAAGCGGCTCGAGAAGACTCCCTTCACCCTTGACGACGACTTGACCCTGGCGCAGCAACAACGGCGACGGGAGCTATGGCCGACCTACCTCCAGCTCCGGCAGACCAAGGCGGGCCAGCCGGTGTACTGGAAGGGGGCGGCCATCTACGTCGGCCACAAGCCATGGCACGCGACCCCCTCGACCACCGCGGCCCCAGCGACTCCAGAAGCCCCAGCCTAGGGGAATACAGCAGCAGTAGTGTAGAATAGTTAGACAGTGGCCTTGTACATGCCCGCCTACTACAGGCACTATACCAGCTGAGGCCTAGCATTTTTAGTCATGTACATGTGTGCCTATGTTGAGCCACCCTCCAGATGATGCCTAGCTTTATTTTATTATGCCGTGCCCATGCAGGGAGTCAAGTGCTCCCTGCTGAGAAGCCATGCCATAGCTCTTGTATAGCCATGAAGATCTTCCCCCACATGCCACGCTCCCCCTTAGCTGGGCATAGCGCGATACATCATGAGGGTGCAGGTGCCTTGGTGCACCTAGAGCAAGGGTACGTAGCTTACATTCCCATCCTTGCATGAAGTAGCCCAGAATGTATTAAAAGCCATATGCCCCTTCTCAGGGATATGTGCTACAGATACTCCCAACGGAGTTATGTTTCTAATTAATTAATTAATTAATCCATGCAATTTGCAGGTTACAGCAATCAGCAGTGCTGGCACATTAGCTCCTGGGCATGCAAGGGGACTCGACTAAGTGAGACAACTACAATTCATTCCAGCAGAATGAATTATAACAGACATATAATTGATCAGAATATAATTGATCGAAGGCCTTGATGGAAGTTGTGATGATCAGGTATGATGGCAGACCGGGGCCACGTACACTAATTTGCTCGGTCGAGATCTTTTGAACTCTCCGGCCATATAATAGTTGTCTCACTTAATATATTCCATATATTTTAACTGATTCTTCGATTGGTGATTAAGAAAAATAATAGTAATAATATAGCAGTAGAATGATCAATCGAATTCTGTCATATCACCCTTGGGAATCCATACAGTGCCGTCTCCAAACAAGTATACTGTGACAGCTGTTTGCTGACCGAATACTAATGCAAAAGCTCATGCCTAAAATGTAATAAATACTGTTACCCAGAGGTAGACGTGTCATTTTCGCCTGCCTGCGTGCCTGGCCTATGCCAACAAGTTTGGGGTCATAAGCGGCTCACTACAGTCATGCATGCCTTAAGTCAGGTTCACGCGTTTAGTTGGGTTGACCCCCCTAAACCCAGGAGCCGAACTTCAGGCGTGAATGACTTTACAGGGGCGCGCAGGCCAAGGGCCGGGAGGCCTACACTATTACGCCATGTCTCTAGGCAACCTGCGCCTTACAACAAACATTTCCGCCTTACGACGGCAGAAACAGACACAGTGGCCCATAAATCACAATAAGACAAAAGCAAAAAGTTTGTCGCTGCTCTGGTCCACTCTTTCGCCAGCTGCAAATCTGGCATTCTTGACAACCATGCGGGCGCCATGTACATAGATCCAATCAGACTTTGCTGGGAGCAGGGTTGATTCATCCACCCGAAAAAGGCAAAATCTGGTGAGCCGTGGGGAGCACACAGTTGCTAGACCGCGCATAATGTCAAGCAACATCGCCATTATCCACAGGCAGCGCGTAGGCTAAGCCCGACCTTCAAAGGACAAGCCACGTCATTGGTGAGGGTCCTTCTTCTGCTTTATCCAACGTGACAGGCTTGGGATCCAGCCACTGCCGCCGCTGATGGTAGAGGTGGAGCTCCGCCGCGATACGCGGTCAAGCGTGGGCGGCCTCAGCTGCCTGACCGCCGAAACAGCAGGGCTTGGGGCCTGGGCAGCCGAAACAGCAGGGCTTGGGGCCTGGGCAGCCGAAACGCCAGGGCTGGGGGCCACTGGCACATCCGCGGCTAGCGCGTCCAACGCTGCCTGGATGCGCGAGGACGGCGAACTGGGAGTGGCAGGAAAGCACGCGCGGCAGGCGGGCGAATTCAACCATAGGCAGGCGGGCAAAGTCAGCGATAGGCAGGCGGGCAAATTCAACGATAGGCAGGCGGGCAAAGTCAACATTAGGCAGGCAGGCGGGCAAAGTCAGCGATAGGCAGGCGGGCGAATTCAGCGATAGGCAGGCGGGCGAAGTCAACGATAGGCAGGCGGGCAAAGTCAGCGATAGGCAGGCGGGCGAAGTCAACATTAGGCAGGCAGGCGGGCAAAGTCAGAGATAGGCAGGCGGGCGAATTCAACGATAGGCAGGCGGGCAAAGTCAGCGATAGGCAGGCGGGCGAAGTCAACATTAGGCAGGCAGGCGGGCAAAGTCAGCGATAGGCAGGCGGGCGAATTCAACGATAGGCAGGCGGGAAAATTCAGCGATAGGCAGGCGGGCAAAGTCAGCGATAGGCAGGCGGGCGAAGTCAACATTAGGCAGGCAGGCGGGCAAAGTCAGAGATAGGCAGGCGGGCGAATTCAACGATAGGCAGGCGGGCAAAGTCAGCGATAGGCAGGCGGGCGAAGTCAACATTAGGCAGGCAGGCGGGCAAAGTCAGCGATAGGCAGGCGGGCGAATTCAACGATAGGCAGGCGGGCAAATTCAGCGATAGGCAGGCGGGCAAAGTCAGGATAGGCAGGCGGGCGAAGTCAGCGATAGGCAGGCGGGCAAAGTCAACAATAGGCAGGCGGGCAAAGTCAGCGATAGGCAGGCGGGCGAATTCAACGATAGGCAGGCAGGCAGGCAAAGTCAACGATGTGCAGGCGGGCAAAGTCAACGATGGGCAGGCGAGCAGAGTCAACGATAGGCAGGGAAAGAAAACCCAATGAGCCCCGGCGCAGTTCATACTTGAGTTGTTATCCAAGTGATATGACACCTATACAAGTTGATGTTTGAGAAGGGCATACCTACAGTGACCATGCTATAGTAGGCATGATCGAGGAGCCGTTCTGATGAGCTGATTTGGACATACCCCCGTTAGGGCAATTCCAGCGTGGATGAAAATTTCTAAATAGCAATGCAGCGCAAACGGAGCCGCGTGTTTTAATTTACTACTATTTAACTAATGCTGCGCACAAGGGGACACGTAATCAATTAGTTAGTACATGGAGTGCATCAACTTTATAATTAATGCAGCTCAGAAGGGGATGCGTTTTCAATTACCTAATGAATGCAGCGCAAAAGGGTCAGTGTTCTGAACTGCTGGAGATTGGCAGCAGAAGGGGCAACACGACAATGCCCCTCCCGAACCCCAACCCCCCAGCTCCCCACGCGCACCCCCATTGAATTGGAACATAACTCTGTTGGGAGTATATGTAGCACATATCCCTGAGAAGGGGCATATGGCTTTTAATACGCGCACCCCCACCCCACCCCCCAAATTCCGACACCACACCACCCCTACTACTCCCTACTCCCAAAACCTCACCCCCCGGAAACGCAACACCCCCCACCCCCCGCCCCAAGAAGCACGCACCGTGATGTTGGCTCCTGTGACATGAGCGGTGCTAGCAAGGCCTCCTCCCCCGGCACCTGCCCGGTAGCATACATCCCCGAAGGCACGGATGCGCTCTTCGACTGCCACTTGCGCATGCGGCCAAACAGGCCCTTCTTGGGCGGCGGGCCAGGCCCCCAGGTGGGCTCCCTCAGGTTCGCGATGCTGCGCCGCGGCACGCGCACGTTGTCGACCCCCATCATCCCCCCCGGCAACGTCGTGAGGTCAGGGGCGGTGGCCTCCCGCGCCCGCTCGCTGCTGCTGCTGGTGCGGGTGCCATGGATAGGCCGGGATGGCATGCATGGAGTAGAACATCATGAATAGGTGAGAGCGGGGTCATGCGGATTTACCATGGATAGGATGGGATGGGATGCATGGAGTAGGACATCATGAGCATGTGAGAGAGGGGCCTTGCGGGTGGCACAGATACAACGTGATGCCACGAGAGGGCCGAAACAGAGCGGGTTATGTAACCACAGGTCCATGGTTCACTATGCCGCATGGGCCTCAGTGCAAAAACCTTAATCGAATCACTGAAACCAGCGCCACAGGTCTTTATCACGGATAAAAACACGGGTTACAAGAAGTACAGTGATGAGGGATATACTAAGGGAAACGGTACGGGCTAAGATGAGGGTAGTGATGAGGGATATACTAAGGGAAACGGTACGGGCTAAGATGAGGGTAGCGATGGGGGATAACATATTTTTTAAGGGAGTAGTACGGGTTATGGTAAGGGTAGTAACATGGGGTGCAATAGAGGGTAGCAATATGGCCTGTGGGTCATAACAAGCGCAGTAATACCGTCTATTCTAAGGGAAGTGATATAAAAAGGTTATAACAAGGATGGCGATGCGGGGGGGTCATAGTATATAGAAGCAGAATGGTCAACAAACAAGGGAGTGGGTTACACAACACATGGGGGAGATTACAGGCAGCGGGCGCTCCTTCTTCAATGACGAGCGGCCGCGCTTTGCCATAACCCCACCAACTTTTCCAAAAACATGTCAACTCGCAAGCGCAGAGACGAGCCGAGGCTCTATCCAACAAGATCTAGAACCCACCCCTTTAGTTCAGGGGTCCTTTGAGAGGCCGTAGCCGCCGCTGCTTCTACATGCTCGACCAGCTACACTGCTCACACCTCCTGCCTGATCGTTCTTGGACACAAAGATATCAACTTTGCCAGCGATATTTCAACCCACAATCAAAATTGCCAACACACACATCAACTCATAATCAACCCTGCCAAATATAGACCAGAAAGAAAACATCAACTCACGAGGGCAGCAACGACCCCACTGTGCCAAACGTGCTGCCATCTCCCCCACCGCCCCTCGGCGATCGCATGAGCCGAAGGCTGACAGGGGCGGGCGCGGCTCCGCCCCCCTTGGGCGCATCCATCCAGGCGTCCACGCTGCCCCGCAGCACCCCACCGGGAGGACCCCCCCCCCCACCGCTGTTCTGCCTTAAGCTCCATGAATCCAGGGGCATGGATGTGAGGTGTCGGTGCGTGCTCTGGGGGGATGCCCCCCGGAGGCTCCCCGGCCCTCCCCACACGGCGGTCCTCGTGCTGCTCATGGGGGAGGACCCCGCAGGCCCCCCCAGCTCGGTCCACCCTGGCGTGGGGCCCAGGGAGGGCATCGCAGCGAGCGGGGGCTCGATCTGGTAGCCGACACGGTGGGACTCAATCGGCGCGAACCCCGCGTTGCGGCCGACCGAGCGGCGCACCGGGCGCATCGTGTCGCGGTCGCTGTCGGTCATGTAGTGGCTGCCGGGGCTGGACAATTCCTCTGGGTGGCGCGGCGGTCGATCAACGTGGTACACGATACCAAGGCAAAAGAATGCCAAGGCAAAAGAATACCAAGACAACGGTACCAAGGAAATAGATCGAGAGTCAGTAAGATGTTTTTATCGTTGTGGGGGGGTCGTTGTGGGCTCATCAGGAGGGGTGGGGGTGGGGGTTCATTGTGTGGGAGGGTGTTGTGTGGGAGGGTTTGTTGAAGGGCACCCCAAAGGAGGGTTGTTGCTCCCCAAGGGGGAGCCACCAGGGAGGGGAGCAGACGACGGGTGGAAGGATAGGATGTTTGTGCTTGATAATCAACATAAATTAACTTGTAATGACTTGATAGGACAAAAACGGAGGGGTGGCGGTGGGAGGAATCCACAGGTGGTGATGCACGGGGCATATCCTGCCATTTCAGAGAGACGCATCAAAGTAAGAGACAGGGGGAAGTGGAAGGGATGCCGTAGACTATCAGGAGAGGGAGGTGGGGCAAGAGTTTGGGAGGGGATAGGCTGGGCCGTCGTGAGGATCACGAATTGTTGTTTCTATTGTTGTTGTTGATACTGTTGTTATTGTTACTAGTACTTCTATTATTAACATCATTCTAACAATAATTATTATACTATCATTCTTGCTATCCAGGTAGGGTCAGGGACAGCAGCCACAGGCAAATACATGGTACATGTACATGTTCTTCTTTGTCCATTTACTTTCAGGCAAACAGCATGTACTGCGCCCTGGCAACGTGCGATGGCAGGCAGGCGGGGGGAGGGGGGGGGGGGGGGGGGGGGGGGGGGAGAGAGAGAGAGAGAGAGAGAGAGAGAGAGAGAGAGAGAGAGAGAGAGAGAGAGAGAGAGAGAGAGAGAGAGAGAGAGAGAGAGAGAGAGAGAGAGAGAGAGAGAGAGAGAGAGAGAGAGAATTTTCAAACAGATCAACCAGCTTACCGCCCCACTCCAAGTTCTACATTTGCCTTGGGTTAAACCTGTTTATTCCCCCCCACCTCCTCCAAAGTAGTACTTTTGAAATCGTCTTGATCGACCCGCGTACCGGCCCCCTCCCAACACTAATTTTGTACTACTATCTTAAGAAGACAACCAGCGCAGGCCAGACTACTATCTGATTGCCCCGCTTAACGGTCTCCATTAGATACTAATTTTGTACTTCTTTCTGATTACCCCACTTAACGATCCCTTTCCAATACTAATTCTGTATCTCGACACCCCGCTCACCGGCCCCATCGTCGGCCCGCAAGTGCGCCTGCGCGGGTGCCGTGATCCCCTCCAGCTTGGCCAGCCAGTTGAGGCTCTCTGGGGGTACAGGGCCGCTGCCACCACTCCCCGCGATGCGACTGAGTGACCGTCTCCCGAGGCTATTCGTGTGGTCGCCCGACGACGCTGCGGCCGCCGATGCAGAGATCGCCGCCAACCACTCCCCCGTGGTCATGGGCAGCCCAGCCGGGGGGGGCCCACTGAGACCCGCCCCCGTGGGCCGAGCGGCCACGCTCAGGAAACCTGGGTTGTCTCCGGGGCTGGAAGCGACGGAGTAGGAGTTGCCTTGCGGGGTGGTCGGTGCGGCTGCTTGGCTCGCCTGGGCCGCCAACAGGGCTGCTTCCATACTCGAGTACTCCACATTCGTCGAGTAGCGCTCTGGGTAATTGGGCAGGCTGCCCCTCCAGGCGGGCGTGTCCGTCATGGAGGCCGACCGCCTGAAGGCCGCCTGGCCGGGGGACTCGAGGCTGTTTCGCCGCGGGACCGCCGGCGCCGCGGTGAGCGCGATGAGGGACGCGAGGCTGCTGCTCTCTCCGACGGAAGTCTTTGAGGCTGCCGCCACAAGGAGTAATGGATTGAAAACAAACAAACAAACAAAAAAACGACACAATGTGTTGTGCGGTGGGTGCGCACGCGGAGGGACCCGGCGCGTTTGGGCCGACGGCATGAAAGTGTCACGGGGGCGAAATGGGCGCATGGACAAGGTGAACAAAAGATGGGATGCCGACAATTGCTACAACAAGGAAGCAATGAACGGAGCAAAGGAAAATACCGAAAAAAGCATGCGGAAAGTCCGAGCACAGGGGGGAGGCGGCGGGGGGGGGGGGGGGGGGGGGGGGGATAAATAAGCAACCTGCCTATGGATGACGCACCCACAGAAACAACACGAGACGTCGCGCCCGCCAGAAAAGCGGATGCCTCTGCAAACAAAAGCTTCGGCTCACCTCGATTTTCGCGCAACGTGTCCAGAATCGCAGCACCTGGCGATGCCGCCTGCACGCCCTTTAGCGCAGCCCACGTCGCCGAGTTGCCGCGGCCCGTCGCACGTGTGCTGGCGCCACCCGCGGGCTCTGGGGTGACTTCGTTGCGCACTTTGGAGTTGAACGTGACGCGGCCGGCCACGCTGGGGATGCCCAGCTTGGCCGCCCTGTTGCAGTAAGAGTAGAGATGAGGGTAAAGCCAAGGGTAGAGATTGAGGGTGAAGATAAAGGGTAGAGATGAGGGTAGAGATGAGGGTGCAGATAATAATCTATCAACCCCGGTCTGTTCGCTCGGCAATAAGAACTGAACTGGACTGAAAATTACCCTACCCTTGTCTAGGTCATCCATATGCAAGGTCATCATCACCCCCACTTGGCGAGGAGATCGCTGCCTTCACCTACTACTATCGTGCACACTGTATCGTGCTGGCATCCGCGGTATTATTTTACCGATGATAGGCCATCAACTAACCTGTGAGATACTCGCAAAGAACTGGTGTTGAGTGCGATAAATCACCGACAGAACACACACATTTACAAACAAGTGGTGCAGAGTGCGGGAACTCACTTGGCGGCCACCTGGGGGTAGCCTGGGAAGAAGTGGGACAGGGTGGCGGCGACCGCCTTGTAGTCAACAGGCTTGGTGACGTGGGCACTAAACAGGTCCATCGAGACGGCTTGCGGCACTTGAGCAGTCATCGCCACAAAGATCGGCGGCTCGCAGCGCGCGTTGCGGAAGAACTGCCGGATGTCACCAAACGGGACACGTGCAGAGGGTAAGGGTTAGAGTAGTGAGGGTTTGCAGGGCCATGCGGGGGGTGGGATTTAGGGTTTCGGCGCATGTCATGAGCAACACTGGGTGGGTGGGTGGGTGGGTGGGTGGGTGGGTGGGTGGGTGGGTGGGTGGGTGGGTGGGTGGGTGGGTGGGTGGGTGGGTGGGTGGGTGGGTGGGTGGGTGGGTGGGTGGGTGGGTGGGTGGGTGGGTGGGTGGGTGGGTGGGTGGGTGGGTGGGTGGGTGGGGATTTCCAAGACTACTTCAAACTTTAAAATTCTCAAACAGCTTATACTATTTTTGTTTGAGAGCTAAGAAGGCTGTAACAGAGCACACCTGACTGAGGGGCGTCATGCCTTATAAGCACATCGGATTCCTTATCTAATAAGCACATCGGATTCCTTATCTTTACAGGTACCGGTGTCTTTAATCATCCCTATGTTTACAGGTACCATTGTCTTTAATCATCCCTCTGTTTACAGGTACCGGTGTCTTTCATCACCCCTATCTTTACAGGTACCGGTGTCTTTAACCATCCCTCACGTCTCCGTCATCGCAATGGCATGACACACTACCACAGTAAAAACATAGAATCATACAAAAGAAAAGAAAAACATAGAATCATACAAAAGAAAAGAAAAACATAGAGTTGCGCATATTGATGTTGGTCGTTCCGCGCCCCAACCCCAGGTGGTCCACCCACCCACCCACCTCGTTGATACGCATTGTGCATTCCTGACCGTCCATCAACGGCATCCGGATGTCCATCATCACCAGCGCGTACTGCTTGCGCATGCTCGTCACCAGCTTGAAGGCCTGCAGCCCATTGTCTGGAAGGGAGTAAAAAACGACACACACAGCGCAGCATGAATAGAGAGAATCACCCATGACACACACAGCGCGGCATTAATAAAAAGAGCGGGACAGCATCACGAGTTCGTACCAAGGACCCATGTCTGTGAGGCTGCAGGACAGAAACAATGTCGCAAGGGACCCTGCCAGACGATTCCCGTAGTGGGATGCTGAGCCGGTAACCACTAAACAGGGGTCACGATGCTTCCTAGTAATAGTCACGGGCTGCGCAATGCTTTTAGTAACAGCACAGGGGTCACGATGCTTCCTAGTAATAGTCACGGGCTGCGCAATGCTTATAGTAACAGCACGGGGGTCGCGATGCTTCTTAGTAATAGTTACGGGGATAGCGATGCTTATAGTTACAGCACGGGGGTCGCGATGCTTCTTAGTAATAGTTACGGGGATAGCGATGCTTATAGTTACAGCACGGGGGTCACGATGCTTCTTAGTAATAGTTACGGGGATAGCAATGCTTATAGTTACAGCACGGGGGTCGCGATGCTTCTTAGTAATAGTTACGGGGATAGCAATGCTTATAGTTACAGCACGGGGGTCGCGATGCTTCTTAGTAATAGTTACGGGGATAGCAATGCTTATAGTAACAGCACGGGGGTCGCGATGCTTCTTAGTAATAGTTACGGGGATAGCAATGCTTATAGTTACAGCACACACGCCCGTTGTCAGCGCACGTGGTGTCAAGGCAGCGAGGGACAACCGCATGCCGTTATATGAAGAGTATTGGATGCTGGTACTTGGAGAATCTGATGCAGTGACTCTAAGAGAGTGAACCCCTAAACACGATGCCATGATAGGCCAAGCTTTGCTTCGCACAAGCTGTCCAATTGACGGCCATATAAGTTCCTTCTCCTACAGGTTTGTTTCGCTGCCCTTTGTCCATCAATAATCCGCCTACTATACTGTAAACTGCTTTGTCTATATCGAGTCTAGGCAATTCCAGGCCATTCCAGGCCATTCCAGGCCATTCCAGGCCATTCCCGTACACTTGACTTTCAGGCCATTCCCGTACACTTGACTTTCAGGCCATTCCAGCACATTTGACTTTATTGTCCATGGCTGCCTTACTAACATCACATTCGCTAGTCCTACTCACCCGTTAAGTCCACTGACGGGCGGGATGCGGGGAGCAACTCGTGCCATCCGCATCCGCCACCGTAACAGCACACTTATGCCACTGTTTTCTCATCCCAAATTGGAACTTGACGTACCCGCAAAGTCCACCGACGCGCAGAAGGCCGAGAAGAACTTCCCCGCCACCATGCGGCTGGCGGTGCAGTCATCCACGATGAGAACGCAGATCTCCAGAAGGTCATTGTGCGGGTGCTGGCAGTAGGGCGCGGCACCAATCAATCGGAAGACAGGGGGGATACACCGTCCGATCGGGTGTCAGGACAGGCCATTTGGCACCAAACGATCAAGTGCCGGGACAGGCCAGCCGGCACCAATGAACCCGATGCTGGGAGAGACACCCAACCAAGCGGCACCAATCGACTGGGTGCCTGGAGGACGGCCTATTGGGTGAGTTGAAAAGTGCGTGAGTTGAGTTCAGACCTGGCAAATCCGACCCCCTGTGACAGGGGGGTTCACCTACAGAGAGCCCAGGAGCGTGACAGAGAGCTAGATTGCATCACGGACGGGAGGGCCGAGGGGGTACAGGCGGTATTTTAGTTGGACGCGTGATAGAGCCAACAATCCAGTAACTTCGAGAGAGCAGGGGGGTGGCTGGGTGGTGCCTGGCTGGCTGACTGGCAGGTGAGTGCCCACAGACTTGGGAACCCAAGGCTTTGCAAGGCAACGAGTCCAGTGGATGAGGAGACCATTGTTGAAGTGGATGAGCAGACAGGTGGCCGCGGGGGTGGGTGGGGTGGAGCTGTCACAGACTGGCTCCATTCGTGAGCCGGCTGTCAGGGTACAGGCCAGCGGGCAGCCAAGCGGAGACGGAACGAATGATTCACAGACGCGTCTTGGCAGGAGGTAAGAGCCGGAAAGTGAACGATGCAGAGGCAAAAGGGGGGACGTGAACAATGCACATGAGGGGAAGCCTTGATGCTGGCACACCCAACAACAGCAAGCGGTGACGGCCCGCATGCCAAGGAACCCTGTGCGTCCTGTATCATTCGTATGTTCAGAACAGCCACTGCGATCCACTCACAGGGCATGGAGCCCTATCAATGAGACAACCAGCTCCGCCTTGTGATTATCATCGATGACTTCCACGCACTTGCTATTGTCGCGCCACCACTGCCCTACATGGAAGGCACATGCTCACTGCCATACATAAATCCACCGCAACAATGCAATGGTCATCTAAGTAGTACCGCCCACCAAGTCATTGATGGATCTCGACGAATGCTCAAATACATCATTACTGCAATCAATATTCTTATTGCAGCAGTTGCTGCAATCAGATGTCACACATAGTAGAAAATCGCAACATCGTTATTACTGTTATGTTCACCATGATACAGTAGCATGAAGACTCACCATCCCACCGGCGGCCGCCCCCGCGGGACCCACCCCCCGCCCCCGACAACCCCGCCCAGCCCTCGCCCGCTTGACCCGCCCACGTTGACCGGCAGACCGTCCCTCCCAGGGACCTGCGCCATGGCGGGCGGCGGGGGGGACACTGTGGGAACGAACCACGGCGCCGCCACCATAACCCCCGCCGCCGGGACCGGCGAGTTGCCGCCATAGACCCCGCCGCTGCCGTCCACGCCGCCGCCCAGGGGGTCCCTGGCGGGCGTGCTGCACCGCGTCCCCTCATTGTCCGAGTTGTCGGTCAGGGGGGCGTTGGCAGCATCGGCGGCAAGCATGGACGGGGACCGGGTCAGCCGCGGCGGGGTCAGCTTGAGCGGCGGCAGCCGGCCCCCCCTCCCTGTGGCTGTCGAAGCCATGCCGGGGCTGCCCTCGCCCTCAGCGCAACTGGGCTCCGTGTTCGTGGCCGCGTCTAGCGAGCCGGTCCGCGGGATGTTCCCCAACGAGCCGGTCCGCGGGATGTTCCCCAAAGGGGATCGAAGGCTGCCCCCACTGTCCGCCCGTGGGAGCCCCCCCCCCAGGGCCGTGTTCTTGGGCGTGCTGTCCTGGCGCAGGAGCGGGTTATGCGGGCTGTTGATGCTCCATGGTTGCGCCAGGTCAGGATCACCCAGTAAGCCCACCCCAGGGAGGGCCGGCCCTTGTCCCAAGCGCGGGCCGGCCATGGGGTACATCATCAAGCCGGTCCCATCCGTGAACATCGGCATGATCTGGCCCAGTTGGGTCGGGACCATCTGGCCATACTCCGCGCCTGGGTGGAAGAGCATCTGAGCGTTGGGGTGCAGCGTGTCCCCCGTGGACGCGTCAGTCGTGGTGAAGAGGAAGTCCTCGTGGAAGAAGTAGTCCATCAGGGAGGCGACGGCGTCGGCCTGGAGCGGCTGCTGGAGGAACCCGTCCATCCCGGCCACGCCGAGGGATGTGTAGACGGTCTCGTCCGCGTAGTAGCCGATGGCCACGATGGGCACGGGGGGCAGCCTGTGCCGCTCCTCGTAAGACCGAATCGCGCTGCGGGAGGCCAGGTGAAAAAAAGAGGGAGAGATGGAGTCCGGCCAGGTGAAACAAAAAGGGAGGGATGGAGTGGGGGCAGGTGAAAAAACGAGGGAGGGATGGAGTGGGGGCAGGTGAAAAAACGAGGGAGGGATGGAATGGGGGCAGGTAAAACAAAAGGGAGCGATAGAGTGGGGTCCATAGAGTAGGTGGGATGGAGTGAAGCCCATAGAGTAGGTGGGATGGAGTGGGGCCCATAGAGTAGGTGGGATGGAGTGGGGCCCATAGAGTAGGTGGGATGGAGTGGGGCCCATAGAGGTGGGATGGAGTGGGGCCCATAGAGTAGGTGGGATGGAGTGGGGCCCATAGAGTAGGTGGGATGGAGTGGGGCCCATAGAGTAGGTGGGTTGGAGTGGGGCCCATAGAGTAGGTGGGATGGAGTGGGGCCCATAGAGAAGGCGGGATGGAGTGTATAGTTGGAGGTGCCAGCGAACCGCGCTGAGCTGGCAGAGGTGGTAATGCGGTAGGAGGGATGTCACAGGATTAAGGGAAAAAGGAAAGGGCCTTCCAGGTAGGACACGGCCACGTCATGCGCATGGACGGGAGTGGCGGGTAGCAATGGATTAGAAAGGGAGAGTCACCAAATGGGCCTATAAAGATACGGGCACCGTAAGGGCCTATATAAAGTACGCGATAGAGGGTCAGGCCTTTGCGCGGTATGAGCCGATCGCGGTGAGGTGGCGGGGGGGGGGGGGGGGGGCGTTAGACAGGATACTGGAGCGGGATCCAGGATTCCAAGGAACAAGAACAAAGGAAAGGACGTCCAAGGGGGTGGGAGACCAGGGCCAATTCTTTGGATCACATCAAGGTGGCGGGGATTGCGAGGAAACGGTAAGGAACACAATAAAGTAGGGAAACGAATAGTATACTACGATAATATAGAGAAAATGGGGAACACTACTAAGAAACATAAATGAGGAGAAGGGCTTCCAGACAATGGAAGACAAGTCCAGGTGTTTTAAGGTGCCAGCGTACTCAGGCTGAGGTGGGGAGGCGAAGGCAACAATACATCTAGTAATAAATACAAGTAATAACTAATAGATTGATACCCAAATAATATATGGAAACAAGGAACATACCCAGCATATGAAAATGTAGCATATGACAAGTGCCTTCCCACCCCACCCCACCCCACCCCACCCCACCCCACCCCACCCCACCCCACCCCACCCCACCCCACCCCACCCCACCCACTCACCGCGCATTATGGATGCAAGAGGATACGTGCGCCAGCCCCGCAAACACAATTGAATAGATCCCCCCCCCTTGACGCCCCGCGCACTGCTGCTACCTCCCGTTGTGAACGACGCCGAGCGACGCCCTGTCGACCCCCCCCCTTCCCCTTGTGAGCCGGGTGTGTGGTTCTGGATCCGCGCCCCCCCCGCGGACTGCGGCCGTTGGTGATCAGCCCCATTGGACATCCCCTCCGCCGAGGCATCCCTGGCCCGGTTGACAGCATTACCGCCGTCGCCAGCGTCGGAACTCGAATCCACCCCCCCTGGCTTATTCGACCCCGCGGCCGCCCCCGCCCCAGAGAAGAGCTCCACGGCCGCGTCGGCGGTCGTCGCATAGTCGATGCGCCGGAAAAAGGGCTCCAGCAGCGGCTCCACAAACACGCGGTTCAGCGTGCCATCATTGATCACCAACGCGAGCCGCTTGCTTCCATTGTTATTCTCAACCCCGAGCTCCTTCCCCGGGGGCCGGATGTACGGCGCCCTCACCCGAGGCGACGCGGACGCCGGCCGGCCCGCCAAATCCCCCACGGAGAGCCCTCTGATTCTGGCGTCCCGGGCCGCCGACCCCTCGTTCATCGACTTCTGGCGGTCGAGCCGAGGACCACCCTGGGGGTTCATCTTCTCGGCGAACCCTGCGCTGTTGCTGCTCTTGGTCCGGCGGTACTCCCTGCGCTGTGGAGCCAGAGGGGGCGGCTCGCCGGAATGGGGCGCGGGGCGCGGCGAGCTGGCGCCAGCCACTCCCGAGGTCCCCCGGTCCCTGCCCGAGGATTGGCGGGACAAGTCTCCCGTCGGGCGGGCGGGTGGAGGGACATCGGCTCCCGGGTTCGGGCTCGCGTCCGGCACGGCACTGTCCACCGTCTTGCGGAGCGGGATGTCCACCGAGGGCCCCGGTGGCAGCGCCAGCACTAGGTCTTCCACGGTACGCATCCCCTGTGGAACCTGCGAGTGCGGCGAGGGAGCGGGCTGCTGCGGGGGGGTGGTCCTCGGGGCCGAGGGCAATGAAGCCTCTTTCTCCCTCCCCCTCTCTCTCTCCCTCTCTCCCTCGTGCGCCGCCGAGTCCTTGGGTACTTGCGCAGGCGTGGCCTCTTGTGCCTGCGGCTGCGATGGCCTCCCTGGCAGCTGCGCCCCTGCTTGCGGCGGCGGCAGGAGCGGTGGCAAGGAGCCCTGCTGCGGAGACTGCGAGCCAGAACCAGGCAAGCTTGACCTGGACGAGGCCGGCGGCTGCATGGCCAAGTCATAGGAGACCGACGCGTGCCAGCTGCGCCGCGTCATTGCGCGGGCGGTAGCAGAAGAGCTCGGCGAAGCCAGGAACGCGTCAGGTGTGGGGAGAGAGATCCGCCGGTCCCTCATGCCGATGCCACGGTCCCTCATGCCGGTGCCGACTCCTGTCCCGGTGGAGCCCGTCATCGTTGCCACCATTCCCGCGCCCCAGCCCAGGGACCCTGCGTCGAACGGCGGCCCGCTGAGCCGGCGTCCCGACGAGGTGGAGCGTGCGGGGCTGCCGGAGAGGAGGGCATCGGTGTCGGTGTCGGTGTCGGTGAAGGGGAGGCTCGAGTAGCTGCTCTCGCCCGTCACGAGCATGCTGAATGCGCGCGGCCGCACGGGCTTGGTGAGCAGGCACACATGCAGGTGGTCGTGCGCGCGGGAGAGTGGTGCCGAGGACGCTTGGAGGTGGAGGAAGCGGGGCATGACGGCCAGTGGGAGTAGGAGGATGGCACGGAGGTAGAAGGGGCGGGGTGGCCCGAGGGTTGCACCGCCTGGTGGGACATAGAAAAAAAGGAATGTTGGAATGTCATCACCGGGAAGGGGGAAAGAGAACTCGTATTCAGCATGAACCGTGGGGCGGCGTGGTAAGGATGCTCGGGCGGGTGGGGGGTGGGGGGTGGGGAGTGGGGGTGGAAGGCCATTGAGGGGCAGTTTCGCGTCGGTTGAGGATGTCATCTGGTGACACTAGTAAAATGCGACGTTTGGTAACAATTCCGGACTATTGCCGTTAGTGTGGACGTTGGTAGCCGTTGTGGGGGCTGTGGTAGACAATTACACAGGTCGGACAAATATAAATGATATTTGGCCGTATTTACATATTTGATATATAAATGTTGCATGTTTAGTCCCCTAAACGCATCCGAAGGTGAACCCCGTTCGGCAAAAATAATCGAGATTAATCTGAACGTGAACCCCGTTTGGCAAAAATAATCTAGATTAATCCGACGGTGACCGGTAAGCAGCCAAAAGTATCTAGATTGTATTTTATCTTTATTTGTCCGACCTGTGGAGAATTATGATTCAGGGATGCGTTTGGCACAAGGCACGGGGAAATTTGGTGTGGTTCTGAGCGCCGTTTGGCTTAAGAAACCGGGGCACAGAACCCCTCTAACCAACCAACGAGCACGCCCATATCCCCTACACAAACATGTCTCAGGCCCCCGCCCCCCCGCCCCCCCGCCCCCCCGCCCCCCGCCCCCGCCCCCCGCCCCCCGCCCCCGCCCCCCGCCCCCCCGCCCCCCGCCCCCCCCCCCCCCCCCCCCCCCCCCCCCCCCCCCCCCCCCCCCCCCCCCCCTCCCCCCCCCCCCCTCCCCCCTCCCCCCCTCCCCCCCCCCTCCCCCCCCTCCCCCCTCCCCCCTCCCCCCCCTCCCCCCCTCCCCCCCTCCCCCCCTCCCCCCCCTCCCCCCCTCCCACTGCCATTCTGCCTGCTGTAGTCCGCTCACATGTCCTTGGCCTGATCGTGTGTCCTTGGCCCACAACATTCGTTACGTTGTCTGTCTGGTTGCTTGGTTGGGTGGTTGGCTGTTCGGTCCCACGGCTAACTAGCCTTGATTAGTTACTGATGCTAATTACCTAGCGACAGCACACAATGGACCCAAAGTTCATAATCACACACCAGACCAAAATTATTTAGTTAACAGCACACACTGGAGCAACGTTAAGCAGCTAACCGCACGCACTAGACCTATGAGAAAACAGCACACACTGGAAAAATATGAATTATATTACAGCGCTAAGTGAGACAATTGACTATCATCGGTCCTACAGACTGTTGGCACAAACAAGACCAAAACTTAATCCAATAGCAGCAAACATTGGTACCACTTTCAGCTGGTCAACAGCTTTCAGTCAGTTAACAGCTTTCAATCAGTTGATAGCACACACTGGACAACACGGGCGCAACTCACCGCTGGCATCCGGCACATGGCGCTTCGCCTGCTGGCACGCCCACTCCGCAACCGCCTCCAGACCACCCAGGACTTCCCCATCCACCGCCTCTGCTCCCCTGGTAGTGACGCCCGCCCAGTCCATCACCATCACCAGCGCGGGCCCCCCCTTATCCTCCATCATCTCCCCCCCAAACCACCCCCCAGAGGCCGCCCCCGTAGGGGCGGCGCCTCCACCTGCGGTGTCCCCGCTCCCCTCCCCCCTCAAACTACCCTTTTCGCTGGGTACCGACTGCTGCCTGTCACCCATCCTGGCCTCCAGATACCGCGCCATCTCTGCAGACGCCAGCACACCTGCCAGCTCAGTGTACGAACACGAGACGCAGTGGGGGGGAAGTGGGGGCGGGCCCCGCGCTCCATCCCACCCTGCCATTTTCGGCGCTGCAAGGCTGGCCCCGTGACCAGCCCCATAGCCGGCGCCGGCCCCGGCCCCACCCTCTGCGTGCTCGAAACTCAACCGGCGAGCAGAGCTTGATTGGGTTGCGAAAGGGCCGGCCTGGCCCGTCTTCAGTGACACCGCCACCTCTTCCTGCCCCTGGCCCTGGGGCCCACCAGTCCCCTGCCACGCCCCACCTGTGCTGCCAGAGAATGGATTGGACTCGCCAGAGAACACACGTCTGTCTGCATGGCCAGAATCCTTGTCCGGTGTGCCAGGGCGTCGGTCGGGCGCCAGCCGAGCGCCAAGTCCCCCGGAGGGAGACCCTGGGATGGGTGGCACGGAGACCTCGCCCGAGTGGCGGGACTGCCGCCGCGGGTTCAGGTATGAGAGGCCCGGCGAGCGCGGCGACTTGGGGATGCCTGGCTGGGACGACCCGGGGGGGTAGGTGGCCTTGCCGCCGCCGATCGTGACAGCGGGCAAATATTGCCCCTCATCTCCGCCGGCATTGCCGCCCGCATTCCTGCCTGCATTACCGCCAGCGTTAGCATCGACGCCGCTTTTGTCCACTGCACCCTCGGGGACAGATCTACTGGCCAAGATAATGTCCGGGACAGGTGCCAGCGTGGTGATGCTATTACTGCTGTCGCGCGTAACACGATCGCCAGATTCCAGCGCACCCCCTCCGCTCCCCTTCCTTCCGTCATCGCTAGCCTGCGTTCTTGTGACGGTGACGGACGCTGGCGCCTTCTCCTCCCCTCCATCATCGCCGCCCTCCTCCTCGTCCTCCCCAAAGCCGGCATCGGCGGTGAATGGGAGCGGGTGCGCCTCTACTTGCAGACGCACCGCCGAATTGTAGCGTAGAGATGACTCCCGCCACCCGGCACCGCCGCCACCGCCGCCACCGCCGCCACCCGAGAGCTGCAGCGGTGAGGGTGGCCCAGGACTAGTCGCCCCCCCAACCCCTCCTCCCTCCACCGTTCCCGCTGTCCTGGCCAGCGAGCTGCCAGAGGCGCCTGGGCTCGATGCACCCCTCGACAGATCCATACCCTTCTTGCCACCTGTCACGTCTACACTTGTCCTGCCACCTGTCACGTCTACACTTGTCCTGCCACCTGTCGTGTCTACACTCGTCCTGCCACCTGTCATGTCTACACCCGTCGTGCCACCTGTCGTGCCTACACTCGTCGTGCCACCTGTCGTGCCCACACTCGTCCTGCTGTCGGGCACATCTTTGCGCGCCGCCGCCGTTTCACGCGTCGCTGTCGAGTATGGGGGAGATGATGTCATCATTGTCGTCGCTTCCTTTGATGACATCATCGTCTCTGTCGCTTGTTGCGATGGCAAGCCCGACACTGCCGCTGCACCTTGGCTGCCCCGCCGGCCCCCCAGCTCCCGCTCCCCAACCAGCGCCCCCTGTCCCTTGTCCCCCCCAACCAAGACCCCCCCCTCTGCGCCCCGGGCCTTCATCCCTGCCCCTGGCCCCAACCCATCTTGTCCCCCATCCCCCGCCCCCACCCCCGCTGAGACGTGAGCCCGCGGCTGCCTTTCCACCCCCCCGTTGCCACCTCTCCCCCGGGGGTCCCCCAATATGTGCCTCAGGTGCTCGTCCGCATCGGCCAGGGTGACCCCCACCAGCAGGACCAGGGGCCTCACCCGACCCCGCACGCGCGGCGCACCCCCCTGGGTGCCCACAACCCCCAGGCCGCCCTGCCCGCCGCCCTCCTTGGACGCCATCCAGTCCCGGATGGCCTGCTGGGCCAGCGGGGAGGCCGCCGTTCCGTCTTCCGTCACGCTCCCATCGCCATCGTTACCGCCTGGGCCGGCATGCCCCAGGGGGCCAGCGCCGGTGCCTATCCCTGCAGGTTCACGCCGCAGCAGCGCCCCGGGACCCGACGCGTCCCATGGGGGCAACCCCGCGAGGTCCTCCCCTGGGCGGAGGTCGGGCCTGAGGATCCCGTGCGCGGCGCCAGAATAAGGATGCGCGTGCGCCGACGGAGGAGCGAACGGGGGCACCCCTGCGTGGCCGGGTACCGGTGGGGGGGGAACCTGGAGCGGGTCTCCCTCCCCCGGGCCCGCGGTGGCTTCATACAGCCCCGTTGCGGCCTCGCTCGCGCCGATCTCCCACGCCCCGTTGCGCCAGCCGGCGGGGGGGGGGAGGAGGGTGGCCCCAGCCATCTCATGGATGGAGGCCATGGGGTCGGTGCGGGCGCCTCCGCCTGCGTGGTTGGGCGGGAAACGATATCCAGGAAACCGGACCTAAAGAAGATTGAGGAAACTCTACTATGCAACTATGACTTCCTTGAATCCCGTTTTAAATACAGAAAGGCTCGCACGGGAAGAAAGATATCGCTTGACTTAATGAATACGTTTATGTCTACCCGTAACCTATCATTTGTAAACCAATAATCTATCACAATCTATCATATTTTCCCAATATATACCTCCACCTACAATATCAACGAGACAATAATCATTCTCACTAAAAGGTAAGTTGATTACACATTGATGAATCATGGAGGGAAATTTACTAGTACTGTATAGAAGAACCAAGGCACCATACCTCTGCCCCCTCTTGCCCCCACTTGACCCCACTTGACCCCTCTCGCCCTCTCTCTCGCCCTCTCTTGCCCTCTCTTGCCCTCTCTCGCCCTCTCTCGCCCTCTCTCGCCCTCTCTCGCCCTCTCTCGCCCTCTCTCGCCCTCTCTCGCCCTCTCTCGCCCTCTCTCGCCCTCTCTCGCCCTCTCTCGCCCTCTCTCGCCCTCTCTCGCCCTCAACTTTTCAATAACGGCATGCAAGCCATCTCCGCAGATTTCATGCTGGCTCCAATACTCACAGCAACAGGCCAAGTCCCAGCTGGGCATGCGCTGAGTGCCTTAAAGCCGCACAAACACCCTCGTCCCAATCCCCCGCACACCTTGTGGCGTCTCCAGTATCTCCAACGGCAGCCGGAGCTGCGCGTGTGTGCCCCGGCCCTCCACGCTCTCCAGCCAGATGTCCCCACCCATGAGACGCGCCAGCCGACGCGCCGTCGCCAAGTCCTGCAGAAAGTGAAATAGAAAGATAAATACATAGTAATAACCAATCCATGAGATTACCAGCAGATGGTGTGGACGCGCCGTCCCCAAGCCTGCACAAAACCATAGAAGTAAACAAACAATCAACACAAATTAATAAGATAAATTAACCCTGCTAGTAATATATTATTAAATAGAAAAGGGCATCTCCGCATTCGGAGTCCGGGTTGTGGTTCGGTCCTTCTTGTACTTCCGGACTCCCAAACCTGTACACAATTCCATGTGCAGGTTGACAGGAACCCCCGAGTTTTGACTGAAACTACTGGAGATGGACCTGCACCACCCGCCCCGTCGTCACTAATGCGCAGATGGTGACGGTCGGGTGTAGGAGAGTTTCAACTGGTCAGGCAAAGGCCCCCTAGACGGATCTGAATGACATGATATGGAGTACTGAGTACCATGTGGTACGGACTTGACTTTGAGAGGTTCAGAGGGAAGCGAAGATCCAGCCGGCTAGTGTCCGTAGGGTTGGCCAGGATATCAGTATGGATTGTTTAGATGACCTACTTCAATTCATTTTGATGCATATACACTACTTATATACTATAACATATGTGGCGTATACATGAAAACTCAGACGAGTTGGCCACTGCCCCCTAACCACCACCCACTGCCACCGCACTCTCTACCCACCACCCACCGCCACCGTGCTCTCTACCCACGACCCGCCGTCACCGTTCCTTTTGACCACTACGCACCGCAACCGCGCTCTCCAACAGCCACCCCGCGTGCGCGCCCGCATGCCCGACCGGCTGGAAAACCTCCCCCAGGCGCGCCGCAGGGATCCCTGTGCCCGAATCGGAACAGC
The DNA here is from genome assembly GCA_009746045.1 of Mesostigma viride. Taxonomy (NCBI): domain Eukaryota; kingdom Viridiplantae; phylum Streptophyta; class Mesostigmatophyceae; order Mesostigmatales; family Mesostigmataceae; genus Mesostigma; species Mesostigma viride. The sequence goes on along the minus strand of RPFO01000102.1, from coordinate 2,678,928 downwards.
CCAGGTAGACCCACTGGACAGCGCGGCGAAAGCCCCCTTGCTGTTGTTGTGGTGGTGGTGGTGCTTGCTGTTGTTGTTGTTGCTGCTGCTGTTGCTGCTGAAGGCTGTTGTGGAGGAGGGGGGGCTTCGCATGCCCCTCGTGCTTCTTGCTGCTTGCGTAGGCCACGGGCACCCAGACCTGCCCGCCGTCACTGGCATCCGAACAGGACAGCTCGTAGCGGTCGCCGTAGCGCAGGTAGAGGGACAGGTAGCCACGTGCTGTGTAGGTGGCCGCGTTGGCCACAAATTCGGACAACTGGCGATTGGGGAGGGGACGGGACGCCCCAGGTGGGTGGGTGGGTGGGTGGGTGGGTGAGCGGGCGGGCGGGCGGGCGGGCGGGCGGGCGGCGGGCGGGCGGGCGGGCGGCGGGCGGCGGGCGGGCGGGCGGGCGGGCGGGCGGGCGCGGCGGGCGGGCGGGCGGCGGGCGGGCGGGCGGGCGGGCGGGCGGGCGGGCGGGCGGGCGGGCGGGCGGGTGGGTGGGTGGGTGGGCAGGCAGGTATGGAGAAAGGGCAGGGGGGAAGGGCAGTTGGAGAGGGCAAGGGGGATGGTGTTTCCAGGGGCAAGAGTCGGATGGGGGAGGGCGACCGGTGCATGCGGTGGATGAATAATAGTTAGTTAAAAGCATGTAGACTGTGTCATGTAGACTGTGTCATCGTCGGCGGTGTGCTATCTGCGGATGCTATCACAGAAGCACCGTGGAATACGATATCGAAAGGCATGCACACACGCATGCACCCACACACACCCATGCACGCACACCTGCACACCTGCGCACAAAAGAAAACAGAAATAAGTAAAGGGCAGCAGGAAAGAGGGAAAAGGGGAACAAAGTAGAAAGGGAAAGAACGACTTTTAAGGGGAAACAAGAGGGGAAAAGGGGAACAAAGTAGAAAGGGAAAGAACGACTTTTAAGGGGAAACAAGAGAGGAAAGGGGGAACAAAGTAGAAAGGGAAAGAAACGACTTGAAGGGGAAACAAGAGGGGAAAGGGGGAACAAGGTAGAAAGGGAAAGAATAACAATTGAGGGAAAACATGGAAGAGGAAAAGGGGAAACAAGTAGAAAGGGAAATGACAATCAAGGGGACACAAGAAAGAGGAGAAGGGGGAACAAAGTAGAAAGGGAAAGATCAACTCACGATCTGGCGAATGCGCAGGAGGTCCCCCACAAACGTTGGGCCCCACTGGGGCGGGTCGGGAGGGCTGCCCCCCTGCCGGGGCCCCAGGGCGCCGTGCACCAGGGGGTACTGCACGAGCACCTCCACGTCCCTGGAGGCGCACGCCCCGCTGGACTCGTTCGCGACGTCTTCCAGCATGGTCGCCAGATCGCCGCTTGTGAAGGGGCACGACCGCACCTGATATCGTTAATAATATGATTGTTAAAAATAATATTGTCATCATTATTATATTAGTCATGATGGTAATATTTGTTGTTATTGTTTTGGGGGGAGGCAGCACAGGATCAGTGTCATTGTTATTATGGCATCGAGGGGAACTCGGGAGCAAGGGGCAGCGCCGCACCTATAAAACTCGTAGGTACAACTTTATTATTTGCGGCCGTATGAAGTTGGGCAATGTGGAACTGGGTGCAATCGTGCGTACCATCCGCATCATTGTCATCGTTTCTGTAGTATCCTTGCAAGTTTTGCGGGCTTCGCCCGCGACATTGGAGCTCGTACTTTTTGTGGCCGGTCCCCGGCCAGGGAGCCCCGGCTAGGGATTGCGTGACACCACGTACCGCCGCCGAGGGCCAGGTGGCGCTAGCCTCCCCAAGGAGCGCGCGCTAGCTTTAGGGTTTTGACCACAAGATTCATGGAGGTTGGCAAAAGGGTGAAGAAAAAAAAACCGAGAAAAATGCAAGACCTAGGAAGACTCGAACCCGGAACCTCCCGATTAGACTTATGATGAGGTGTGCCTTGGCGCCTGAAGTCTACGCAACCAAATGTTTGTTAAGTTGCACAATATGTATATTGCTACAAAGGGACAACTTGCGCAACCGCGCAGTGGACGGAGCTCGCGAACTACGTCTTGCGGAGTTCAACTGGCTCCAGATTGACTGCTACCCCTGCACGGGAGCGCGATGCGCGCGGGGATGAGTGACCTCGCCGCAGACAGCAGGGAAAAATCGCTTACAGGCGGTGGAGCAGAGGAAAAGCCACGTGTGAGCTTCCTGCGCGTTTGTAACTGGTTCGTCAGGATAAAGTTTGGTCCAACAGCCCAAAAGTTTGCGACGGTTATATCTGGAGCTCGCGAACACAGGACATCGCAGAGTTTGGCTCCTGCCGCAATCTGGGCATACGGACCTCTGCCAAATGGCTCATCTGGATGTAACGCACGAAAACCCTGATAATATGGCCGCCGTGCTTTGACATTTTCGTGATTGGTCGCAATGAAATTTCGCGCAGCTCATTCGTCACGCGGACTTTAAGTCGCGCCGCTGAGTGGCTGGAGCCGACAGCCGTTCGAAAGAGTGTTAGCTCAAATTGTGCCAAGGCTGCGTTTTACAAGCTTTAGTATATATGTTGATAATGTTGTTATTGTGTCATGGCAGGCGTTGCGTGCAAGGGAGCACGGGAGTGCCACAGCCATGGCGTCAGAAGGGGCAGGAAGGGGCAGGAAAGGTCAAGAAGGGTCAAGAAGGGTGAGACACAATCGTGGCTGTCGACACAAGCATTGCAAAAACAAAGCCCTGGAAAGAGCTCCCTTGCAGGATACTGGGCTTCTGGTTTGAAAAGAAAAATGAAGTAATACTTTTGGTCTGAATAGAAAAATGAAGTAATACTTTTGGTCTGATTAGAAAAATGAAGCAATATATTTGGTCAGAATAGAGAAATGAAGTGATCCTTTTGGTCTGAATAGAAAAATAAGCAATCCTTCTGGTGTGAATAGAAAAATGAAGTAATCCTTTTGGTCTGAATAGAAAAGTGAAGTAATCAATTTGGTCTGAATAGACAAATGAAGTTATCCTTTTGGTCTGAATATAAAAGTAATCCTTTTGGTCTGAATAGAAAAATGAAGCAATGCTTTTGGTCTGAATAGAAAAATGACGTAATACATGAAGTGGCAAGGTCGTATAGACCCAGAAATATGGGCGCTTGACAGACGGCAGTGGCAATGGGCCGTGGGGACTGCCGATGACCGAGGGGAATGCTAGCAATATTGTCGCAATATGCTAGCAATATGACTGGTGGTTTAAGGGGAATGCTAGCAATATGACTGATGGTTAAGTTCAGCAAGAGCCACGATAGTTACAGGCACAGCTAGCACCCACTGGAACGACAACCAGGGCGGGCTAATCACGCACTCAACCGCATCGTACAGGGTACGGCTCATATCTTCTTGCAATGGCTGCTCACCTCCAGCTTCCCCATATTGCTTGCCACATGACAACAAGGGAGACAGAGCCTGGCAGCTCCACACCAGCAGCCCATGAATGTCCAGAGTTGACGAGAAAATTCAGGCAGTTTACTTCAAGTGTCGTGTGAAATGAGACAACTTGACAGGACCGCCTCTTATTCGGACATTGTATGTGACAATGGAGGTCGTATAAAAAACAAATGAAAGAGGATGGGTAACTCTGGATACAGCAGGGTGCTACAGCCTCACCTCCGGCTTCCCCCGGTCAACATAGGTCAAACAGAGCCCAGGCGATAGAGCCCGGACAGCTCACCTTGAGCAAACTCATAGTCAATGGCAGTGATAATGAGAAAGGCTGAGTGAGTTAAACTGATTCTGGCACCTCACCTCCAGCTTGCCCATGTCGACCAATCAAAATGGCCAAGTAACCAAACGTAACTCTGGCACCTCAGCTCCAGCTTGCCCATTAATTAATAAGCACGTGACTGCGTCACGTGGGTGCCAATACAGAGTAAAAGAACCTTCAACCCTATATACACAGCGAGAAGGAGGGAGGGCGCCCTAGCTTCTCTCACTGCCGCAAGTGGGCAGGCCACAGAGCGCTCTCTCCACAGCATGGTGTCGGGGCGCAACACTGTGGGTGCAATACAACCAGTGCAATACCATAGGTAGGCTGACGCATAGCCTATGCTACAAAGGTGAGCTTGCCCATGTCGACCAACTATAGTGGTCGAGCAACCGAAACTAATTCTGCCATCTCACCTCCCGCTTCCCCGAGTGGACCCAGAACAGTGGGTGAGTAGAGAGTACTAAGATTAAAGATTAAAGATAATACTGGCGCCTCACCTCCAGCTCCCCCTGATACCTTGCCACATAACAGTAGTATATGTAGTAGTATGGCAGTGTCATGGTGCCTCACCTCCAGCTCCCCCTGATACCTTGTCACATAACAGTAGTATATGTAGTAGTATGGCAGTGTCATGGTGCCTCACCTCCAGCTCCCGCTGATACCTTGTCACATAACAGTAGTATATGTAGTAGTATGGCAGTGTCATGGCGCCTCACCTCCAGCTCCCCCTAATACCTTGCCACATAACAGTAGTATATGTAGTAGTATGGCAGTGTCATGGTGCCTCACCTCCAGCTCCCCCTAATACCTTGCCACATAACAGTAGTATATGTAGTAGTATGGCAGTGTCATGGTGCCTCACCTCCAGCTCCCCCTAATACCTTGCCACATAACAGTAGTATATGTAGTAGTATGGCAGTGTCTTCCCCCACATGACATACTCCCCCTTAGCTGGGCATAGTGTGAAGATCATGAGGGTGCCGGTGCCCTTGAGGCACCTAGAGCAAGTGCTGCTTACATTCCACTCTTGCAGGAAGTAGCCTAGAATGTATTAAAAGCCATATGCCCCTTCTCAGGGATATGTGCTACATTGACTCCCAACGGAGTGATGTTGATAATTAATTAATTAATTAATGGCAGTGTCATGGTGCCTCACCTCCAGCTCCCCCGTGCTGACAGAGGCCAGGTGCAGCGTGTCGCTTGCGGTGCGCATGAGCGCGCACGAGGACGAGAAACAATTATCCACGCACGTGGCCTGGGCGTCGTCCAGGGGGGTGCCCTGCAGGTACTGGAGCATGCTCAGGACGCCGCTCTGCGCAGGGGATGCATGCGGGGTCGTGCACGCAGGGGATATGTGCGGGGTGATGTGTGCAGGTGTGCGTATTCACAAGCGGGCATGTCTAGATGACTAAGTCCCCGTACCAAACGACAGGGGAGAGGGAGGGTGTGCGTAAGGGAGGGAGGGAGGGAGGAGGGAGGGAGGGAGGGAGGGAGGGAGGGAGGGAGGGAGGGAGGGAGGAGGGAGGGAGGGAGGGAGGGAGGGGGGAGGGAGGGAGGGAGGGAGGAGGGAGGGAGGAGGGAGGGAGGGAGGAGGGAGGGAGGGAGGGAGGGAGGGAGGGAGGAGGGAGGGAGGGAGGGAGGGAGGGAGGGAGGGAGGGAGGGAGGGAGGGAGGGAGGGAGGGAGGAGGAGGGAGGGAGGGAGGGAGGGAGGGAGGGAGGGAGGGCAGCTTGATTACAGCACCAGTCATTTCGACTAAATCTTTTCATCATGTCGTCCTCCTTAGGACAACTTGCAGCTTGATAACTACGTACACCAGGCGTCAGGGACCTACCATGGGCATCTGGAACTCGTGATGCACTTTTTCCAGCAGAGTCGACCTGCGCATGTCAAGAAGAATGATGAAAAGGAGGCAGAAAAAAAAGCGGGGCCGTCGCACGCACGTGTGATGCACGACAGCTGTGTGCTGAGTTGCTCGAAAGGAAACAAGAAAAAAGAGTCGAAAACTCAAATACTCAGGAGCCACTCACTTGGCATCCGCATCATACAGTGATAGATTAACCCCAGTGCTGATGCCTAATTCCAACTTATTTGGCGTCCACTCTACACATAGTGGTATATTCAAACATATTATACGACATGACGGGGTCGCCTTGCAAAAGTCGTGGTATAAAAACGACAGCTTGCTTGGCGTCCACTCAAACCGTCCATACCAATCCACTTGAAAGCTCCATACCAAAGCACTCACGTGGATAGCTCCATTTTCCAATTAAATTGGAATGATATCATATTCAAACGCACCACTCACTGGCCACAAACTTTACAAATATAGACAAACATAATGGAATCAATATTCACTCACTTGGCGTCGAGTGCTTCTTGCAGCCTTGCCTTGAGCTGCTTAACCTCGGTGATGTCCTGTTTGTGAAGCATGAGCGCGGGCCGGTTCAGCACGGGGTCGGACACCTTGGTGACGTCTGCACGCAGCCAGCGGCCGTCCACCAGCTGCTGCTCGCACGAGTAGAGCTGCAGCGGGTGGCCCCACAATAAGGAGAGTTGACATAATCAATAACAGCCATGATGCTCGCATGAGGAGAGTTGCGGGGATGGGCGGAAGAAGAAAGAAACCAATCATAGCAATAACGATAAAAGCGCGGGCCAACAACAACGATGACGATTAAAGCAATTGATTATCAATAGACACACAGCAATTGATGATCAATACCGACTTAAGACTATCAATCATTGACCTATCATTCATGCACCATTCATGCATCATTCATGTGTCATGCAGCAACATCATCACGACTAGCGATGGAAAAAAAGGACAAATAGTTTGATGAATGGAGTAATAGTAAATGTAGCGACGGGTCAAAGCAGTAATGGTGGAAAAAGGGCGCAAAGTGCCGCACACAAATGGACTCAAATGCTCAAGTACTCGCGACTCGCTCTCTATCATGACTGGCTCAACTCCCTAGCCTGGCTGTATGCATCAGTACCCACCGAGGCCCCCCTAACCTCACCAACTCCAACCGCCCCCCCTCCCACCCCACCCCATCCCACCCACCCCCGTAGGCACCAGGCCCTACACCACGAACACGCAAACATGTATCAGGTCGCCGTCCTGGTTGCAGTGCATGTTGGGCCCCCCAGCAACCAGCCGCCCCCCCCCCAAAAAAAACACGAACCAGGTCACCGTCCTGGCTGCGATGCAACTCGTCCAAAATCGCCTTCACGACCGCACCGCCCTGATCGAACTGCGCCTCCAGGGGCCGCGGCAGGGTGACCGCGGGCGATGCCGCGGTGATCACCGGCGAGCCTTCCCCTGCGGAAGCCTTGTTCTGGCCGCCCGAAGGAACCGCCGCAACGCTCCTGGCGTCCTTGCTCTGGCCGCCGGCACCGACCGGTGAGTCCCGCCCCCCCCCCCTGCCTTTCTTGTCCTCCCCCTGGACGAGGCCGCCAATGCCAGTGTCCGCAGCGCCGCCCTTCCTCTCCTCCCCCTTCGCCACTTCCGTTTTTATCGATCGTCTCCAATCGGTCGAGCCGCGACCGATCAAGCTGGGTCGCTTGTCCTTGGACAGAAGAGACAGCTTGCTCATGCTCGCGTCCGTGGACCTGCGTCTCTCGTCTGGTTTGACCATCCCACCCAGGCCTCCATCCATGGTCCGGCGCCGCCAGGGGGAGTCCTTGGCCAGGGGGGAGCCCCGGTACTGTCCCGGCTGGTCCCGGGGTGAGGTCCCCGGGGTCATCACCCTCTCGTTGGCCACTGTGGGGGACGACTGCGCACCGCCGTCACGGTGCCCGTTGGCCTGGCGCTGGGCCTGGGTCCTCGCCAGCGGCAGCTTGACAACCTGTGCTGCGGCGGTGGAGGGGTCGTGGTGGTTCTGATTTGGGGGCGCTGAGCTGGGGGTCTGTGATGAGGGGGCGGTGGGCACGCGGGCGATGCCGTCCAGCTCTCGTGCCGCGTGGTTCCTGTGTGGTGGCGGTGGGAAAAATAAATAAATAAATAAATAAATAAATTCATAAATAGGATATCATCAAGGGTTGCGCGATAGACCGTTTTGGTTTCGTCGTAGCGGCGCGTAGTTCCTGAGGCAGTGGTGGGTGAAAGGAGAGATCCCATGTGTGAAGATCATGTCCATGATCTTTGTGATGATCATTCCATCATCTGCATCATCATCATCACCATCATCATCCTCTTCATGATGATGATGGATTAATCCCGTCCAGCACTAGTCCATCCGCACAGGGTCCACCCTAGTCGTGCCGCGCTGCGACAGGAGGCAAGTATCAGTTATTATATAACAGCTATCATAACAGTTATTTTATACATGTTGTATTACGACGTCCATGTGGAGTCGGAAGCCAATCGGGAGTAGAACATTCTCCAAGATCAGAACTACAATTTCACGCCACATGGTTCCTGTGGTGGTGTTGGTGGTGTTGGTGGTGGTGGTGGTGTTGGTGTTGGTGTTGGTGTTGGTGTTGTTGTTGGTGTTGGTGTTGGTGTTGGTGTTGGTGTTGATGTTGGTGTTGGTGTTGGTGTTGGTGTTGGTGTTGGTGTTGGTGTTGGTGTTGGTGTTGGTGTTGGTGTTGGTGTTGGTGTTGGTGTTGGTGTTGGTGTTGGTGTTGGTGTTGGTGTTGGTGTTGGTGTTGGTGTTGGTGTTGGTGTTGGTGTTGGTGTTGGTGTTGGTGGTGTTGGTGGTGGTTGGTGGTGGTTGGTGGTGGTTGGTGGTGGGTGTGAAATAATCTAGTGAGGACGACAGGATAGATCAGTGTGATTATGATGACATGCCGTGACCAGCTATGGAGGAGGCACTGCACAGTGACCAGGTATGGAGGAGGCACTGAATAGTGACCAGGTATGGAGGAGGCACTTTATTAGTGACCAGGCATAGGGCAGGCGAGGTGCGGTGCCAGGCATAGAGGGCGCGGGGTATAGAGTACAGCAATAAGGTATAGACACGAGGCAAGGTGCGACAACAAGAGCATAGAAAAGGCAAGGTGTAGCACGTGTCGCAGATGGACGTAATACATGAGCGTAATCCTCAGACCTCGAGCTACCATGGTCCGGATTCTCCAGATTTCTGGCCTGTGCTGTTTGTCTCATTGATAATCCTCAGAGGGATCATGCTTCAAGTTGCTTTTGAACGACAAAATATGCACAAGGCCAGCATGGTACTACTAACAGCGCACCACGGTCACTATAGAGTTCACTATACGCAGGATCTCTACACCGGCTATCCCCGCGCTCTGTCGTCAAGCGATCTCCTGCCAGCGTCATCACAGCAAAGTTATGGCATTGCAGCCTGTGATGTAGCCCTGTTGTTCCCAGACTGCCCTGTGGGCTCAGCCTCCCCCCTCCCCCCCCCCCGAGACGAACGAGGAAGAGAAGTAACCCCAAAGATAACGGGGGCCGTATGCGAAGACCGCTGCAAAGACCGCTGCAAAGACCGCTTACATGACCGCTTACAAGACCGCTTACAAGAAAGCCTAAACATGCTTACAAGCAAAGCACACATCAATGGTATACCCCCTCAACGCTTCGCGGGAGGAAACCCTGGGGCTCCAGGTGGAAAAGGGGTTTGGGGTCACTGTGCCAAAGAAAATAGGGTGCATATCAAAACGCACCCCCCTTCACTTCCTCGGGCCTTACCAAAGCAGCAAGGGGGCCCCCTTGTCGCCCCTTCATTCCTTAAATACCACGAAATCACCCGGAAAGCACTCAGGCCCCCTTTGCAATCCTCTCCCTTTCATTTTTTTTTTTTTTTTGCGTGCCTTACCTGAACAGCACGCTGGCCCCATCCTCAGCATACATCTCCAGGCCCGCGTCGCAGTACTGCGGGAAAGCCCCGGCCCGGATGGTGTCGTGGTGGGCCGACGGCTGCGCCGGGAGGCACACGGCGACCATGCCCATTTGCTTGCGGCCGCGCGCGTCCGTGACCCAGAGGGGGGTACACCACAGCCTGACCGACACCGCGGTGCCCTTTGCGGCCACGAAGATGTCGATGCTGTCGCGCGCGAAGACCTTGACGTGGGAGGCCTTGGCCTGTTTCGCCTGCGCCCACGACTCCTGGCATTGGCACAGCTCGATCGATGTCTGCTCCGACACGTGGCTCATGTCCATGTCCTGCATCCCCTGTAGGCTGTCGTACTTGAGCTGCCTGATGGCCGCAGCATTGGCCCAACGGCAGACAGGGATGGGCCATGCTTTGGGCCTATCTTTCAAGTAAAAAGTGATCACGGGGGTCGGCAAGACATCGTAGGCCCGCAAGGAGTCCTGCGATAACACCGTACCCGCAGCAAACTCCCTGCTGAGCGGAACCTCCATGGCCGATTCGCCGGTCGGCATGGTTGCGCGCGGCGTGCATCCAATGCAATCAAGTGTGGTTGGAGTTGAGCATTGCCCCCAACGATGGTCTCCATGCTAGCCCACATGATGAGGGAGTAGCATGCTCCGACAAAAATTGCATGCAAATGGGTAGCTGCTCACTCATCACCAACGACTAAATCGAAGGTTGCTGCCTGACGCGGCACCAGATATATTCTCTACAATGGAAAAGGTTGGCCAAAATGGCCTCCGAAATCGCGCCCACCGCATGTTTACATGGGTCTATGATCGGCCTTCATTGACAACTATCGATATAGTCTCAAAAAAAAAAAATACAGTAGCTATCCGCTAGGGCTGGCACATCCGGGTATTTTCTCCAATTCACGGTCAGCGAGCGGTCAAACGCTTATGCCACAGAAAAATTCCCGGGATGATTCTTGCATGGTGGATGGGCTGCGCTTAAACTACTGGTATCCAGTTGTTCAGAAGTTGGACAACTCACTCGAGCGGTTATAGTTCCGCACAAGAATCTCAGCTGTGGCGCTCAGAAATGGTATGACTTCACTTGGACGACTCGGTATGCCCCGGTTCAATCTCGGTACAGAATCTGTAATGAATGAAACGATCAAACAATAATACTGTATAAACCCCCCTCTCCATGTTAAAGAATCCCAGGAATAAGATTATGAGACCCTGCATTCGACCTCTAATAATGATAGAGTTCTAGTAGAAATTATCAATAAGTAGTATAATCGAATAAAATGAGTATTATTTCAGATTGTGAGACCTGGATTGGTCCGACCCCAATCTTAAACGTTGGGGGGGGGATGTTTGTCAGGTCAGGAGGGCGTGGGCGGGGGGATCCAACGGACTGACTGACTGACTGAGAGTCTGAGACTGAGATACGGTGCTGGAGAGTTGAAAATACGGCCGGTTAATTTTCTTTTCTATTCTTTTTTTTCCAGAATTTTATTAAAGACGGTTTTAACCGTTCGAAAAAAAACCATTTACATGGCAGGCGTCTTTTCGATTCTCTTCGGGCCTTGTCTTTTGGTGTTGGCTCGAACGGACGTGTGGTGACACCAGTGGTTTCTACTAATGTATTACTTGTCAGAAGGGATTTTTTATTGGATGGGATGAAAGCTAACTGCAAGGCCTAACCTGGGCCTAAAAGAAAACCCTTTCGGGGGGGGGGGCGCACATGGGCGGCAGAGATTTGAGAAGGCCGAGGGCCAGGAACTTTTTTTTTTAATGGTTGCATTTGGACTGCGTTCTGGCCCGTCTGGGGGTGGCCCGTGGCAAACAGGTGAGAAAAGGACTTGACTTGCTTGACCCCTACATAAGCTCACCGGCGTGGGAATAACAGACTGACTGAATGACCGACTGACTGACTGGCTGTCTGCTGACATTTATGACAACTCTGATGCATGTCAAATGCGCCGTGGCCACTCATGTCAGTCCACCAAGTCCATAGCAAAAAAAAATGTGCTTCGGGGGCCTTTCTTGGGCTTACAATCGGACCGCCGAAAGCCAACACCGGTGCAGATGCAGGCAAATGCCATATGTCAACATCGGCTGCGTATGGCGGCTGTCTTTTCGTCATGACTGTCTTCGCTCGCGATGTCGTATGCCGAGGTATCCTCGTTTGCTCCTAACCTTTGCACTCGTGAAGAACTGTACGCAGGCCTTGATGGTTGGGGTGTGAGCCTCGGCTTTACATCAGGATTTTTGGCGGGCGTGTTGGACGAAGACCCTTACCACGTGGGGTCCTGCTTGGTCGAGGGACCGCGCAATTGTAACAAGGAGCAGCAAGGAATTCAGCTTTCACTCGAGGCGATGGATAGTGAACCGCACGCCGTAGGGGAAGCACTTGCCCGGCCAGGTAGTGCTGCTGCCGGCTGAGGTTGAGTCTGCCATGCTTAAAAAAAGGTGGCCCGCGGAGGACGGGACCTCAGGTAGCTAGTGCGCGCTTCATGATTCCCTGTGTCGGCGTCTGAGTAATCCGGGTGGGAGAATGTGTATGGCATCGTCTGGTTTGTAACGCTGCCGGTGTTTTCCTGTTTATGTAGAACGGCTCCTCGCCAGTGCATGCGTGACTTCAAGTTAGGTTATTGCGTAGTTGCTGCGCTTTGCGACTGGGTCCCGTTGCGTACACGTGTGTGCTTAATTTCTGCAAGATGCGTGGCATTTTCTGCTACGTTGGCCGTGTCACAAGCAAGCCTCGCAAGACCCTCCATACGGGGTAGAGGTCTAGAGAGAGCTGGGTATGATGACCATTCATGCTTGTATATTCTGATCTTCATTCATTTTTTTATTCATTTATTCTGATATTCATGCTTGTATATCTTGCCATGCTGTTCTTGTGCTACCTTAACAGCAATACCTTGTCACGAAATATCATAACTGAATAGGTATTGGGGCTTGGGAGCGAAGTCAAGCGCTTGGAAGTTCACAGTTGTCATCATCAATTTATAATGCATGATCCTTGTGCATGTTTGTGATGGAGGCTGGGGATTCCTCGTAGATACGTGCAATACCCATGGGCGGCTTTTAGTGGGCACCTGCAGTGCTTCGCAACAGCCCTGGCTGTGCAAGTATCTCTGCGTGGTCCCTTCGGGAGCATGCCATGTCTTGCCACGCTCAATGCGTCGCAGGCAAACCAGCCAGGGTTCCAAAAGATACTCGCGGGTAATTACCAATGTGTCTGTACCTGTATGGTGTGCACGTGGCCACAAGTTTTTCTGGCTAAGTTGTTGTGTCGTATGCGTTTGCATGAGTGAGAGGCACATAAGATGATGATATGGCGAGGCCTTTCTTTTCATCATTTTACTTAAGGGGAGGGTCCCATGGAATTGAATCAAAACTGAAGCTTCTTAACTACAGAAATGCAACTGCCAACCACTGAATGATGATTGGGGACCATAAACATGATGTTTGGGCATGCATACCACCACTTGTTGGGGGTACTACCCCCAGCCATACACCGGCTATGTGTTAAAAATAGAAAAAAAAAACGCTGTTTTGGGCACATCTTGCCCAGAACAGTGGGAGAACCAATTGCATGCCAAAAGCACAACCCCTATAAAAATGTCATGGTACATGGTTTCTACCTACTCGGATCAACAAAATCAGCACATCCCTTCTTGTTATTAACTTTTGACCAAACAATACGCTTTTTTAGGGTAAAAAATTATTAACATGAAGGGATGTGCTGATTTTGTTGATCCGAGTAGGTAGAAACCATGTGCCATGACATTTTTATAGGGGTTGTGCTTTTGGCATGCAACTGGTTCTCCCACTGTTCTCCACCTCCCCAGGGGCAAGATGTGCCCAAAACAGCGTTTTTTTTCTATTTTTAGCACATAGCAGGTGTATGGCTGGGGGTTGTACCCCCAACAAGTGGTGGTATAAGTAAGTAAGTAAGTACTTGCGTGTCATGCGCAAAGGCATGCCACGGAGTACTATTAATTAATTAAATAAACTCGTGCTCCCGTTGGGGAGTCACGGAGCACCGAAGTGCTTTTAATCCCTGTGTGTGCACAACAGGAGAAAGGGCAGAGACCCCCAGTCTCCTTCATGCCAAAGGCATGCCACAGCTGCATTCGGGCACGTTAGCTAAACGGACACGCTAACGATCCGGCAATCTGTGGGTGCAATAAGACCCATGTGAGCATTGCATAACATGGAGCGTGGGTGAGTAAACTGATCATAGCCAAGACGTAGCATGGCTGTACAACAAGGACTGAGCTAAGGCTACATGGCTGGTTGTGTACCGTGCGTTAGCGGTGCACGTGACTAGGTATGTGGGCACGGCTAGGCAAACGTTCTAAGCATGGCTGCCACGGAATTGAATTGAATTGAATTGTAACATAACTCCGTTGGGAGTATATGTAGCACATAGCCCAGAGAAGGGGCATATGGCCTATCATACATTCTAAGCTACTTCCTGCAAGGGTGGGAATGTAAACAACACTTGCTCTAGGTGCACTAGGGCACCTGCACCACCCAGAGTTTCAGGCAACACCCAGCGAAGGGGAGCCTGTCATAGGTGGGGAAGATCATCATGGCTATACAAGAGCTAGGACATGGCTTCTCTACAGAGGGCATCTCTCTGCATGGCATAGAATGGCGAAATTCTTAATGCAACATCCATGGGGGTCCCGTTATAGGCAGGGCTTGGCTAAATCCTGTAGACAACATCCATGGGGGCCATTATGGGCGCACATGCGCGTGGGCCACATGCTAGGCTAAGCCTGACTAATCTACACTACTGGTATGAATTCCCTAGTCTGGGGTGGCAGGAGGGGGCTGCCAGGGCTTGTGGTCAACGTGGATGACCGCCCCCCTCCAGTATACCGGCTTCCCCCCTGCGCTGTGCCGGAGCTGAAGGTAGGCCGGCCATAGCTCGCGTCGCCGCTGTTGCTGGGCCAGGGTCAAGTCGTCGTCCAGCGTGAAGCGAGTCCTCGAGAGCTTCTTGCGGCATTTAAGGAACGACAGCTTGTCCGCCATGTACTTAAAGGTGAGGAGCACGGGTGCCGGGCCAGCCTTCCCCCGCGCGCGGGGGAGGCGGACAGCCGACATGTCCAGCTCACCAGTGAGTAGCATGGGGGCAAGAATGTCGCGCTTAAATGCCTCAAGAAGGGTCGTGGAGGTCTCACCTGCCGGCTGGTCGAAGTGCTTGACGATGACATTGTGGCTGCGCCGGGCGATGTCGGTTTCCTCGCGAAGGTCGAGGGCTTGTTGCTTGAGTTGTGCCGAGATGGTGGAGGTGGTGGAGGTGGTGTGCTGCTTAAGCAAGTCCGCCCAGGTGGAGGGAGCATCGCCGGCCGGGCCAGCAGACGCCGGCTGGGCGGCGATGTCCTTCACCGCCTGGGCGGTGAGGCCGGCGGTGTCATGCAAGCTCTCAAGGGCGTTGGCGGTGGCTTGAAGGCGTTGGTCGAGGTCGAGGAGCTGGGCTTTGATGTCGGCAGTGGAGGCGGAAATGGCAGTGGAGGTGGAGGCGGCAGCGGCGGAAATGTGAGGAAGTTCAGCAGCCAGCGTGCCACCCATTGCTGCGACGTCAGCAGCAAGGGGGGTCACGTGCTGCTGAAAGGCTTCCGTGAGGATGGAACGGAGGGTGGGGGCGGAGATGGATGGAGCCCAGATCTCGTCGTCAGAGCGCTCGAGAAGGGAGTTGAGGATGGTGTGCTGGAGCTGGGGGCGGGGGCAGCCAAGCAGGGCGCCGTGGGTTTGCCAGCGGCAGCCGTTGCTGCCGATGAGGCGACCTTGGTCGTAAAGATGGAGGCACAGGTCGTAAAGCGAGGCGTAGTCCCCGTAGAAGATGCAGTCCATAGCATCGTAAGGAGACAGGTTGTTCCAGTCGTGATCATCGACCTTGAAAGGGTGGGGCCGAAAGCGCGGTTCCGAGGGGCGGGACCATCCTGTTTTGTCGGCTGGGCGGGTGCGTTTCGGGTCAGGCGATGCCGATGGCGAGGCATTAAGCCCGGGAGGTTGCTGGGTGGCCACCAGTGCACGAAGTACTATGCTAATCTCATTAGAACGTGCTGCCACGGAGTACTATGCTAATCTCATTAGAAAAATAATTACACAAAAGTGTAAACAAATATCGTCTTCATCATCCCCCAACCGTTAAGCACTAGATGGCCCGGATGTAATCCTCATCCGAGCTGTCCTCTACTGTAATGGCAGACAAGGCGGTAGTGTAGCGGCTATCCTCAGGACCAATAACCTCCACCCAAAAAAATGGCTGACGGCGGTATGGCTGACGGCGGAGTTCAGATCTTTTGCATCTGAGCCCCAAATTCGGTCAGACCACTTGCATTCGATGCGCTTTTTTTTTAGACGCACACGCCAGTATAATCGGTTAATTACGGCTGAAACGCAGTATTGCCAAAGTTACGCACGTGACAAGCAGCTATGACGACCCCCAAAGCAAAACAGGGTTTGGGAAAGGAGCTTTCCGGCTCCCAGCCCAACCCACTCGCCATCGTCCTTGCCCAGCCGGCTGGGCTCGCAAATCCATCGCCAGCAAACCCATCGCCAAGCGCCTCGCCCGAGCCCAAGAAACCCTGCAACGAACGCAAATGGCGCAGGTACCTACCAGATTCCACCAGCTTCGATTTCAGCGCCTGGCTGCAGCTGACCACAGAAGAATGCGCCGGAATAGTGCGTTTTTTTATCACAGGAACGCAAGCTCCATGGCATCACACGGCCCATCCCCGACGAGAACCTGGAGGCGTTCTTTGCCAGGGGAGACCACCGCCTCGCTATCTTGTGCAGCTCCTTCCAGCTACCTCTGGACAAAATCGTCGCCAATTAAGATCCGCGCCCCAGCCCAGCCTGCGCGGCCGACAGCCACATCGGCTTCCTCCCTCGGCAAGGATGACATCCGAGCAGTGCTGCATGGAGGAGCACGTGACCTGGCCGTTGGCCGAGAAGATGACCTCGCTGAACACGACGCTCAACACGGTGGAGGCCCACTGGGTCTCCAATACGGAAACCAAGGTCGTCCAGACTTTAAGCTCCAACCCCAGTTCACGGCGCTGCACACCGCGTTGCGGGCATCTGAGACGCACGCTGCACTTGTCTCTCGCCTCAACCAGGTGGAGGGGAAGTGCGGCGTGCTCATGAAGAAGCTTGAAGCCATCACCGCTCACACCGAGGCCCTGGCCTCACAGGTCCCAAAGATAGCGGAGCAGACGGCCACCATCGCATCCCAGCCACCCCGCGGCTGGATGCTGGCGACCTCCCGCCGCTCTCCTATGCGGACCTACCTGCTGCGGTCAGCGACCGCCTCCACCACCGACGCCATCGCCACGAAGCTCCAGGAGCTGGAGGACCACCGCCAGGCCAACCAACGGGAGGCCACCGACCGCGCTCGCCGCGAGTGCCGTGTGGTGCTGCGTCGTTTCCCCCAGAAGCCAGGTGAGACGTCAACCTCCCTTGCCGACGAGCTCAAGGACCAGCTCCTTACCCTCATGGGCCTGGTAGGTGAGGTAGAACTGCGTGGGTGTCACCGCCTTCCCCACTCACGGGACAAGGCGGCTCCCCCACCAGTCCTGCTCACCTTCCCCTCCCGTGAGGACAAGCAGCGGTTCCTCTCTCGTCGCAAGCGGTTGCACGACCTCGCCGGCCTGGACGCTGGACGACCACCTGTCAGACCCCCGCTCAGCAGCAGCAGCGACGCGACCTGTGGCCGGAGTACCTCCGCCACAAGCAGGACCGCCCAGCAGAAGCCCAAGGTGTACTGGAGGGGCGGGGACCTGATGATCAACCACAAGATGTGGACACCCCCCGCGGGCTAGACTAGCTAATAGCCCTAGCTCGTATCCATTAGTCACTGCTGCTATGGCAGACATGCTTAGAACGTTTGCCTAGCCGTGCCCACATACCTAGTCACGTGCACCGCTAACGCACGGTACACAACCAGCCATGTAGCCTTAGCTTAGTCCTTGTTGTACAGCCATGCTACGTCTTGGCTATGATCAGTTTACTCGCCCACGCTCCTTGTTATGCCCTGCTCACATGGGTCTTATTGCACCCACAGATTGCCGGATCGTTAGCGTGTCCGTTTAGCTAACGTAGTTAGTGCAGGCTGAGAGCTTGGGAAACTCAGTGCACACAGACGCTGCCAAATGGCCAGTGTGGAGACGACGAGACACCTTGGCATTAGGATAGAATGGCACATATACTGCTGGTCAGCCGTCAATTGCGGCTGACCAGACTTTGCGTAAGTTAAGCCTAACTTACTAATCCTGGACGGACTAGCCTATCAGTTACAACCTGATCTAGTCAGTCCTAACATGACAACTACAGTCCCGGTACTGAGGTACCGGCTCATCACATACTGAGTCTAGCCACGTGTCCATGCCACGACTGCTCTAGTCCAGCACCGTCCCAGTACCCAATTGGGCGCCGGCGGTGCTGGCACGTGTCCACTTAGTAGGCTACAGGCGGGAGACTTAGACTAACTCCCACTTTAAGTTTTCTTTGGGTTTCAACAGAAACACACATAGCCATCAAATGGACGCAGCCATTCCCAATGCCTTAGAAAAACTGTCAGATAACCTATTAGGACCCAAAGGTCACCTCACACATGTACAAGAGATGCATTAAAAAGGCCCCATGTCTCAAGCATGGTTTCTTAACTCGTCGTCTGTCCCAACTCAGTCCTCACAGGAGGACTGAGTTGACAATTTTCAACCGCGTGTAGCGACTAGGTGGGGGGTCCATCCCAAATGTTTTGATGTGGATCTGGGGTGTACTAGATATCATTTTGTTGGCAAAAATACTGCATATGTGAAAACTTGACCCGAACACCTGAAAATTACACGGACGTTGGGCGCCCCTCGCGAATTTGCATTTTTCGGGATAAGAACGAGTGGGAAAAATTCAATCAAATCCTGGTGCATGAAGAAAAAATATAGGCATGTAAACAACATAGTTCTTGAAGCGTGGCAAAAAACTGGGCTCCATTTGGCCACTGCAACTGCCTGAAACAATTAAAAAACTCTCAGTCCTCAGGAGAGGAATGGGGCTTTTGCTAACTTTGCTAGCATGTAAGTGCGGTCATACTACATCACCGTGGCCACCAACCATCCCAATCAACTCATTTCCCTTCAAGCATTACAGGACAACACACTTGCATCATCATACTTCAGGTATATCATGCCTTATCATGTAGTGAGAGCCTATGCATGCATGTAGGGAATGGGCTTGGATACCTACCAACAAAGGGTTATGTTATAAGTGTCAACCACCAATATAATGGGTAGGTTAAGCATATTTCCATTGTTTCAAACAACAATAGATATGGCTATAACTGTTTTGCCTTGCCATGATGTGGCCAACATAGTTGCTGGCACATGATGGCAGTGGTTTGTCACCAAGACTTTTCACTCACCCGTAAAAGCTTGAATGCACCCTTGACGCAGCCCGTGGCCACACAATCATGCAGTATGAACGTAGCAAAAGAATAACTAACATCTATGAAGGTGTTTAAACCTGCACAGCTCCTAAAACCCTGCACAACTACACTGGGTTAAGGCAAATGCCTGCTAACATCATCTGAAAAGGGGGTTTTAGAGAGGGGCAGGCAACGGTCAAGAAAGAGCATCAAGACTTGAACCTGACAACGCCTCGCAAGCTTAAACTCATGTACGAACATCAAGGAACGAAGAGGCAACGATTATCCGGCTTTACCTGGCACGGCTGGCGTTACCTTGGCCCAGGCGGTGCCCGCAAAAGTGGCACTTTGCGGCACATAGACCATGACGTGACAGAATGGTCGAGATCATCAAATCTATACTGTCACTCAATATATTCTAATGCAACTCATGTTAACATGTAGAAAGAAACCTATCAGCCATTGAAATTGCGCCGGAAAGCAAGCGCAGTAATCAATTCCGTCGACCTGCCTTATCGCAGTTTTTTCCAGCAAGAACAGTGCCGACACCGGGTAAATCGCATCCCCGCGAGCTAAAAATTGATTTATATCATCTTTAGGGCATGTTAAATCTATTTACTGAGTTTGGACGGCTAACTCGTCCGCAAACGTAAACTGCATGCATGGGCGCGAGCCGCCATGGCTAGGTCGTGCATTTCCGGAACTCGCGTTTCACGTGGAAAAGTACCCTTACCACCTGTACTTTGACCGTACAGTTAGCCGCGCATACCAAATCCAAAAAAATCCCAAAAATATGTCCAAGAAAGATCTTTTCACGTAGTATTTGAATAAATTTTGAGAGAATTTTTTTTGTCAAACATTCTGACCGGGGCGAATTTTCTACGAAACCCAAAAACTCGGTCCTCTAGAGAGGACTGAGTTCAACTCAGTCCTCCGTAGAGGACCAGGGACAGACGACGAGTTAACTGAGTGAGATGGGTGCTCAAGGCCCCAGCATGTCATGGTCATCCAAACAGGTGTCTCACCAAATTTTATTCAATACATAACACATTCATCATGTCCCAACTTTCTAGACCAGTGCTTCTCACTGTCAGAAAACTACCCAGCTGCCACTGCAGCCTTTCAGCTGCAGTATTAGGCAGGGGGTCATGGGCTAACATGTACAATGTGCCAGTCACTTCAGACTGTAACCAGGGTTCATCAACCCATACAAGACCTGGTACTGTGGTCCTGCTGCTTGTGGCACCTTGGTCAGTGCATCTGCAGCATTGTCTTTGTCCCTGACGTGGGCTTTAGACTCCAGGTACTTGCATTCCTGTTTTAGCACAATCCAATCCAGGTCCGACCCTATATACACAGCGAGAAGGAGGGAGGGCGCCCTAGCTTCTCTCACTGCCGCAGGTGGGCAGGCCACAGAGCGCTCTCGGAGGACTTCTCGCTGTGTATATAGGGTTGAAGGTTCCTTTACTCTGTATTGGCACCCACGTGACGCAGTCACGTGCTTATTAATTAATTAATTAATTAATTAATTAATTAATCCAGGTCCGAGTGTACAGCCAAAGGATTGGCAAGGAAAGAGATGATAGATTGAGAGTCAGTCAGCAAATGTGCTTTCACTCCTGCAGAGCTACCAGCCTGGCCGTGTTGAAGCCAGACCAGCAAGTGATTGAGATACCTTG
This sequence comes from Mesostigma viride, assembly GCA_009746045.1. Taxonomy (NCBI): domain Eukaryota; kingdom Viridiplantae; phylum Streptophyta; class Mesostigmatophyceae; order Mesostigmatales; family Mesostigmataceae; genus Mesostigma; species Mesostigma viride. Next base: position 2,658,272 of record RPFO01000102.1, on the reverse strand, counting down.
CATGCAAGACAGAAGATACCACAGCCCTGCATTCAGCTACATTGCTACTCACAGCTTTCCTCTTGTGCAATCTACTGAACCAGGAGACTAGTGACTTCTTCCCATCTTGGTTATGCAGGAAAAACAATCCCGCCTCTCTGGCTTGAACCTTGGTAACTACCCTGGACTCCATTGAACTATCCATCATGCACGTGATGTGAATGGGAGTAAACAGGTCCAGTGAGTGAAGCATCAAAGGTGGACCATCATGCAATAACTGCTTGATTGCCCGTGCTCCTACCTCCTGTAGTACCTCATCATCTACCGGCCCTGCTCACAAAAGCCAGGTGGGGTGCACATGTAGCACATAGCCAACCAAGCTTGCCTCTAATGGTAGGGCACATGTCAGGGGTGATGTGAACAGGCAGGACATCCAGACAAGACTTAATGTATTCAGCAGAGGCCTGCATGGAACAAACCCAGCTGCCCTGCTGCTGCAGCAACTCAAGCATCATGCCACAGAACTTGACTGGCTCCTTGCCCAGCTCTAGCTGCTTGCCAATCTCAAAACTGGCAGACACCTGAGCTATGAAAGCATCCACTGCAGCTCTAGGACCTGAGATTAACTGATCATCCCCATGCCAGACAAACATCATCATTCCATCAGGGTGTGGGATGACAAACAAGCAAGGGTCAATGTCATCATAGGTGGCCCCTAGCTTCATGAATACCTCCTGTGCATACAGCCTAAAAATTTTTGGAGCTGACTGCAACCCTTCAACCCCCAGGTTTGGCCTCAACAAGGGTTGAACAATATCCCTGTGCCACACCTTAGGAGTATTCACCACGTATACCTGACCTCTCCAGACCTGCTGTGCTATGGCAGGGTCCCCCTTTAGAAAGGCTCTTTTGATATCTGTGGCTTTACACACATAATCCTTCCCTGTATTAAGCTGATGCAAAAACAAGGAAAGCAACACCTTGAGAGACGTTTGCTGAATACCAGGAGTATAAAGCTCAGCCTCTGTCAGCTCTGTAGAGCCCCTGAACTCAGTGACACATGGCCTAGCATGGAAAATTGGTGGTCCCCCATCAGCCTGAGGTTTATGCTTGCACACAAACTTTAACCTTAGCTTCTTGGCTCCAGCTGGCATAGCATTGAAAGAGGAGTCACAGGTGGTGTGTGTGTGGGACTACGTGCATCTGGAACAACCCATTCCTCCCTGGCTTTGGTAAAAGCTTCCAGCCACTTAAGAAACCTGCGTCTGGCAGTCCCGTACAATATCATCATAGGACAGGGGAGACATGGATGCAACATCCCATCTACCAATGGATGCAACATCCCATCTACCAAGCCCAAACGCTGAAGGGTGTAGCTTTTGAGAGTGTATGAGGTCCTCCACACACGGTTCCTGACCTGGGAGGTACTTGGGCTTGACTGCATTGATGGCAGCATCCAACCCAGTGCTAATCTGGCTCAAAGGGATTTTAAAATGATCTAGAGGCACCTGTCCTACCCCTGCCACACTCAACCTCCCAGCTGAGATGACAACACCAGGGTAAGATACAAAAGGTTCCCCTAACAGGGCATTCCCTGAGTATCCCTCAACCACCTGAAATGGAGTGGGCATACCCAAGATTTGAATGCTCACCTGACCTTTGACCTGCATTTTGGTTTTGCCTGAAAAATCTGACACTCTAGCCCATGGTGAGGCCTTCATTTTCAGACCAGATACAGCTGCTGCACTGATGATACTCACCTGTGCTTGGGTGTCTACAGCCAAAATACTAGGATCTTGACCTGCATCCCCTACAGCATTGACTTGTGCTGTACCTGTTGCCACAACTGCTTTAGTGTTGTGTGCCTTGTGCAAGGCCTTAAGAATCTCAGCAAATGACTTCCTGGGAACGACAGGATCTGCTCTATTTTGTGACTCCTCCAGGTGTGAGGGAGGTGCTACCTGCTGCTCACCCTGTGCACCGTCCTCCTGCCCAGGTGGACTATTGGGTTGTAGTGGGGCTGCACTACTGAGGAACACAGGAGCTTCTACTGTGGTACTAGTGCTTGCATCAATGACGTCCTTAGCCAATTCATTGGGTGAGATCAATCCACCAGACTCCTGCTCTGAATCCATGTCCAAGAATTCTACCCCTGACACGTCTGCCAGTGGTGGGTAATAAAGCTTGAGTCTATGCTTGCTGACCACACGCTCTCTGTCATGTTGTATAGTGACTGCAGTCCCTTCTTCATGAATTTTGGTGACTACAGCTGGACCGTGCCATCTGGCAGAGTGTGCTCTTCCTCTGTCACCCTCTCTGAAAAACAACACATGGTCCCCCACTTCAAACACAGGCCTGGCATTATTTTTGTCTTTCTTTGCCAGCAACTTGGCTAAGTGCTGCCTTTGTGTGTTGTAGTGAGTGTGTACCTCTGAAGCATAGCTGCCAGACTGAAGGCCAGTTGGGGTGATTTCCCCAAAAGGTGAGGACATTATTGGTTTGGCGTTTAGCTGCAGTGATTGGCCATACGCGATACGCGTCGTACGCGGCCCCAGGTGTATAATGTATAATACGCGGTGTATAATGTATTATACGCTGATCGTACGCTAACTGTTGAAAACCCCTTTTTTGGCAGGCTTTTGAGGGTTTTTCAACATTCTGAGCAATCAAGCATGGTCTGCTGGTGTTTTTGCCATACCTTTTGCCTATACCTGACATATATAGCATGACCTTGGCATTGCCATCACTACCTAAATACAAGCATAGTTTCTAACGGTCTAACTTGATAGTTTCTCTTCAAAATCGAGACAACATGCAACTAAGTATCAATACCAGTATCAATTCACAACTCACTGGAAAAGATAATAGATAATGAATTTGTAGAACTCAAGATATGCATGCACTATACATTGCCCCGAGGTGTCGATGACATTGAAGGGCGTCGATGGCATTGAAAGGCGCAAATGAATGCCTTGCACAGCTCCTCGTCCAGCTGCTCTTTGCTGAGCCCATAAGGTGCGGGCAAATTACCGTCGGTGGATTGGCCCTTTGATGATCCGCTTGGCCCAGCCGCCCCAGCAGCGCGCCCCGAGGTGTTGCTGGCATGAGCGGACACCCAGTTAGAGGCGTCGGTTTCTACAACGTCTGCAAGCCTGCCTTTAAGTGCCGCCCGCACATCAGCCTGCTTCTTGGCGTCACTAGTCGCCTTCCTCTTCCTGGTATTGCTTTCCTTCTCCGCCTGCTCGACCAGCAGCCTGTAACGGAGTACTCCATCATCCACGTAGTAGTTTTTTGTCTGCTGCCCATTCTTGAGGATGCGCTCTTTGCTAATGTATGTCCAGACAGTTTCGGATGTGGCCTCTTCTTCATCGGGCCGCACATCATCATCGTGTTCCATTGACTCCTCATTCGTGTCAGCCATGCCTGAATGTCGATATGCTACGATAGAGGTGCCAGACGACCACGACGTTGCTGGCACACCTTATCACCTTCTGGATGATGAATCTTCAGCCTTCCCGCCTTCACATTCCCGCCTTCACAAGTCACAATGAACGCGCTTTTAGCTTTAGTGCATTATACACTAGCTAGCTCATCACGCAATTATTTGTTCCTACTACAGGTCGGCGCGCCGCAGTCTAGGCAAGCAAATTCACCCACCTCTTAAGCCAAAAATATGCCAAAAATACGCGAAAATACGCAAAAATGCGCAAAAATACGCGTTGCGTATGAAAGTACCCCATTTTCGTACGCGCCGCTTGCGTATCGCGCATAATACGCTAAATACGGCGTATAATACGGCGTATGGCCAATCACTGTTTAGCTGGGTAGTCACCCCTGCTGCCCAAGATGCCCTGTCAGCATAGCTACCAGAGTCAGCCAACCTGGATGGCATTTTTCTTATCACATCCCTGATGGCTCTCATGGTACGTTCTACCAACCCCTGACGTTCATGATCTTGAGCCCCAGACACTTCTATCTTGGGCAGATCATTCTGTTACGCCGCGGATATCTACCTCCACCTCTACCTCTAATGGGCCTGATACTACCTAAACTGGTCAGGCCTCCTCTACTCAAACCTCTGGCGAAAGACGAACGTGACGGAGCTGATCTCAATGCATTAACGTATGTGTTACTATAATACGCCATACAACCATTTACCAAAACCCGTTTACTCCAGGAATAGAGGAAGGAAACACAACTACACTGCCGTGACCCAAGCCTATATGTGTTAATTCATTTAACACACGCCGAGTGCACACACAAGGGGTAGAACGCGCATAAATGGTCACCAACGGTCCAACACGCTCGGGCCGACATGGCCCTCGCCTACAGATGCACGCTGGTCCACTACATCTACTGATGCACGCTGGTCCACTACATTCTACCACAGGATCAGGACCACTAGTAAAGTACGCGGCGCGGCGCCCAACGGCACCCAATGTACCACAGTACTGTTACGAAGACAATAATGTCCCGGTAGGTCAGCCTAAACGTAAACCTAGGGACAACCGAGGCAAAAGACCTAATTTACGTCCGTAACTACACGAATTGTTACGCGACGTAACACCTCCCCCCCCACAAAGGTAGGGAGCCCTCTCCCTACGCACAGGGAGGAAACGAAGGGGTAGGAAAAACCTAATGGCACCCAACACACACCAACACAATCGATAGACCATCCCAGATACAAAGCACCAATAGTTCACTCGGTCTCCACCACCACGCCGGGTGGTGTAGGGTTAGCCAGCACCAAGCCTGGTGGGAGGTTCCCCTAACTGCCTGGAACGGAGTCCTGGCCGGGGGGGGACGGCACTGGGCAGGACACACACACAGAGTAAACACATCAGCGCCAAGGACCAAGAACAGCCAACCAACTGGCCAGAATATGAGGGCGACTCTACATACCGGAGGGACAACACCCTCAGGTCGGGCCTAAGGCCCTCTATCTAATGGCCATCCGTCTGGTAGGTACCACGGGAGGCCAGCAGGACATCCAGGTAGGCCTGGTAGTGGGCCACATCCTCGACATTGTCATGCCTATCTACAATGAGGAAAACATCGGCCCACACACCGTCAGGAAAAAGGCCCAGAAAGGCCCAGTAATACCTATGCTGCGTAAGAACGACCTGGCCACGGGCCCAGTCCAGGAAGCCACAGGCAAAGAGGCGAAGGAAAGGCTCTACCGCGATCAAACAGAGGGCCCGCAGGAGGAGACGATGGTACCGGATCCGCGGGCGCAAACCCGTCGGGAAAAACAGGTCCACCAGGGGCTCCACGTTGGACGGCCACATCCGGATGTGACGAACCTCTCGGGAGCGCCACCGACGAGCACACTGGCGCGACCCGAATGTCTCCAGGTAGTCGCTGGCCCGAGGAGGAGGGTGGCCGCGGGAGTCTAGCCCCTGGCCCGGGATGGGCGCTGGACGACGGGCATCCCACTCTAAGATGGGCTGGAGAACAGTGCTATACGTGGCACCCGGTACCGCAGGAAACTCGACCGTAAGGGCATCCGAAGCCATAATGCCCAGAGGCGGAGGGTAAGCCCACTGGAACCCACCGTAGGTGTCCAAGTCGTTGTGACGCCTAGCCCAGCGGTACAGAACGCGCCGAACCAGGATCTCACCCTGGAACACAGGATCAGCTAAAATAACCATGTCGAAAGGGGGCCGATCAGTCTCGACAGGTAGGCCACGATCCCGCGGCGCCCGACACACCTGGGAGAACCCGTAGGACATGGGCGTGATGGCCACCTCGGCGGAGGCGCGCGGCAGGTCACACTGACGGCAGGCGAGTGCAGACATACCACACCCAGGCACGGGCGTGTCACGCGACTCCGGCGTCGCATGCACCACGGAAGGGGCCCTGTCCCGATCACCCTGGGACAACTCCCGGAGGGAATCGGCCGCGCGGGTGACGCGAGGGTCCTGAACAGTGGACTGAACAACCGCAGCCAAAGACCGCGAGGCCGAAGGGGCAGGGGCCGAAGCAGGGGCGGGAGCCGACACCGACGCAGGTGGCACTGGTACAACAGGAGGTCGCGCCGGACCCGAGGCCACAGAGGGCCGCGACGGACCCGCCACCGAAGCCGACGCGCCGGTCTCTGTTGCCGGCGCACCCCCAGGCCACATGTTGAAAATAGGGCCCGTAGGAACAGGCAGTCCGGCATAAGATTGGTTACCATCCAAGCTCCAGTCAGGCACCGGAATCCTCTGCGGGGGACCACCCTCCCAAAGCCTGGGAAGCCCGCTAGCATCGCCAAAGAAGCCCCGCGACGGCTGCGACTGAGCTTGTGGAGGCTCGGAAGCAGCGACGGCGGGCGCGATCGCAGGGGCAGGAGACTCGCGCGCAGGCGTAGGTACAGCGGTCACAGGCGCAGAGGCAGCAGGAGTCGCGACAGCCGACGGAACCACAGCGACCGCGGGCGCGCGCGGGGGCGCAGGCGAAGCCGTAGTCGCCGAGGCAACAGAAGGGGTAGGTGGCGCAGCAGCAACAGACGCCGCACCAGGCGCAACTAAAGCAGGCGACTGAGACGCCATGAAGGCCCCGAATGCCGAGGCTAAGGACTGGATCTGGGCCTGCATTGCAGACACCGTAGCCGCAAGGGGGTCAGGCTCTCGATCCACACCCGGAGGGGTAGGCGTCGGCTCCACCGACACGCACCTGGTCGACCGCGGAGAGGACGGAACAGGAGAAGGCGCCGACCTGGAGGAGGAGGAAGCTGCGACTGAGGCCGAATACTCCGGCGTGTACTGCGACTCTACCGGTGCATCCACAGGGGAAGGATCTCCATGTGCCGACTGATCCGCAATCTCCATGAACTCGACCGCCCGCAGAAGGTCACAAGGGTGATCATCTAACTCAGCATCGCCCTCGGCCGGAAGCCAAGGGAAAACATCCCGGAGGCAAGAGCGGCCCACAGGGGTAGACAGGTATGAGAAAACCCTAGGACACTGAAGGATGGCATCTATCTGCCCCAAGGCAGGGCAGCGGGACCCACACTCAAGGAGACAGTGTCCCGCGTCGTCGAAACCATGAACGACCAACTGCTGTGGTTCATGGGGGTCTGGCCCAAACCAGGAGACCCCGAAGAGGGCGGCCCGGACCAAAGCAGCGTGACTCGCCTGAAGGGCAGGATGGATTGGGCCACCCGGGAAGCTGGACCTGGAGACCCACCGGCCCGGAAGGACCTCATAATATAGCTCCGGATCAGGGGTAGGCGGCAGGGACTCCATCTGAGGGGTAGGCTCCGACATGACGGCTGCGGAGGGAGGGGACAACCAACCACCCGTCGACAGCAGACGTAACGTAAGAGAGGAGAAGGTCTGACACTAGAGCTTGTGCAGGGTTTTATACTCCTGCAGCAGGCGACTACACCCATCTAGCTCACTTTCCGTATACCAGACCTTATCTACCTCACTACGAGCATACATCCACTTCACCTTATACTGGCGCTGGGTACCGCGGCCCTTTTTGATATCTCTATGGGCCACGATACCCTCTACTTCGTCTTCTACTTCCCCAGTGTCAGGGTTATGCTCTAAAGGGGCAGGCGCTAGCTCTCTACCAGCGAACGTACTAGGGTGGTACAGTTTTAGCTGGCTCCTATGGAAGGTGTTCGAATGTGTCTGCCAAGAGGTAGGGATATCGACTTTATATAGGAAATTTCCTACTCTAGACAAAACATGGAAGGGTCCTAAGAAGGCGGGCCTAAGTTTGACCTTAAGTTCTGCTTCAAACTTATGAGCAAAACGGCCAACACGGGGGCCTTCTACTAATACTAGATCTCCTATTTCTATCTCAGGTGCTCTTCTATCTAAGGAGGCACGCAACCTAGCAAGGTACTTAGACTGAGCTTTTTGGTACCCTGAGATCGCGTGGTCATGAGCAGTTTTCATTCTATCTAGTAAGGACTGTACACCTTCTACAGTATCTCGGGACACATCATCCTTGTCCCGTAGTAGAGGACTAGCTAAGAGAGAGGTAGGAGTAAGAGGCTGTCTACCAGTATCTAAGAAGAAGGGCGTATATCCATGCGCAGCTTGGGGACAATTGTTGAGGGAGAACTCTACCAAACATAAATAATCCTCCCAATCACTACCCGAGCCATTAACATAGTGCCTAAGCGCTTCTTCTACTACCCTATTAAGACGCTCTACTAAATGAGAGGAGGAAGAGTGGTAGGCAGTTCCATAGGTAACCTTGGTACCGATGGCAGCGAAAAACTGCTGCCAAAAATCTGAGGTAAACAACTTATCCTTATCACTAATAAACTGCCTACTCAAACCGTGATATCTGTATACATTATTGAGGTATAGGCGTGCGCAATCACGTGCTGTGAGTTCTAAAGGACACGGCACAAGATGGCACATACGAGTAAAACGATCTATGAACACAAGGATTTGGGCATTGCCCCTATCATTCTTTCTAAAAGGTCCTACAAAATCCATCATGATAGAATCCCACGGCATGATGGGGTCAGGCAAGGTCCTAGGTTCTGCTATCTGTCCTACGTTATTGGGTTTCATCTCCTGGCAAGATTGACAAGTTCTAACATACTCATCTACATCCTTATAAAGGGAAGGCCAGTAATAAGAGCGGGCTACTAAGTCCCGTACCCGTTTACCACCCTGATGAGCAGCTAAGTCATGCAACTCAAAGAGCAAGGAGGAGCGACAGATAGGAGGGACATACAGGCGCCATTGAGGGGGAGAATCTGCTACCTGCACATATAAAAACCCACCTACAAATTTACAAGGATGCTTGCCTAATTGTTGGGGATGGGCAGCAATGGCAGCTAATGCTTCCGGCTCAGTGGCCGTTAATCTACTAATAAGGCGTTCAAGATCAGAGGTAGGCATCGCTACAGAGGTATCCAGAACAGGTTTAAAGAGATCTCCTACCGCCTTGCCAAAGAGAAGGGGAGGTCCTAGAGGGACTACGTTTTCATAAGACTTTCCTGACCTAGTCGCTATATGGCTAAGCGGTATAGAAATTTTATTTTTCCCCTCCCCCCCCACCGAGGCCACGGGAAGGGCCTCACACGGGAGAGAGAGTCCTACGTGAGAAAGGAGATCAGGCATGCGAACAGCTGTATGAAAGAGGTAGGCATAGGATTCATCATCAGGTAGTTCACCATAAGGGGTTACACCCATAGTAGTCGGAACTAGAGTAGTATTGAGAACATCAAGGTCCTCGAAAAAGGAGTAGTCTGCACGACGAGAGAGTGCATCTGGTACTATGTTATCTACACCCTTGACATACTTGCTGAGCTTCGCTCATTTTATATATGACGCGTGGACGGGCTCAAAGGGGACCGACCTGCCGTAGGTAGCGTAAGACTAGCGCTTGTCACGAGGGTACTGCACCGGCCGGCCCTTTTTGTGCCTAGGCTGAGTGTGGTTCCGGAGTGCAGGCCTAGGTAGCTTCTAACGTACGTCACTAGACCTTGTTACATGCGCCAGCCGCCAGGCGTGGCGCAACTGTGATTGGCAGTCAGTACACCTTGTACCTGCGCCAGCCGGCAGGCCTGCGTGGCGCAATGTGAATGATAGTCAGTACTTAGAGTGGTGTAGGGGACGTAGGGAGCAGTGTGAGATCATACGCCGTATAATACGGTATAATACGGTATAATACGTAATACGCTGGCTTTTAGCGTATGATTTTTCATACGTAATACGTTTTAGCGCATAATGACGTATAATACCGTATAATGCCGTATAATGCCGTGTTTTCCGCGTTTTTTTTACGTTTTGCGCGGCTAGGATGCCAGAACGACAGGGCAACGATTTGAAGCCACAGATTTCGTATCTCTACTATAAGTACTGACCCGTCTGAACTTTCACAATTCGACGCGATCTTATTTTGACATTGTGGTGCACAGTGCGCGCACCGTGCGGAGGTGGCCATGGCGACGTGCGTTCCGTTAAAATATGGCTAATCCGGCGGGCGACAGGCGAAAAAATTAAGCCGATGGTTAAAAGTGATGTTCTATTATGATGTTTCATAGCAAGATCTGCACTATTTGCAAATTCGCTGCCTTTGTTGGTACAGATTTGCACGGGGGTCTCATCCAACGTCAATTTGGCCGCGATGAATAATCTAGCATGTGTGCCTGCGACGGTAGAACTCGACATTCGTGGGTTATTTTGATGCAGCAAGAGCCGTTTAGTAACGGACACCATGAAAATAACCTAAGCATCTTCGATCTGCGGCCATTTCCTGTCATTTCTAAAATGATTTCGTTCAGGCCTGCGCGATCCGCGGTTAATCCATCCATGGCTGGCTGGCTTTTCTTGCGCGCCTGGGTAGGAAATAATGCCGGCCGTGGTACGTTGATTTGCCGCATGTCACCGCCCAGTCTGTTTGCGCTCTTAATGAACCTGGCATGAAACTTTTTGCGCCGTTTCTGGGTTTTTCTTGCTATTTTGTTCTCCACTTGTTGCAGTTGTGCTATCAGATTTTCCGCAGCTTTCAATGGTTTTAATCCTTACGCTGCGTATGCCATGCTTCCTAAAGCTACCCAGAATTGATCGGGCAGTTATCTGGCTTTGCTACGCTTCCTGTATGGAGGTTTTCACACGGTAGACATTCTATATTGCGTAGTCAAGGACCCTAGCTGCCTGGGAGCGGCATCACCGTTGCAAGGAGCTGGCGAGCTCATAGACGCCTGTCATGCTCTTCAGCCTGCTGGAAAACAAGGTTGTTGTATGGAAGGTGAGAATATGTGAGTTACTTATCACATCCCCACCTGTTTAGCCTCCGTGGTTCCCCAACGGGAACACGAGATTAATTAATATTAATTAATTAATTCAGTTAATTAATTAATTAATGCACACCACGAGTCACACACCTGTAGTCACATGCAGCTCAGTATATTCACATAGCATCGCACCATGCAAACATACTACATGCATTAATTGTATACTACTGTAGTATTTGCGTGCATGCACAGCCACATATATATATTAAAATATATAATTACTTGCATCAAAGTGAAGGCACCCAAGTAAACATAACCAATATAAAGCCACATATATACACATACACACAATTATGCATGCGCACGTTTACATTCTCAGTATTACATGCAATACATCGATCGTGTCCACAATATCCACCGTATAGAGTATAGCCGAGGGTAGGGCAACCTTGGATTATGTCCAAAACAGTGTTAAAAACATGTGGATTGATGGTGGGTGTCTTAAAATGTGTAAAATCAGAGTATTCTGAGTGTGTCCGTACGAAAACGTATAATACCGTATTATACCGTATTATACCGTATTATACATTATACTCCACCGTGACCGTATAACGCGTATAACGTACGATCTCACTCTGGTAGGGAGGCCTCTTTTCAGCTTCGCAACTTGATCCCAGCATTTGCTGGCAAGGTCGGCTGGCCGCTATGGCGGCTGCGCTGAATGTAAGACGATGCTATCGGCCTCTCCGGGCGTGGAGAGGCCTGGAATAAAATTCTTTATGTTCGCCACCCACCGTTACAGGCCACGGTAATGGTTGTTGGGTGGGGGGCTCTACGTTTTGAGTAAAATGGTGTGATTTCCGGCGCTGGGCCCACTGACGATTCCCCTCTACCCCTGGGTGCGGCAAGCGGCTTCCTGACACTGGGGAAGCTGCGATTTTAGTCGGACAACGTCAGGGAAGGAGCCATACAGGCCAGGGCCAGCGGCTACGGTGGAAAGAATCACAGGTGGAGGCGAATCTGCCTTAACCCATAGTCCGGGAATGGGTTTTTGGCATTTTTTGACCCCTGAAAATGAAAAAAATCATAACTCATATACCACAACTCCAAATACCCCCAACCAAGGTGCTAGGAATATCTACACTTCAAGGGCTTTCAGAATATGCAATAATATCATGAGTTTATAAAGTGGTTTGCAAGATATTTAATGTCAAAGTTGGCCAAAAGACGATCATTTTCAGGCAAGGGAAATCCCCTTAGTAGTTTACCCCTGCAGGGAGGGTTCTAAAAAATTATTCTGGGGTTGGACAATGTCAATAGATAGTGCCACCATGCTTTCCTTGGGTCAGACCGCACGGATAGCCCAACTGACCTATATAATCCGCTCACTTACGTGTGTGGGTTACGCGCGCGTATGCAGCTATCCATGAATTGCCACACACTTATGCATTGTATACAGCCACATAGGACTGTCAAAAGTGCTGGAAAACAAAGAAGTTGCTAAACCAGCACCAACGGAATGGCATCCTCCAAAGAAACACCACAAACTGAGCAGATTTGGGGCTAATAGCACTCATACAGCAGGCATGGAAACCTGCTGCAAGAGGCACTGATACACTCGTGAAACAAGGATGCATAAACGACAGGTTCCCGTGCAAACGACATGCAAACACGTTGCCGTACCTGGCTCGATCACGACCTTTCCGGGTTCTGCTGGCCGGGACCCTCATATCTCACACGGGCTAATGCTTTCCAGGCATAGGCCGCCATAGCCTGATAATGCATGCATCCTTTATGATTACCAGGTTGATGTTCTGTGCAAAGATGACCTATAAACGCATCCGAATTCACAGGGACGCTGCTGCAGATGTCCAGTACCAAAACTGGGTGCTCGGGCTGGCGAAGCCTGCCCGGCCATAAGAAGAAAATCGAAATATGACGTGCAATTACTCATCTGGTACTGGCGACCAAGAAGTCAGTAATTACCTACCTGTATTTTCCCAATGCTATACATCTGGCCACCCCTGACCTACGAAAATCACGCATCATCATTCTGAGCAACATTCTGAACCGTTACAAGCCGCGAGACGCAAATTTCCATGACAACGGCACGCTGGCAGCCATATCTAGTTACGCGCGCGCGCGAGTGAAAATTTCCCGCCAAAGTCACGTGATACTTTCTCAATACACGTTGTAATTACCAGGCTATGGCGAATATTACCCCCAAACCTATGCATCACCTTCGTCCCTAAGTGTTCCCAGACCCACCGGACAACTTCCCTCCGTCACGGGTGGCGCGGCGCTCCTGGAATTGAGCGCCGCGCCACCGGGGGTCAAACAGTTCGATATATCGAACTGTTTCCGGACTATGGGTTAAACGTGGAGATGGCTAGCGCGGGGTGCCAGGGTAGCCCATAACTGCCAGGAGCCTGACAGCACTAGGAAGGGGGGTGTGACATTTTGTGATATTTTGTGACATATCACGTGACATTTTGTGATGTGGATGTGACAAAATGTGACACTTTGTGATTTTTTGTGACAAAACTGTGATATTCTGTGACATTTCGTGACAAATCATGTGATAAAACCAGCATATTCTGTGATTATCTTTGTGACAAAAACAAGGAAATTATCACAAAATATCAATGTCACGACTTGACAAAACGCACTGACAAAATCCGTGACATTATCACTGATATATCACGAAAAAAAGGGTGACAAATCCGTGACATTATCACTGATATATCACGAAAAAAAGGGTGACAAATCCGTGACATTATCACTGATATATCAGGAAAAAAGGGTGACAAAATCCGTGACATTGTCACTGATATATCAGGAAAAAAGGGTGACAAAATCCGTGACATTGTCACTGATAAATCTAGGGAGAAAACAGTGACATAAAACCACGGGCGATCATGACATATCACACAGATATATCGTGACATGTCACACAGATATATCAGAACACATTCCAAAGCAAAACGGATGAAAAGCACGCCTCGCGATTTCTTTATTACAAATATAAAGATAAATGTAACAGATCTTCATTCAGTCTTGATTCTTCATTCTTCAACAGTGATTATCGATCAGTGACAATTTGCAAACGCCGGCTTGGCGCTTGTCGTTGCGTGACAGAAATCTCGGAATGTTCCTGGAATGCATTAAAAAACGCACATGCGCAAGAAACATGAACGGATGGTTGGTGTCAATTGTCTCATCTGCCACCGCACCCTAGTAACCAATTCATGAACAAGAAAGCGCTCGGTATAGATCAAGAAAACAAAAACAAACATGCGCAGCCGTAGTGCCTAGATGACGATGTCAAGTGGACGACGACGAGGAGGCCGGCACCTTGTCTCCCTGTGAGCAGAAAAAAAAGGCAAGTTTAAACACTCAAGATGTGTCATAGCCTTTCACAGCCTCGATCAATAGAAATGTTGCACATCAAAATCAACGTGTTGCCTAGAACATCCTTGAATGGGTTTCAAGAACAGCAAGGCGGCCTCCCCCGCCCGCAAACTCATAATCCCAGTGTTTACAACCCCCTCATGAGGGGGTTGTAAAATTGCAATCACTCATTAAAAAAAAAATAAAAAAAATCCCAGTTTCACACACTGCCCACTCATAAATAATCCCAGGTTCTGACAGCCCCCGCTCAGCCCACTCATGAACAACCCAGTTTAGACCCCCCCACTCATACACTATCCCAGTTTCCCACAGCCCCCACTCAGCCCACTCTGACATAAACCACCCCAGTTTAGACCCCCCTCTCATAAATAACCCCAGTTTCCCACAGTCACCACTCAGCCACCCATAAACCACCCAGTTTCCAACCCGCCCCCCCTCATAAATAATCCCAATGGTTTTCAACCCCCTCAATCAGTAATCAAAAACAAAAAAATCCCACTTTTCACACACTGCCTACTCATAAATAATCCCAGTTTATGACAGCCCCTGCTCAGCCCACTCATAAACAATCCAGTTAAATACAACCCCCCACCCACACATTATCCCAGTTTCCCACAGCCCCACTCAGCCCACTCTGACATAAACCACACCAGTTTAGACCCCCCCTCTCATAAATAACCCCAGGTTCCTACAGCCCCCCACTCAGCCCACTCATAAACCACCCATGCAGTTTACAACCTCCCCCTCATATTAACCCCAGTTCTCCACAGCCCCCGGGGGCTATGAAAAACGAGTGCGCCACTCAGCCACCTCAAATGCCACCGAGTTTACAGTCCCCCCCCCCCCCCTAAATAATCCCAAGTGTTTACAACCTCCTCAACCAGTTGTTAAAAAAAAAAAAAAACAGTTTCACACACTGCCCACTCATAAATAATCCCAGTTTCCGACAGCCCCCGCCCAGCCCACATAAATAACGCGGCTGACAACCCCCCAACAGCCCCCGCTCAGCCCACTAAAAAACAACCCAGTTTACAGCCCCTCCACTCATAAATAACCCCAATTTCCCACAGCCCCCACTCTGCCCACTCATGAACTACCCCTGTTTGCAACCCCCCAAATCACACCACTCATAACCATGTCCAGGTTTACAACCCCACCCACTCCTGAGACTTACTTCAGGGGTTGCATGGGAGACATCGGCCGCCTTTCTGGCTGCAATCATTGCCTCCTTCTTGGCAAGGAGCGCGGCCAGCGCCGCCTCTACCGAGGCCATGTCTTCATCTGCTCTTTGCGCAGGCAACATGGATGATGGCACCGATGCTGTGGCGGTTGTTGAAGGGAGTGCTGTCGGGGGCAGGATTGTCGGCGCTGCCGGCGGTGGTGGTGCTGCTGCAGGCAGCTTTGCGAGCTTCGTGCACGGCTGCACTCTTGGATCGGCAGCGCTGCGTTTCTCTCGGCGTGAACCGGCCTTCACTACGCTTCCCATTTCAAATCGATGACCATTGAAGCCTAATTTGACTAAAAATGAGATTGCTGAAGGGCACTAACATTGTAAGGGTGACCAAGTGAGACCCTAGCACTACTATTATGAAGATACCAAAGACCAAGAAACCACGAAATTGGATATTATGAGCAACATGTTGAAAGAAGCAAAGCTCATAACTGCGTGTGCTACCAACTCCCTTGCTGCCCCCATGAGGAATTATTAGCCCCCCTCCGCCTGTCCCATGATAAGGAATACATAACTAACTGACTGACAAGGAATACGCAACACAATCACAATGATTAGAAAGGAGCTATGGCGTTTCAGAGAAAAAATGATTTTCTTACAAAACCTTAAGCGTGCTGCTCTCAGTCAGTGTTCCAACAAAAAGTTCTGGTTCAAGATAACTCGTCCAGTGGTGTGACTCTTTGGAGGTTTTATCCCAAAGGACGAGCCTCAAAGTTGATCACACATGTCTCCTAGAGCCCAATGACTGAACTCCTAATAAAAATAGGCACAAGGATTTTTCTCATATATATTAGACAGTGTCATTTTTACAATTTGCTAACAAGGTTAAAAGCGCTGATTGTCAACAAAAAGGAGCTGATGGAAAGTGCAGCAGAGACGGGGTCAATGGGGGAAAACCGGAGAAAGTCGCAGCAGACGGGATGTAAATAGCAGAAAGACAGTTTACGGCTTTCAACAACAAAGAAGCCTTATGAAAAAATGCAACGCATGTGTGTTTAAATGTAGGCGGAGCATGATTGCAAAAATGCCAAGTAATTGGAGTTAGAAACAGGAAGAACTGGATGCATTCTAGCAATGCCACATACAGCACGTCGATAACAAAGTACAGACTCCAGGTATGCGATGGTACCCACTACTCACCACAAGTCTCGACCAGGAGCTAGCCTGCCATTCGCGGGTAGGCCGCAGGTGAGGCCAGCCCAACGGTATCAGTCACCCGCAGGTACACGCGCAATTGAAGAGGAAAACGGCAATTCGAAGGCACACATAAGATGCCGAGCGCAGAAAGCACCATGGTATTGAAAGCCTTCAGAGAATACATATTCAAAGCTCTCAAAGACATGGCCAGCTTTACCCGGCCGCCATGAAATGGCCTCATACACATGAGCACGGCATGCTAACCGCTGTAAAAGAAGCTGGCAGAATTTTGCTAACCTTAGCGGCTAAGGAGCTTGGCGGCAGGTTCCGGAGATCTTGCTTGCGCTGTGTTTCAGCGTAAAGAACGGCTTGATTCAGAACTGGATATGATGTGTCTCAGTCCCTCATTGCTACCTCCATGCTTAATTAAACTCGACATACATCCTAAGTGCACCTACATCATGATCCAAACTGCTACGCCGCAATTGCTAGAGAAATCACGTCGTTTCGTGGACCTGCAGCCCCGTTTGTTATTGCACACTCTGTGGTTACATAAAACTAGGTGGCCCCTTCGCTCGAGCGTACCCTCAGCCCCTCACTGCCTTAGCCATTGCGTGCACCTAGTCGTTTGCCATCGGTTTCGGCGTAATATTTGAATTTTGCGCAAGGATCCTGACGGGTTGATTCCAGACTTGCGCATGTTGCGAAAGATTTTTGTCCATTCATTCCAGACTCCCAAGCTAGGGGCTGCTGTGGACTGTAGTCTGAACGGTACGGCTAACAGTTACGATGCCAGGCCAGCGGTCCCAACCAAGCGATACTAGAGAGTCATGTCAGTCGTCTTTTTACTAGTTTCGTCAGTCAGTTATTCCTAATGTATGGCAAAATGCAAACTTCTACTTGGGGCGAGATGTAGTAGCGGCGAAATCGGAAGGGGACGTGGGCAGGGGGGGGGGCGGGAAGTACGACTGATGCCATCTACCGTACGTTATTATCGTCACAAAGCGAGTGACTGACGATAGTAAAGGCCTAAAGGGCCTCTAATGACGACAGTAATGACGATAGTATTTGGCACTAATGATTGATGACAGGAAGAGCGACGACACCAGACTTTGCGACGTTGATGGGACTTGGCGAATTGCGAGCCCTAATTCCAGTGGTTGCGCGGGTGTTACGTTGAAGTTGAAGTTAAGACGACGCGAAAAAAAAAAGACCTTAGAGTTGCACATCTATCCACGCTGCACAGGTGGGAAAGGTGGAAGGGAGCTGCGATCGGCTCGCAGCCAAGGCGGGATTATGTGCCTTTTGATTTCCAGCAATGTCGCTTCTGTATGAACGCACGTGGTGGTTGGAATAGGAGCATAGGCTCACTGATGACCGTCGTGATTTATGTAGCCATTAGGGCGTCGTCTCAAATGAATTCAGGAGCGAGCTCGGACAAGGCTACAAGCAGCCATCGGGGGAGAAACATAGGCATGGTCTAGAATAAAGCTTTAATCGATCTGTTCGCTCAGTGGTACGCACAGCACATTCGGACATCCAGAAGCTGCCCACTCTTTACCAGTTGAGGTGAGCAAGGAATTCCTCGCCTGAAATACTAATAAGTTTGCATCGACTTTAACATGCATGCCGTACGCACGTGGCATTCTCACGTATCGCCCTAGGGCCAAGGCTGCTGGGCCGCTCGGTTTCATGCCAAGTTAGCCGTGCTTGCCATGAATGCTGCAGCAGTTTCACTATCTCATTCGTACAAGGTCAATAGACTATGCAAACGACATCTGATTTAGTTTTCATGAAGGGCATAACCTTGTTCAGATTGAGAGTTGCATGACATGGGCTGCTCTTGCGCCACTTTCCTTGTCTTAACCAACTGATTCTCTGTTTATGCTTTCGGTCGTTATACATTCGTATGTGTGCATCTGTGTTGCCATTGTGGTGTCAATTTTGCGCGTGTACTTGTGATGCCTAATACCGTTGGGCTTGCACGCGGCCCCATCGCATGTGGCAGCGACAAGCTCTTGGTCGCCTGTCCAGCGCGGCGAATTCTTGATGGTGAGCAACGGTGATCATTCTTTATGTAGTGCTCATTCCTCAAATTATCAACGTGCTGTGCGCGTCAGCCACCATTGGCCTTGTTCTTCCAGCTTCCGTGCATGATTTTTTTGTAGCCCGCTGGTGATGCTCTCAGCTACAAATAGTTGGCATTATTCGTACCAATTCCTTCGCTGTCGGTAGAACCTTCTTTGCAATCCAGTAGCCTCGGCTGACATTCGTGGCATTGCTGGACTATGTCTCGCTTCCTTGCATGGGTAGCATCTTTGCATATTTATCCTTTTTGCTCAGATCACAGCTTTTTGTCATTCCCTCCCCCCCACACCCCACCCTGAACGACTCCTGCTAGTGTCAATTGCAGACGTAGAGCCTTCAGCCTCGTTAGAGTTCATCCTACCTGTAACGGGGCATATTGTTGGTTGATTGGCCTTGCTTTTTCTTGGCACTAATCAGGCGTTTCTTTCTTATTGCCGTATTAACCATACAGAGATTGCAATGAAGTAGATTGTGAGGCCTCTTGGCATGTTAGGGAACCTTTGCGACTCCAGGATTCCTGGGTGTGCAGTTCCCTACAACTTGTGAGGCATGTAGATACAATTTAGGTGAACATCCATGGCCAATTTTTTTCTCGAGCACCCCTGTCTCTCTCTTGGCCCAGTATCTCACCTTCTTTGTCCTAAAACTAGGCCGGTACTCATAGATAGCCACGCAACTGCTGCGATCTCCCCCGCATCCTTACATACAAGTGAACTGAAGTCATGCAAAGTTGACAGTTGTTGGCGCGTCCAGCGCGTGGCTTCATCTCACTAACAAATTTTTGTGTGTACCGATGCGTGCTTTGCCGGATGATGTATTTTTGTCTTGCATGCAGGCAATATACCTAACACAGTCGGGCTGGGCACATCCGTCAGTCCAACACGGCGAGAGGCCACATGCGGATGCAGATTTTGTAGGCTCTGAGCCTTGGTCACATTGCCGTAGCACTCGACAGTGTCCTGTGATTGTTTCTAGAGAGTCATCCAGATATTTCAGCAATGGTGGCTGGGACAGCCCTCGTAATGGTTTCAGTGATGATGAGGATGATGACTTTGATGACGAGGACTGTTGAGCCCCGTTGTGCTTGTCGGTCAACAGATTTTATATTGCATTTGTGAGATGATTGTGGGTGTCCATTTTGCACACCACCCACAGCCATGCTTGAGTGCACCGTTCCTTGTGTGTGTATCAATACAGTTGGTGTTCGTATTTGATCAGTTGTGCCATTTCATCGGGTTGTTGCATGCCATCTGAACATGTTCACTCCCCGTTGCCATTTTATCATACCAGTGTTGTGAGCTCAGAGCAATGGATGCATGATGCAGTGTTGTGATTTAGTGTAGATATTGACGATGCCACCTTTGATCAGCATGATGGATGCTTGGCCAGCGATGGGTCGGAGGTTGACACTTGATGACCGTGATGACGATTGCCCTGAATGTTCAATATTGGTGTTTTTCTTAACATCCCAGTCGATATTTTTGCAATAAACCATGTCTCCCACGGCTCATGACATTGTGGTGCATTTTATCATGCACCTGAGGTGTTTCCAGCTTGTTTTGTCAGTTCCTTTCAGTACCCCCCTCTGGTTTTTCAAGTTGTCACCTGCAATTAAGAACTTTCTCAGTGGCGAGTTCTTGGTGTCATCCTTTGAAAGCTTGCCCCGTACCGCTGCACGTGTTGTCTCTCCTGGCATTGCCACCTTGCCGTGTCCCACCTTGGCCTTTTCCTTCTCCATCTCTGCTGCGGCATGCACGCACTTCCTTGCTGCGGATGTGCATTATGCGTGCTTTGTGATATATCACTCCCCCTGAGTGGTTGTGATTTATCACCTTATCACATTTTGTTTTTCTGTGGGTTTGTGACATTTTGTGACACTTTGACATTTTGTGATAATGACGTTATCACAAAATATGCTGGTTTTATCACGTTTGTCACGTTTTGTCACAATCATGACATGTCTCGATCACAATTTGTCACAGTTTTATCACATTTTGTCACATTTTGTCACGTTTTATCATTTTTTTATCACAAAATGTCACAAAAGTGACATTTTGTGATAAAAAAATATCACAAAATGTCACAGACCCCTTCCTAGTGAGCGGACCCGATCTTTCGGCCTGTGGCCAGACGGGAGTTTCGGGGAGGATGCGGGGCTGGAGCGAATCTTGGTGGGAGGAGCGCGCTCTTCATCATTGCCCAGTTTTTCAGCAAAGAATGTTCGCCTGGCGGGGCTGAAATTCTTGCTGTTTTATCGCCTTGTTTTTATCCTGTATGATGCATTATAGGAAAAGCGATAAAGAGTTCGGTTCAGCCAGGGGGGCATATCTATGCCATAAAAAATTTCCTACAACAACACAAGCCCTGGTCAGGGCCTTGGCTAAGCAGTTTCCAAGCCAAGGCCTTGGTAGGGTAGAGGGCCTATCGCCACAAAGGTTTCAATGCCGGGAAATCCCAGCCTCGGGGGTGGGGCTGGTGATGGGTCCTGGGCTTGTGAGAGACGGTCCGGGGGCGTAAGGCCTAATGGGCAGCCGCTGGAAACCGCCCCCCTAACGGGGGGAACGACATGGGTGCCGCCCTGCGTCCGCCGGGAAACCGTAGCGGCCACACGGGGGCGGCAGTACAGCCGTGGCAGCGTGCAGGAGGGGGGCCATGGGCGGAAAGAAAATCGGCACCAAGGTTGGCGACAGCCTTGGTGGCCAGGAAGGAGGTGTGGGGGCAACACCTTGTGTTCGAGTATGCTGGGCCCCCAGCATGGTGCTACAATAACCAACTTGATAATGATGTGCACTGAGTTTGAAGGTGTGGTATAGGCTGTCCGTATAAAGCCTAGCACACAAAAATGTAAAATAAATGTTTCTCTTGGTGGGAAGGAACTCCAATGGACCAAAAACAAGAAATGTATTTGCTGAGCTTCGCTCATTTTATATATGACGCGTGGACGGGCTCAAAGGGGACCGACCTGCCGTAGGTAGCGTAAGACTAGCGCTTGTCACGAGGGTACTGCACCGGCCGGCCCTTTTTGTGCCTAGGCTGAGTGTGGTTCCGGAGTGCAGGCCTAGGTAGCTTCTAACGTACGTCACTAGACCTTGTTACATGCGCCAGCCGCCAGGCGTGGCGCAACTGTGATTGGCAGTCAGTACACCTTGTACCTGCGCCAGCCGGCAGGCCTGCGTGGCGCAATGTGAATGATAGTCAGTACTTAGAGTGGTGTAGGGGACGTAGGGAGGCCTCTTTTCAGCTCCCACCCACCCACCCACGCTGCTAAGAGGGGCAACACCTTGTGTTCGAGTATGCTGGGCCCCCAGCATAGTGCTACAATAACCAACTTGATAATGATGTGCACTGAGTTTGAAGGTGTGGTATAGGCTGTCCGTATAAAGCCTAGCACACAAAAATGTAAAATAAATGTTTCTCTTGGTGGGAAGGAACTCCAATGGACCAAAAACAAGAAATGTATTGAAGTTTAAAAGGGGAAAACTGTGCTAAAAATTCCATCCAGCGCGCTTGCCGAGGGGTAAGGTTGGGTTGGGAGAGAAGATGGGTAAGGGGACGGTGATCCGTTTGGATAACTAATCTATAAGGATCTAGTTCACAGGGTTCATTCAGGCAGACATCAAATTGAGCACCTTTAAGAAAGTGCTGCCACGCGTGGCAACAATACACCACCGCTAAGAGTTCCTGCTGGTGTACGGGATAGTTACGCTCCGCAGGGAGCATTGTCCTAGAAATATACTCAATTGGCTGTAAGCCCTGACCCTGATCCTGGAGAAGGACGCCACCTATAGCTACCTTACTAGCATCTGTAGCCACAACAAAGGGTTTAGTAGTATCCGGTAGGATGAGTACAGGAGGGGAAAGGAGTAGGGATTTTAGGCACTGAAAAGCCGACTGACATTCACTACTCCAAACAAAGGGGATATCCTTCTTTAATAAATGATTAATAGGGGCTGCTATAGTTGCGAAACGCGGGATAAAACGCCTATAGTAAGAAGCAATTCCGAGAAAACTACGTACACCTTTAACGTCGGTAGGGGTAGGCCATTCCTGAATTGACTTAGTTTTATCCGGGTCGGTAGCGACCCCGGCATCTGACAGAACGTGCCCTAAAAATGGGACACTCCTACCCGAACGAACTTTAGCACGGCGCGCCCACAAAGAATTTTCAGCCATGATTTCTAATACTTTCTTTAAATCACGTAGGTGCGTTTCAAAATCAGGAGAGTAAATAAGAATATCATCTAAGTACGCTTGAGCACAAGAACGGTCATGCTCAGATAAAGAAACAGAGGAGAAGGAAGGATCCTTTAAATCAGAGGACACCTGAGGAAGGTGAGAATTTCCCATAACAGGTCTAAGCACTTCATTCATTAACATTTGAAAAGAGGCAGGCGAGTTACAGAGTCCCATAGCCGCTACTCTAAACTGGTAATGACCAAAAGGGGTAGCAAAGGCGGTTTTATGGCAATCCTCAGGAGCTATCCGCAACTGCCAAAAACCATCCGCACAATCCAGAACTGTGAAACAAGTGGAACCTTTAACCTTATTAAATATATCATCAATACGAGGTAGAGGGTATTTAGACTTCACAGTAATATCATTCAACTTCCTATAATCAGTAACTAGGCGAAACTTGCCATTTGGCTTAGGAACTAACAGGACACCAGCTGAGTAGGGAGAGTTACTGGGCTCTATCAATCCTGCTTCTAATAATGACACTAAAATCTGTTTTAGTTCCTTTAACTCGGTAGGGCCCATTCTATACATCGGAGAGTGCGTAGGAACTGCACCGTCCTTGATAACTACACGGTGTAAAACAGAACGAGGAGGAGGATAAGAAGGAGTCTTTTCTTCAAAGACTTTTGAGGAATCTATCACAGCCATGTATCTTACTATTTCATTTTCAGTAAATCCCACTCCTATTGTATCCACTGTGTTTATATCTATATCCACACTATTATTAGTGATAGGTATCTCCTGTACTTCTAACTGAAGGAACATACATAATAAATATCCATATTCCTTTAATTCAGAACGCAACTCATCATTGGACATTAATACTTCAGGTATAGGTCTTACAGGAGGATCAACAGGTGTAGGAGGAGTAATATCTACCAAGGATAAATTTTCCAATCTATAATGACGTTCCGGTACCCAGTAAGAGCTATCTGGAAACCAAATGACCATGGTATCATAATTAATAGTAATCTTATTATCCTGGTGCCAATCTAATCCTAGTAATACATCAGCGGTAGTGATAGGGCCTATAGTGGCCGTCAGGTTGACAGTACGTCCTTGTATGACCAGGGGAAGGGACACCGTACCCGGGGAATGACTGGTGCGACCATCAGCATAATGAACAGTGACGGTTTGGTGTGAGGGGTAGGGACTAGTCCTAAACGCCTAACTAGGGCCTCGCTCACAAAGGAGCTAGCCGCACCGCTATCTACCAACACAGAGACATTCAAGAGTTCATCAGCATGCAAGAAGGGGTCTACAACAGTGTGAGGGACGGTTAAACCACCATTCAAGAACATAAGAGGACGCACACGTAGTGGTAGGGAAGATTCAGCTCCTACAGAGGTTATAAAAACAGGCAGGCAAAAATTTTTATCTGGGGTACTATCTAAGGACCTGTCCAGGTTACCCCCGGCTGACAGGCCTACTGTTCCCCCTCCCCCCCAAATCCATAGGAACTAACCCCGAAGAAGACCCTGGCGAAAAGCCACTGCTGGAGGGTCACGAGGGAGCGAAGAGGGTGCGGGAGCCTGATTATCATAGGGGAACCCTGGGGATCCTGTCTGCACAGCATTCAGCCTACTAGGGGTAGCTGAAGGAATGCGTCCTGAAGTGGGACGAATAGGAGCACGCTGAGGGGTACGAGGAGGGCGAGCGTCGGGATGAGGGGGAGCACCCGAAAGGAACTTGGGGCACTCACGTTTAAGATGACCTACTTCCTTACAATGATAGCATGTGATATGAGAGACATCAAGGGCTGAAAGGTCAGTAACACAGATATCTAATTCTTCTACATAGGAGTTCTCCTCCTCAGGGGTAAGGATAATATTATTAATACGGGAACGGGTAGGAAGAGAAGGGGTGGTGAAGAAATCTGCTACACGCAAGAGATGCTGGCGCACATGCTTGAGGGGCAGATCAGTAAAACGGTAGGCAGAGAACTGGCGCTTGACTTCACGTAATAAGGGTCTACTGAGGCCTGGAGGAAGCGAGCACGTACTTCTGCACCCGACAAATCCCTAATTCGTACCATCTGAGCATCAAACTCTTTCATATATTCTTAAGATTTAGTACCCTGCTGCAAGGTACCAAAGGCTAATCTATCCTGCCAATCTGAATCAGGAGGGACTAAATGGTTCTCTAAACGCTTAAACAATTCTGCTACAGAGTTAGGGTAGGCATGAGAGGCAAGAGACTCACACTGAATGAGGTTAGCAAGCTCAGGAGTAATGCAGGTTGTAAGATAATGAGGAACTAGTACAGCATCAGAGAGGCGCCACTATTGTGATTCTGCCAGACTCTGTGTTCTGGGTAGCAACATAATAAAGGTGAAAAACTGTTGAGGGGTAGACTTGACATCCAGCTTGGAAGGTTAGCAAAGAGGGGAAGAGCAGGAGGCTTAGGGGGATTAGAAGAGTCAGTTTTTCCCATAGGGCCACTATCTTCCACTGCTATATAAGCGGGATAGAAGGAAGGAAGAGGAAAAGTCTTGGGTAGGGGTCTAGAAGGGGCCACCGTTTCAGGCTGGTGCCCATAGAGAAAGGGGACAGTATATTGCTCACGAAGAGAGGAGTAGGCAAAATGATCATAATTTCTATCATCTAGGGGCATGGTGCTGAAATCACTGTTAACTTCTAAATCAGCCACACGGGTAGGGACCTGGGCTGCCTCATAGGCCGTCTCAGGGTAGGACCAGGAAGCAGGTGGGTAAAAGGGAACTGCACTAGGGCGCCCAGAAGGGCCGACAGGGGCAGAGGCACGACCCGTGTTAAAGCAGGCATGGAAGGCACAGGGTGGGAAGGAGGCCTAGCAACATTGTTGGTTAGTGAGGACCTGCTGGGGGTTGAGCCAAGGTTGCAGGAGGGGCAGGGGCCTGGTTCAAGGTAAGGGAAGGGTCATCACTAAATCTGACTTGCATACGTTGTTCATAGGTAGGAGGGGTAAGTGAGGGACGACGGCGACCACCAGCAACAGGAGAAGGAGGTGAGGTACGAAGATTACCTTGAGGAGTGAGATGGTGTACCGTTTCCAAGGAGTCCCGTCGGTTACCGCGAGTGTTGTTATTGTTAATATTATTATTATTAGTATTATTCATAGTAGGAGTGTTGGTAGGTATAGGCGACATGTTACCACCCACTGGATCCATTTTTAATTAAATAAATTATTCGAAATCTAACTGAAAGCAACAAAGATAAAGGACAAGGCCTAATTTAAGGCAAGGAAAGAAAAGAAAAAGCTTTTAATGGCTTAAAAGAAGGAAACAATTTAACTCAATCCTTTTTAACAACAGTAATGGATAGGGAACCGAATTCTAAGGTGAGAGGAGTATCTAAGCTAGATGAGGATGCAGCCCGCTTAGGGGGAGAAGAAGGAGGGGTAGCAAAGACTAGAGCTTCTACAGGAGGACGACCATGAGGAATAGGGCGTACGTGCAGGCCTAAATCTGATTGGCTATGATCTATAAGGAACTGCTGAGCTTCTTCGAAGGTCATAAATTTCTTATACCTAATTACGTTGTATACACGGTTCTGGACAATCTTCCTAGCGTCGGACCAAGAAAGGAAAATGGAGGACCATTGAGGCGTAATCACTACGTAATATTTAGCTAGACTATTATCGCTCGAAGAATGGGAAGGAGCAGTAAAAGATCGCCGCTGGCTCATGGTAACGCACCTTGTTCTTGAGTAGTCACGATAGGAGTGGAAGGGGTAGGAGCCGACTTAGCTGGATTATCTGGATCACCGAAATGACGAGGGCGACAACGGTCCAGCGCTCGTAGTCCTAAAGTCAGCGACCCAGTGAATTTCTGCGAGTGCGGCCGTCTAATGAGCAGAAACACGAAGGAAAAGGTGGATCCTACCAAGACGCTAACCGTCTCACTAACACCGAAACGAAACCATCACCTATCTACGACATCACCTATCTCCGACATCACCTATCTAAGACAGTAAGCAACCGTAAGCAGGAAAACAAGGCGAAGGACAGGCTAACTACGAAAGGGTTTATCCGCTGCGAGCAGGTCTAGCATCTAGGTAGAGCGTGTCCCGAAACGGGCAGCACTACTCTCCTAGCTTGAAGGCGACCCGCCCATTACCTATCAAGGACGTGTCGGCTTCGTATTCCTGGACGCGGAAGGGGTCTTGAAAAGGCGTATGTGGCAAGGGATCGTCGTCTTGTTCTCTACCTACTGAAGTTCCTCCGATACCATTGTTACGCCGCGGATATCTACCTCCACCTCTACCTCTAATGGGCCTGATACTACCTAAACTGGTCAGGCCTCCTCTACTCAAACCTCTGGCGAAAGACGAACATGACGGAGCTGATCTCAATGCATTAACGTATGTGTTACTATAATACGCCATACAACCATTTACCAAAACCCGTTTACTCCAGGAATAGAGGAAGGAAACACAACTACACTGCCGTGACCCAAGCCTATATGTGTTAATTCATTTAACACACGCCGAGTGCACACACAAGGGGTAGAACGCGCATAAATGGTCACCAACGGTCCAACACGCTCGGGCCGACATGGCCCTCGCCTACAGATGCACGCTGGTCCACTACATCTACTGATGCACGCTGGTCCACTACATTCTACCACAGGATCAGGACCACTAGTAAAGTACGCGGCGCGGCGCCCAACGGCACCCAATGTACCACAGTACTGTTACGAAGACAATAATGTCCCGGTAGGAGCCTAAACGTAAACCTAGGGACAACCGAGGCAAAAGACCTAATTTACGTCCGTAACTACACGAATTGTTACGCGACGTAACACATTCCTGTCCTGGATGCAGAGAAACTGCTGATCCAGCATTACTTTTTCAATGGGGTGAAAACGTGCCAAGGCTATATCTGTAAAGCTCTGTGCAGCTGCTCTTTATCCATCCCAGGCAGGGGCTCCACTACCACAAACCTTGACCAGGCATCCTTTATGACTAGGTAGTATACCGTGTCCTTCACCACGTGTATAACATCCCCAACCAGTTTGCCTCTAGCCAGTGGTGGTGTGGCCACATGCCATTTTCTGGGCTTAGGAGCATATAGCTGACATTGCTCACAGTGCTTACGTACGTGCCTGCACATCTGTTCCAGATCATGGCCTTGTATTTTATTGGCTAGCCTTTCCGCCACAGCCTCATGGCCCATAACCTTGTGCAGTTGCTCTGCTAGAGCACCATACGTGATTACCTTTTCTGCTGCTGCACTAAGGGAAGCTATGGTGGGGTCACGCATCATGTGTGACAGTGTCATGTCATATGCCACTTCCCAATCCACATCATCACACTCAGGCAACACTTGGCAGACAGAGGGTAACAGGAAACCATTTGTGAAAAATGGTGAGGGTAGCTTACAGGTGTCTCCCTGGTCTGCCGCCCCCGCGCGGTTGTAGCGCCCTGGCGTGTTCTTGTTGTGCCTGGGAGCCGTGCAGCGCGCTCCTGCTGCAATGGGGTGACGTGTTTTCCAGCATCCAGGACAAACATCAACGTCAGAACCATAGTCGGGTTTGCCCTTCCAGCAATCATCTTTTAGGTGCCCCTTACAAAGGCACCTAGTGCAATGTTTGGTGGGGTCATGAGGCAACCTCTTGTCCCCCCCTGCTGGCTTAGCACCCCCTGGCTTGCTAGCTCCCCCACTTTGTTTTCTGTTTTTATTGTTATTGTTCTTCCCCCCCCCTTGTTTCCACCTCCCCCACTTTTGTTGTTTTTGTTTTTATCCCCCCCATTACCGCCTTTACCTGGGCCACCAGCGACTGCATCTGCTTCTTGGAGAGCCCCGTACCTGAGGCTTCCTCCCCCTTTACCCATGCTTCACCTTTACATCCTTGGCTGCAGCAGCAAATGGCTCTAGGCATTGCTGCACATAGGCCATTGCCTTCCTGAAGTCCTCCCACTTATCCTTCAGACCTGCCAGTATGACTGACAGGGTGGTAGGGTCCAGTTCTGCCTTTTGTAGCCATAGGTGTACTAGGTACTTGGCATTGAGCTTCTTCAGCTCCTCATCCCCCTCTATGTACATGACATACTTTTTGTTGTCACTCACATAGTCACGCTTATATTGACCTTATACGCCTCTATCCACTGGAAGCCCTTAAGTACTTCTAAGTGCTCCCCCGTTGTGACGAGTGCCCTAAGGTCTACCATGAACTGCGCCCACAACACATTTTCTGCCACGTCTACCCCGCTGCTGGCACGCTTTTGGTACAATTGTACCAACTGCTGGATAGGCTTGGCAGATTGATGGATGGGTGTGGATGCACGTAGGGATGCAAACCAATCACGCACATTATCACTAGCATACGCATGTGACAACTTAAACAACCACTCCCTAGCTTCATCCTGGGTATGGCCCTCTGGCAAACCCGGAAACACTAGCTTATCCTCTTTCTTTTTTGGATCAAACCTGGGCCTACTCAAGGCCATGTTGGAGGTTGTGGTCGTTCCTGCAGGTGGCTGCTGCTGCTGCTGCTGCTGCTGCTGTTGCTGTTGCTGCTGCTGCTGCTGCCGCTCCCCGCCCTCGTGCCGTGTTGGTGCAGACTCCTGGGTGCCGTGTCCTCCCCCGCCCTGGTTGCCCCCCCTCTCTCCGTCATCCTCCCCCTCGTCCCTCCTGCGTTTTTGCTGTGGCGGGCATGCCTCCTCCGGTGCCCTTCGCTTTGCTGGCTTCAGCGAGGCCGCCAGCCTCGCCACCGTGTCGGCTAGCCGGCCATGCTCCGCCGGGGTGAGCTCCCTCCCCTCGTCCAGCATCTGCTGGGCCAGCTGGAGTTGTCTCCGGATGTCCTCCCGGTGCGACAGTGTCGCTGGACCGGGTTCGCCCCGGTGCGTCACCCTGGTTCTTGCCGCTGTGCCATCTCGGTTAGAAATGGTGTGCGTGGGCTGCGACAAGAAATGGTACAATTGCTCAGTGGAAATGCGCTCATCCGGCATTAAACCAAACTCAGCTCTTACCGCCTCCCCCATGCATCCCCTAGCTCACAGCAGCCTTCTTGATGTTCTTGGACATACGGCGTCGCTGCTTCAGCATACGCCTAGAGCTCCAGTCTACCGACGCTTGCCTCCCAGATGGCCAGCTTCCGGCGGTAGCGCGCCTCCGCTTCCCTACGAGCCGGCCCCTGCAGTGGTGCCAACTCGGCGACCTTCCTGTATTTCCAGGACTTCATGTCGCGGGTGAGACGCTCACACCGCACCTTGGTGTGAGACATCTTCACCCTAATCCTTGCCGCGAGCGCCTCCGCCCTGTCGCGCTCTTGCTGCTCGCGCAGCTTCCTCTGCTCAATCGCCTCGCGCCTGCGCTGCTTCTTCGCCCTCTCCGCCTGGAAGACCTCCAGCCTCCGCTTGGCCTCCTTCTCGCGCTCCTGCATAGCTGGTGTCATTTCCACCAGGTCTTCAGCGTCCGAAGCCGACGGTCCCGTCAGGGAAAACTCTGACTCTTGGAGAACCCCGTCGATCTCCCGCGGGATCGTCTCAGACCTGCGAAGACGTTGAAAACACGCCAGGTCGCCCCGCCTGACCACCTCGTAGGCCGGCGAGGCCGGCCTCCTCAGGGCCGCTCGGACCCTTGCAGCATCCTCCATCTGCATTGCCCTCTCACGTGACCTCAGATCCAGCCTCCTCTCCTCCGCTGACTCCTGCTCAGCAATGCGACGTGCCAGTGCAGCGTCGGCTTCCACCTGAGCCGAGCGTGCCTCATCTGCCGATGAGGGCTGCATGCCAAACAAACCGAGAGAGCTGGATTCGGACTCCCCGCCCGACTCCCCGCCAGTCTTCTCACCCGACGAGGTGACGCCCGGCCCCGCACCACATGGTGCATATGGCGGACCCCGCGGAGCACGTGCCACCACCGGCGTCGAACCCCTCACCCTACGCATTAATGGAATGCGCACCACTTCCTGCACGACATCCCTATACGACGGGTCATCCTCCTCAATGTCATCTGGGTGCGTCTCGTCCCGGGTGTTCCGGTCCAGAATTTCCTGGCGCAAACTCGCCAAATCCGAATCGGACGTCCCCGAGTCGTCAGACAGCGGGGATGAAGACGACTGATACTGCGTGACTGATGGCGCCTCCTCGTCTGAGGAGGTCGCGCCCATCAGGGCCTTGCCCTTGTTGTTCGGAGTCTTGGGAGCCATTGGTAGGAAGAAAATGAAATGGGTTTTCGCGAAATGTACGCTTGAACGCTCGTCGTCAAAAAATGCACACCTCACGGAGTGCTTTTTAATGCAAGTTAGTGCAGGCTGAGAGCTTGGGAAACTCAGTGCACACAGACGCTGCCAAATGGCCAGTGTGGAGACGACGAGACACCTTGGCATTAGGATAGAATGGCACATATACTGCTGGTCAGCCGTCAATTGCGGCTGACCAGACTTTGCGTAAGTTAAGCCTAACTTACTGATCCTGGACGGACTAGCCTATCAGTTACAACCTGATCTAGTCAGTCCTAACATGACAACTACAGTCCCGGTACTGAGGTACCGGCTCATGACATACTGAGTCTAGCCACGTGTCCATGCCACGACTGCTCTAGTCCAGCACCGTCCCAGTATACCCAATTGGGCGCCGGCGGTGCTGGCACGTGTCCACTTAGGCTACAGGCGGGAGACTTAGACTAACTAACGTGCCCGAATGCAGCTGTGGCATGCCTTAGTAGGCATGAAGGAGACTGGGGGTCTCTGCCCTTTCTCCTGTTGTGCACACACAGGGATTAAAAGCACTTCGGTGCTCCGTGACTAGCCCCAACGGGAGCACGAGTTTAATCAATTAATTAATAACCTCCACCTGCGGACTTCTACCCTGGCTAGCAACGGGCCGCGTGGTGGTGGTATGCATGCCCAAACATCATGTTTATGGTCCCCAATCATCATTCAGTGGTTGGCAGTTGCATTTCTGTAGTTATTAAGAAGCTTCAGTTTTGATGCAATTCCATGGGACCCTCCGGCCCCATCATCAATCAATCAAATGTGGATTTGCACGTGGGGATTTTATATTGTATATGTTGCTGACTATGCGTTGACAAATTTGCTGCACCGCGCCGCGTGGGTTATCTAATTAGCGTTTCGTTCATAAAGCATGGTGCATCCTGGGCTGGACCCTCATCGTGCCCTTTTTTTTAAGCTTTATTAATCATATTTCTTGCACGTGCAAAAGCTTCAGGTTCTATATGCGCCCATTTCAACACCATATCATCCCTCAATAGAGAGGATTTGCCTAGCTAGACGGCCATGGCACATGCATGCACAGCGCATCAATTCATTCATTCATTCATTCATTCATTCATTCATTCATTCATTCATTCATTCATTCATTCATTCATTCATTCATTCATTCATTCATTCATTCATTCATTCATTCATTCATTCATTCATTCATTCATTCATTCATTCATTCATTCATTCATTCATTCATTCATTCATTCATTCATTCATTCATTCATTCATTCATTCATTCATTCATTCATTCATTCATTCATTCATTCATTCATTCATTCATTCATTCATTCATTCATTCATTCATTCATTCATTCATTCATTCATTCATTCATTCATTCATTCATTCATTCATTCATTCATTCATTCATTCATTCATTCATTCATTCATTCATTCATTCATTCATTCATTCATTCATTTGACCCATACGGACATCATCTGGTGCATACGGACATCATCTATGCAGACGACACCACCCGGGTGACACCACCCTGCATGGCCTCTTCGAGGACACTGAGACGTGCAGACGTGGCTTGACTGCCTCGCAATCGAGGCTCGCGTGGTGGGGCTCGAGGTCAGCAAGAAGACTGAGGCTCTGGCGATTGGGCTCACTCAGCCAGTGACGTCCGCCCGACCTCTTTCTACTTGATGGCTCTCGAGTCCAGTATCGGGACGGCGTCAAGTTGCTGGGTAGCTTACTCCACTGTTGTATCTCCCTCGCCTGGCACGCTTTACGCCAATACAGGGCCCTGTGGCGCAAGCCCTTGGGCAAGCTTGAGAAACAGGTCCTGGCCCTCCCTGTTCTTACGTACGGGTCGAGACGTGGACCCTCGCTGCCGACCTTGCCAACAAAGATGCATGGACGACGCGGTCACCAACATGCTGCATTAATTAATTAATTAACCCCTAAATGGTCTGAGATCCTGCCGATAAATCGGCTGGATCTTCACAATTTTGCAAACCAGATGCCATCCAACCTACCCATATCCAATGGCTGTCCTTGGGGGCCAAGCATGTCCATGAGTTGCCCTTCGGGTTGGTATATCACAACCTCACATATATGCAGGGTAGGCCATGTTTAACTGCCGTCAAAGTCAGGGGGGTCAAGACGCGCGTTTTCATTTTTGGTAGAATGTGCATTTTGAATTATGTTATAAGACCTAGGCACCTACCACTTCAGGGATGATAAACAATTAGTTGCTGAACAGTTTGAGCCATTGGGGTCATCATTTGGGTGGGTATACCAGCAGTTACACCCAGTACAGCCCATAGGGGTACCGTTGGTAAAAAGCAACCAAGGGAGTAGGGGTGGGCATACGACCTCCTAATATGGCCACCAACCATGCCAAACAATACATTTCCCTTCCACAATGATGGGGAAACATAACTGCATCATCACACTGCCCTTACATGGCACCTATGTGCAGGTGCCACCTTGTCCATGCACGTAGGTAACGTGGTACGGACACCCTACGCAAGGCATGCATTCTAGGAGGCAGCCACCAACAAACTAGTGGTGTTGAGCCTATTTCAGCCTGCCCTAGCAAGGATAAACTAGGCCTAAGCTGCTATAGCTTGCCAGGTGATGGCCAGCACACCTGGTGGCACATGCTGTCAATGGGAAGCTTTTACTCACCAGTTACGTGCTTGATGATGCCACAGAGACCAGCCAACTGCCTCACACTCATGCAATATGTGTATGGGAAATGTATAACAAACATATATGGAGGTATTCAAACCCATACAGCCTCTAAAACTTATCACCATCACCCTGTGGCAGGTCAACTGACTGAGGGAAGCATCTAAGAATGGTGTTTTAGAAAGGGGCCAGGCCAGGGTCAAGAAAGAGCATGAATAGTGCAAAAAGAATGTGCTACACAAGCTAGAACGTATATATAAATGTCAAACATCGATAGGAAAACGATGCTTAAGCTTTACCAGGCATGGATGGCGTTACCTTGGCCCAGCCGGTGGCCGCAAAATGGCGCATTTCGGCACACCAAAGCTGTGCAGCATGGTCGCTGGATTCGGCGATTTCTGGCCACCCTTGCACGTTTACGACCACTATGTATCATAAAAAGTAAAAAGAAACCGATATATCCTTTAAAATACGCCGGAAAGGTATTGCTGTCAACGTTTCTATCGTCCGGCCTGATCGCAGTTTTTTCCAGCAAGAACGCTGCCGACACCTATCAAATGGCATTCCCGCGAACCAAAAATTGGCCTGTATGATCTTTAGGACGTATAAAATCAATATCCTAAGTTTGGACAGAAAATTCGAACGAAAACGTAAATGCCATGCGTGGGCGCAAGCCGCCATGGCCAGGTCGTCGTTTTCCGGAATGCACGTTGTACGTGAAAAAGTACCCTGACCCCTTGTACTTTGACCGGCCAGAACACCTCTATAACTTTGTCAAAAGTATGCAAACCCTAGTACCATGCTGTGAAGAATTTTATAAACTTTCGATCTTCTCAGCTAAACTTTTCCTAATTCTCAATAGATTTCGCGGCATCTGGTCCCCCGAGAAGGGGCCGATGCATCGGCTGGAACTCGATTTTTGGCGGAAAATCGGCAGCAAGACCATTTAGGGGTTAATAGACACGTGACTGCGTCACGTGACTGAAGTCCTCAGTGGGAGGGGAACATGGGATGGAAATGGATGGTGTAAGCTATCTAGGTCCTAGTTACAGGGTTGTGGGCACCGCGGCCCGAATAGCTATGAATGCCATACGCGGTCACACGCAGAGCCCCCACAGAGTTGGGGGTGGTCTCCTTCATCACTACTTGCCATCTATCAGCTTGCGTACCATCTGCATGCCTCCATATTCCAGACAACCAGGAGGCTGCCCGCGGGTGTGAGCCCGTCACGTCTAGTGTAACACTAGTCCATGCCGAGTCTATATCACGAAAAGTCAACGGGTGACGGCCCTGCCGCGCGCGGCCTGCATGGGGCACGCCAGGTGACGGGACATATCGCCCACTGAGGCTGCATGGGCGGGCTTGGTGCCAGCTAGCTAGACTATCTGATGTGTCTACCTGTCAGATCTGTGCGGGCCAGGTGCCCGGCTATATATAGGCCCAGACGCCTGTGCCTAATAATGCGGGAAACATAGGGCAAATCAGCGTACAATTATCCTCATTACTAATGTGCAAACCAAAGGGGGGCTTAATTGCGCAGCATCTTGGTGACGTTGCCGTCGAGTCGTTGCTCCAGTTCCTGCGTCAGTGTCGAAGAGGTCACGCTTGACGATCCAGCTAGGTAGGGCGGGGTTGCTTCACCAGCGGCGGTGGTCATGGAGGTGCGCCCGCGCCATGCCGATCCGTGTCGTCAGGCCGGTCGTCCTCGCAGTCGGGAAGCCAATTAACAACTGCTGAGCAGCTTGAAGCGGCCTGAAGTAGGGTAGTTGACCTCGATGTCGTCTAAGAGGCGGAGTGTGGGTGGGGGCCCTGCCATGCCGAGGGCCAGGGCCTCCGTTTTGGGGCTGATTTCTATAGGTTGTGAAATACGTCCGGCGGTACGGCAAATACGTCGGCCTCCAAAATACGGGTATATACGTGGACCCCGGCAGAATACGTCGGCTTGAATACGGCAAAATACGCCAGTGTGCAATTTGGCCTTTAGAGCATGGTTATGAGTGGGTCTTTTGGGTTTGAGGCTTTAGGGTATAGTTATGCAATATGGTTACCACTCATGGCAAGGTGCAGTCAAGTCAGAACACTGACAACCATTACCATGCATGAATGAGACAACGAGCTATCAAATCTGATCATCCTATATCAAAATGGGTCATGAATGAATAATTAATTGCCTTGTCTTTTGCTTCTGAAGAAGTTTGCCTGCCAGCAGCCACCGACTGGGAGCAGTGATCAGCCCTTTGTACTGACTCAGGCCGGAAATCATCGCCTTGAAAGAGCGGCTCTGCGTGAAAGGAAATTGCGTTCTCAACAAAGAAGTTGGCCACCAGGAGCTGGCACTCCTCTTCACAAACTTCGTGATTGTCTGCTGGCGAGGATCACCTGCAATGGCCGACCCCGAAGCAAGGCCCTGGCCGCTCTCCGCCACTGCCCTGAAGCTCAGGTGCTGCTGCTTCTTCGCCTTCAGCCCGGCCTTCTTGCCCACAACTCCTGGAAATCTAGCTTCCGTTTCTGCCCAATCTTTGCGTTAGGGCCGGCCTCTATGCCCTGCCCTGCGATGCCCGCAAAATGTGCGCGCATCCTGGTCGCACTGATCTGCTTGCCATCGCCAGTGGTAAAATTGTGGCCGCAAAATGAGCAGCTAAACTTGGCCTGCGAAACCGTATTCCCCAGAGCATCCTTCACCGTGACAGTCTTTTTAGCTACAAATTTATGATCCGGCACTTTGTCTGGCATGGCTGCAAAAACACGTTTGACAACTAGCACAAAATCCGATGGCACACCGCCATGCAATATTAATCATACAGGCTATATTACGTGCCACACGTTCCCAACACAGCTGCATGGCATTTTCATCTTGGTGGCACTCTCTCCGTGTATGGAAATTTCAGTTAGCTTGCCAACTGCCAAGTCATTATGTCAGTCAGTCAGTAAGGTTATTCTTGCACAAGTAACTATGAACTGGAGTGACTGGACTCAGGACTGACGAAAAGCCTAGTTTGTAGTAATCGAGCCTAGTTTGCATAGTAGAAGATCTTGGGGGACGTAAGCGCCGCGCCACGTTCCGGCTGGCCGGCCTCGCGCCAAGCACTGCCCCGGCTCGAACCTCAAAATTCAAAAATTGCTCAAGTCCAAATCACGTATTCGGGACCAAATACGCGTATAATACGTCGGGGCCCAAAAAACGCGTATTGCCGTATTTATTTTGACAATACGCACGTATTTCACAACCTAGGCTGATTTCTAGACCAACCGCCCGACTCAGCCTCGAGCGCCAGGCAGTCCAGCCAAAGTTGGACAGACTCCGGCTTCTCGATGAGCGTGATGTCGTCGGCATTAATTAATTAATTAATAAGCACGTTCACGACTGCGTCACGTGTGTGCCAATACAGAGTAAAGGAACCTTCAACCCTATATACACGTACAGGGAAAAGGAGGGAGGGCGCCCTACTAGCTTCTCTCACTGCCGCAAGTGGGCAGGCCACAGAGCGCTCTCTCCACGGCATGCATGGTGCATGCTGGGGCGCAACACTGTGGGTGCAATACGTACAACCATGGTGCAATATACCATCTAGGTAGGCTGACGCATAGCTTACGCTACAAAGGTGAGGTGGGCTCAAGACGTCGGCTAAGGCGCAAGCTGATGACCACTTAAGGTGCCAGAGCTAATTGAAGGTACTATAACGCTGTGCGCTAATATCATTTCAAGTGCTGTAATGCCTACTTAATCAATATCCCATAATCGATTGCCCCCATCTATAGACAACTAGCTTGCTCTATCCCGGCCGGCCGGGGGAGCCCGGGGGGGCTTCCACAGTTTCTTGTTGACATAAAGGTCCCCGCCCTGCCAGTACACTTGGGGCTTCTCGCCGGGGGTTGGTCTTGTGGCGGATGTAGTCGGGCCACTGATCGCGGCGTTGCTGCTGCTGGGCTGGCGTCAGGTCGACGTCAAGCGACCAGGACGGGTGTTCTGACACCAGCTTCTTGCGGCGAGAGAGGAACCGAACTCGGGCTGTGATGTCGCTGAAGGTGAGGACCATGCACTGGAGGGGGCCCAGCCTTGGCCCGTGGATATCGATGGGGCAGGCGGTAGGCGCCCTGCAGTGTCGCACCTGGCGCAGCGCCATGCAGGCCAAGAGTTGTTTCTTCAGCTCGTCGAGAAGAGAGTCTGGGGTCTCCCCCGCGGCTGCATGTCGAAGCGCCTGACGGGATGACCCGCGGCAGCGGCGGCGGTCGCGGTCAGCTACTAAGCTAGCGGCCTCGCGGCGCGTGTCTTCCAGCTCGATCCTGGAGCTTGGTGCATGGTGATGGCGGTCGTGGTAGAGGATGCCTGGCTCTTGAGCAGCTAGGTCTGCCCATGCAGGAGGCGCGAGTCGAGGGGTCATCGCTAGCCCTCAGTACCAGCAGGTTGGGCGCCCGCGATGGTGACCCGGTTCGCTCGGCGATCTCGGGGACCTGCGTGGCCAGGGCGTCTACCTTGGTAGCAACTGCCTCGAGTTTCACGCGGTGCCTTGGCCGACTCGGCCAATTCCACCTGGTTAAGGCGGGTGGGGCACAGTGGCTGTGGCCTCGGAAACTTTGGTGGCAATGTGCTCTTGCGTAGCAATAAACTGAGGCTGGAGCTTGAGTGCGACTCTGGCCTCAATGTTGTTGACCTTGGCCGAGAGAGTGTTGAGTGCATGGGCCGTCAGGCGCGTTCAGGGCGGCGAGCTGCTCAGCCATCGGCGCCAGCTGCTCCGCCACTGCAGCTCGGATATGGTCAGTCCGTGCTGGGGGAGGTGCCGCTCTGCGAGAATATGCTGCAGCTGCTGTGGCTGCCCGTCTGCGCTCATGCAGGAGGCTCCTGAGGCCAGCGTATAGCCAATCTGGGTGATGTCCTGGGCGTCGCAGCGCAGGTAGCTGTGCACACATGATGACTGCCTTCAAGTACGCCTCCGGTTCTTGAAGCAGCCATTCCCAGTCGGGCTTGGTGACCTTGTCGCAAGGGGTATAGGCAGAAAAAGTTCGCCATGGCGGGCCAGGAACTTAAGATAACATCGTCGCATTGTTCCTTCGTGAGCATAAAGATTTCCAAGATGCAAAAATCCCGCTGGCCGGCGCCGAAGCGGCGGACATCCCATTTGGTATGGGAAGTTCGGGTTTTCTTGGGAATGGGCGACGAATTTGGTGTAGAGCATAGCGTCGAGGGAGGCAGACCGGGGGGGAGAGCTGGGATCAGCGCGAGAGGGTTGGCGTCCGCAGGAGTTGATGTCGCACGTGCTGCTGTTGACGGGAATGCCGATGTCAAGGCTGCGTTTTGGTGGCATTTGCAAAATACTGCGTTACTGCATAACCGATTATACTAGCAGATGCGTCTTGAAAAGACGCATCTGATGCAAGTAGCCCGACTGAATTTGGGGCTCAGACGCAAAAGTTCTTTGCTTCGGGCCGTCAGCCATGTCCGCTCGTGGCTTGTCCGGCTAGTAAATT
Source organism: Mesostigma viride (assembly GCA_009746045.1). Lineage (NCBI taxonomy): Eukaryota > Viridiplantae > Streptophyta > Mesostigmatophyceae > Mesostigmatales > Mesostigmataceae > Mesostigma > Mesostigma viride. Next base: position 2,619,183 of record RPFO01000102.1, on the reverse strand, counting down.
CTGCTTAAACATAGTCGGCCCCCCTTCCCCAAGCTCGTTCGTGATCGCTACCTGCCAGGGGCACGGCCTGCACTGCTAGCAAAGCGAGCACGTGCCTGGCGCATAACATAATCCACTACAATAATAAACAGGTACGGCGACAGGACGCATGCCTGCCAGACGCCGGTCTGCAGTGGGCATGGCGGGGTAAAGCCGTGTTGAGTGCGCACCAAAGTGGTCGACCCCTCATACAGCGTGCGGATGACGGTACGTAATCAGGGGCGTGGGGACGCGAGCGCGAGCAAGGACAGCCCATAGAGCGTCCCAGAGGACAGAATCAAAAGTCTTGATGAAGTCGACGAAGATCAGGATGGCGGGAAACTCACCAGGTTGCAGGAGAGCGATTTCCTCGGAGAGGCGACGCGCGACGAAGATGGCCATGACGGTTGCCACTGAAGGACAAAAGCCCATTTGACTTTCCCCTAGCTAGGTGACAGTCGAGAGCAGAACGAAGGCGGTTGAGGATCATGCGCATGAACAACTTGAGTGCGGCGCTCTGGATGCAGACTCCTCGGTAGTTGGCGGGGTCGTCAGGGGAACCTTTGTTTTTGTACAGCATAATACGGTAGCTGTGCTGCCACTCAGGAATCGGCGGCGCGTCGGCAAGCAGGATCCGGTTGCAGCCTTGTACATTATTGTACGCCTATATATAGCACGGGAACCCAGCAAGGTGACCCCCTCGGCCCCTTTTACCTGTCTGCCCCGCTGCACAAGGCTCTCCAAGGTGTCCACGCTGCGCACCCGGATGTCGTGCTCCTCGCCTATATGGACGATATCCATGCCCTTGGCCCGGCCGACGCTGTGGTTGCCGCCCTGGCTGCCCTTGAAGTGGCCATGGCGGCCATCAACCTTCGGCTCACCCTCCCCAAGTGTGCAGTCTTTTCGCCCCAGGGGGACTGCTCTGGCTTCCCCGCGGCTATCCCGGGGGCATTGGCGCGGGCGCGTGGTTTCTCGTGCCTAGGCGTCCCTGTGGGTGACCCTGACTACGTCGCAGAGGAGCTCCGGGCCACCGTGGAACAGCGCACCCATGTCCTCGAGACTTGGGCGCGCCTCAAGGACCCCCAGACCAAAGGGCTCCTCCTGTGGTTTTGCGCCCACCCGCGGGTGGTTCACTGGCTCCGTGGCGCTCCCCCCCACTTGGTGCGGCTTGCCGCGGAAGGCCATGACGAGCGCATTCAGGCCGCCTTGCAGGTGCTCCTCCCCGGCCCTAGCCTGCCAGCTCACTCCATGCGCTTGGCCACCCTCCCCTGCCGCATGGGCGGGTGTGGGCTCACCCGCGCCGCCCGCCTCGCCCCCGCCGCCTTCCTTGGCTCTGTTGCTCAGGCCTGGGCGGAGATCCGCCGGTTGGTCCCCAGCGCCGTCAGCGCCATTCCCGACTTGGTCACCCCATCCCCCTTCCCCTTTGTGCAGGCTGTGCAGGATTCTTTCCTCGGGATCCAGCAGGCTTGCGACCTCGTCCGCCCCGCTCAGGCCGTCCACCGTCGCCTGCCCCGGGGCACGCCCGGCGTGTCTACTGTCGTCAGTCCTAGTGTCTTCCCTGCCTGCGTTCATGAAAAACAACAAAAGACCTACGCGGGTATACTACACTGTGCCGACTGGATGGGTCTGCACGCGAGCTTGAACGATCAGGGGAAGGCTTGGCTTCACTCCGTTTCCCTTGAGGGGAGCGTGGGGTCCGCATTCCTGCGCGCCCTCCCCATGAGCCCTTTGTTCACGCTGGTTCCGGCCCTTTACGCCATCGCTCTCCGCCACCAGCTCTTTGCCCCGCAACCTCTCATCACGGCGGGTGCGTCCTGCGGCAGCTGCGGGCTTGCTCTGGATACTACTGGGACGCACTACATCGCGTGCATGGGTGGCCAGCAGAACCAGAACTGGTTCCTCTATCTCCATACCGCTCTCCTCCGGGTGGTGTGTGCCATGGTTCGGTCGGTCTTTCCCCACTCCACCATCAAGTGCGAGGACGCGGATGGGGCCGCCCTCTACTCACCCAACCACCGCCCCGACATTACCGTGCTTGACTACGACGGGCAGGGTTGCCACCTGCTCATCGATGTCTCCGTGGCTCGGCCGCTTTCCGGTCGCCACATCCTCCGGGCGGCTGTGGATGCCGGCGCTGCTGCCACTGTGGCTGAGCGCGACAAGTTTGCCTCCTACGGCAATGTGGGGCCCCACCGGGTCATCCCCTTTGTCCTTGAGGAGTTCGGGGCCATGGGCCCCAAGACAGCGGAGTTTTTCCACGAGTGCTGCCAGCGCCGTGAAGACCGCCTCGACCTCGAGGGTCAGACCGCCCCGTGGTCGGCCCGCACGTGGTCCTCGTATTGGCGGCAGCGCCTGTCACTCGCCCTCACTCGCACCGTGGCTGATGTGTTATTCCGCCGCACCCGGGCCGACTTTGTCGCGACCCATGCGGTCTAGATCCCTTCCAGGCCTGCATGGTGGGCCAGCAGAGCTGTTGCTGCGTGTAGTTTTGTGATGTCTAGTTAGTTGTACCTTGTGCCGCTGGCGTGATCCTTGGATGTCTGTGTCAGATTACTTTCTTTAGGGTTATTCTCCCAGTTATCGGGTTTTTCCTTATGTTGCATGCCTATCTCACCTCCGTAATCTATCATTCTCAATGAATATATAGTACATGTACGCCTACTATATATATTCATTGAGAATGATAGATTACGGAGGTGAGATAGGCATGCAACATAAGGAAAAACCCGATAACTGGGAGAATAACCCTGAAGAAATTAATAGTAATCTGACACAGACATCCAAGGATCACGCCAGCGGCACAAGGTACAACTAACTATACATCACAAAACTACACGCAGCAACAGCGCTGCCGGCCCACCATGCAGGCCTGGAAGGGATCTAGACCGCATGGGTCGCGACAAAGTCGGCCCGGGTGCGGCGGAATAACACATCAGCCACGGTGCGAGTGAGGGCGAGTGACAGGCGCTGCCGCCAATACGAGGACCACGTGCGGGCCGACCACGGGGCGGTCTGACCCTCGAGGTCGAGGCGGTCTTCACGGCGCTGGCAGCACTCGTGGAAAAACTCCGCTGTCTTGGGGCCCATGGCCCCGAACTCCTCAAGGACAAAGGGGATGACCCGGTGGGGCCCCACATTGCCGTAGGAGGCAAACTTGTCGCGCTCAGCCACAGCGGCAGCAGCGCCGGCATCCACAGCCGCCCGGAGGATGTGGCGACCGGAAAGCGGCCGAGCCACGGAGACATCGATGAGCAGGTGGCAACCCTGCCCGTCGTAGTCAAGCACGGTAATGTCGGGGCGGTGGTTGGGTGAGTAGAGGGCGGCCCCATCCGCGTCCTCGCACTTGATGGTGGAGTGGGGAAAGACCGACCGAACCATGGCACACACCACCCGGAGGAGAGCGGTATGGAGATAGAGGAACCAGTTCTGGTTCTGCTGGCCACCCATGCACGCGATGTAGTGCGTCCCAGTAGTATCCAGAGCAAGCCCGCAGCTGCCGCAGGACGCACCCGCCGTGATGAGAGGTTGCGGGGCAAAGAGCTGGTGGCGGAGAGCGATGGCGTAAAGGGCCGGAACCAGTGTGAACAAAGGGCTCATGGGGAGGGCGCGCAGGAATGCGGACCCCACGCTCCCCTCAAGGGAAACGGAGTGAAGCCAAGCCTTCCCCTGATCGTTCAAGCTCGCATGCAGACCCATCCAGTCGGCACAGTGTAGTATACCCGCGTAGGTCTTTTGTTGTTTTTCATGAACGCAGGCAGGGAAGACACTAGGACTGACGACAGTGGACACGCCGGGCGTGCCCCGGGGCAGGCGACGGTGGACGGCCTGAGCGGGGCGGACGAGGTCGCAAGCCTGCTGGATCCCGAGGTAAGAATCCTGCACAGCCTGCACAAAGGGGAAGGGGGATGGGGTGACCAAGTCGGGAATGGCGCTGACGGCGCTGGGGACCAACCGGCGGATCTCCGCCCAGGCCTGAGCAACAGAGCCAAGGAAGGCGGCGGGGGCGAGGCGGGCGGCGCGGGTGAGCCCACACCCGCCCATGCGGCAGGGGAGGGTGGCCAAGCGCATGGAGTGAGCTGGCAGGCTAGGGCCGGGGAGGAGCACCTGCAAGGCGGCCTGAATGCGCTCGTCATGGCCTTCCGCGGCAAGCCGCACCAAGTGGGGGGGAGCGCCACGGAGCCAGTGAACCACCCGCGGGTGGGCGCAAAACCACAGGAGGAGCCCTTTGGTCTGGGGGTCCTTGAGGCGCGCCCAAGTCTCGAGGACATGGGTGCGCTGTTCCACGGTGGCCCGGAGCTCCTCTTCGACGTAGTCAGGGTCACCCACAGGGACGCCCAGGCACGAGAAACCACGCGCCCGCGCCAATGCCCCCGGGATAGCCGCGGGGAAGCCAGAGCAGTCCCCCTGGGGCGAAAAGACTGCACACTTGGGGAGGGTGAGCCGAAGGTTGATGGCCGCCATGGCCACTTCAAGGGCAGCCAGGGCGGCAACCACAGCGTCGGCCGGGCCAAGGGCATGGATATCGTCCATATAGGCGAGGAGCACGACATCCGGGTGCGCAGCGTGGACACCTTGGAGAGCCTTGTGCAGCGGGGCAGACAGGTAAAAGGGGCCGAGGGGGTCACCTTGCTGGGTTCCCGTGCGGGAAGCGATGTCGGCGAACGTCCCATCCTCCATGAGGAAGGAGAGTTGAGTGGGTTCGCCGTAGCAGGCTGCTGTCCACGCAAGAAGGTCAGGGAACGCCTCGCCGACGGCCTCAAAGATGCTAGCCTTGGTGACAGCATTGAACGCATTGTGGCAATCCACCTTCAGCGCCACATGGGTCGGATGCGTCTCGAGGTAGGCCTGAACTGTGTGCACGATGATGTCGCTGCCCCCTTTGGTGGCGACGCCAAGCTGGGCCGCGACGGACTCCTCAGTATCACTCCGGTTGGGGCAGAAGTAGGCGCGAAACTCGGGGGCCTTTTGGCGACAAATGACCTTACTCACCAGCTTGCGTAGGACCTCGCCGCAAGCAATGGGACGAACGCGGCCAGCAGGCGGGGGGACGTCGTCTTTCAGGAGGGCAATGAGGCGTGCCCCAGCCAGCCAAGGGCGCGCCGCGGGGGCCAGGGACCCCGCGGCCAAGTCGGCGGCAGCCTCAAAGAGTGCGGTCGCCCCGCCATGGCCCGCCATCACGGAGAGGTGCTCGTAGCGCCAGCCTGAGGGGCCGGTGGAGGAGGCGTTCGGCAGATCCTTCAGCACAGCCGTGAAGATGTCCAGGTCCAGGACAATAGGCGGGGGCGGGGGGGTGGCCGGGGCGGGCACCGCAAAGGCCGGTTCGTCGGGGTGAAGGTCGCGCAAAGCCTGCAGGGTCGGGGGAGTGGAGGGAGCCAACGCGGTCAGTTCAAGCTTTTGCATGGCCCGGCTCAATTCACCTACCTTCACCAACCGCATGACGTCAGCTTCCACCCGGGCAAAGGAGGCGGCCCCCGACACCCGGGTGGAGGCCGGAGGCTGCAGCGCCCACAGCCCTTCCCAATCCCCGAGGAGGAACCGCCGGCAGCGAGCGATGACCGCACCCTGTACGCCACGCACGCCCCGCTCCAACGGCGCTAAGAGGAGCCGGGGGGTGACGAGAAACAGCTTGTGGCCGAGTTCGTCGAGAGGGTGACTATGCATCCGGGCCAGGGAAAGCAGGGCGCAGCGCGTAAACAAGCTCCGGGCGCGGTGAGGGACGTCCGGGAGCGTCATGCAAGGGTTGCGCGCACAGGCGGCAAAAGGGAGCGTGGCCAGGAATGCCCAGCCTGCCGAGAGGTCCCCCGGATCGCTCGTACCCTGCGATGCCGGTGGAGGGGCAGGGGCCGACCGAGGGGCCGCCCCGGACCGGGAGGCCGGTGCGGCCGCCGGGCCGCCGGGCAGGCCGTTCTGGGGGGTTTGGCGGCGGCACTGCCGCTCATGCTGGTACCGCCCGTGGATCGAAAAAATCCGCTGGCAATGGGCTGCCGGGCAGCGGTAGCAGTCCATGGCGCGCATGGCGGCCTCCGTGATGTGGGGGTGGGAAGCCCGAATGTGCACCAGCAACGAATTCCGGTTGGGCAGGCGCGCGCCACACGGGTCACCAAGGGGACCATCGACTTGGCAATAATGGAAGCCATCTGAGGGGGTGCGCCCACCCGGTTGGGCCGGCCCGGGTCGAGAGGGGGAGGGGTCGGGAGCACCCTCAGCCAGAGGAACTACAGCTGCAGCGGAACCCAGGGCGGGGCCGGCCGCCGGGCGGTCAGCAGGGCTCGTGGCAGCCGAGGACAAGACCGGCGCGGGGACGGCCCCCACGGCCGGGAGGGGGGCGCTGGAGGAGGCAGCCAAGCCGGCGCGCGACCCACGACCACGCACAGGGGAGGCAGGTGTCGGGGCAGGCGCGTGGGACTGGCGGCGCACGGACACGGGCGAGGGCCCCAGCGGGAGAACGCCAGGAGGCAAGGGGGAAAGGACCGCGGCCCGGCAAAGGGGGCAGGTGGCGGAGGTCGCGTGCAAGCTCGTGGCGATGCAAGCTTGATGGAAGACGTGGCCGCAAGCAGGGAGGCGGCAGAGACCGTCACCAGGGCGAGGCAGGTCCAAGCAGATGGGGCAGGAGGGGCCGCTGGCAGTGACATCCACCAAGTGGGCCGGCCCGTAGTGGGCGGGCGCCGCGTCCCACCCCAGCTCCCAGCTCGGCAGTCGGGCGATCTCATCGGCGGAGAGAAGACGGCGGCGCGGACCAGCAGGGTGCCAGACATGGGGGATGCCCGCAAGCTCGAGCACATCGTGCAAGATGGCGGGCACGGCCGCACCCGCGCTCAGCTCAAGAACACGCCCCCCCCCCGCATCGTACAGAACCAGGTCGCCGGCGTGCACGGTGACAGGAGCCCCGAAGTCAACGCGCAGGCGGGCGGCTTGCGCTGGGGTGACCGCCGTAGTCAAGCGCCCGTGGGCCTGCGCAACAAGGCCGGCCGAGCCGGGCCCGGCAGAGGCAAGAAACGTGTGCAGCTGAGGGCGATCGAGCAAGGCGTGGTCGGTGGCCCCCCCAGCGAGATATGTCGCACGGGCGGCCTGCTGGGCCTGCACGGCAAGCCCTGTAGCAAAGAGCACCACCGCCTGCGCCACTTGAGCGTCCAGATTCAGGAGCCATTCTTGGCGCACCGCGGGCAGGTGCCAAGGCAGGCGGCCGCCGGCATGGTAGTCCTCGAGGACAAACCCCCAAAGCGTGGAGGCAAGGACAGGGGGGGAGGCTGCCTGCAGCATGTGCCGGACACGAACCACAAGGGCACTAAATTCAGGGGGCCGTGGGAGCGTAGGAAACGCCGCGTGCAAGCCGACAGCGTCCAACAGCAAGGGGCAATACAGCCAAGAGAACGTGGCGTGCCGGAGCGCGCTGACGCCCGCAATGTTGGTGGGGGGCCAAACGGAGAAGTCGTGGGACCCAAGCGCGGCCGACCAGGGGCCCACCACAGGAGTCGCCGCAGGGTGTCCCACAGCCTCAGGGAGGAGAGCCGCCAGGGACCCCTCAAGCACAGGAGGACGCAGGTCAGTGGCCACCGCCGTGCTGGCCGGAGGTGGATCCCCAGAGCTAGGCGGGGCAGGGCCAGGGGACCCCGCGGAGGGGCCGGACGTGACGGCGCGGGGAGAGCGGGAGCACGGTGTGGAACCCTCCATGAGGTCCGCAAGGCCCAGGAGAGGGTGGAGCGAGGGGCTGCGGGAGGGGGCGCGGGCCGAATGGGATCCCGGGGTCGACACGGCCGCGCGTCGGGAGCCTAGGGGCGGCCGAGGCGGGGCCACGCAATGAGGGCCGGGCCCACTTCGAATGTTCCGCGGTCCAAGCCAAGTGTGTGACACTTTTCCTTCAATTTTGAGGCAAAAATCTTGAATTTTGGCTTGCGAACGTATAAATTTCACGTAAATATTACAATTTGTGGGTATTTATCTCGTTGTAAGTCTCGTGTGACATAAAAACTTTACATTAGCGTGAAATTGCATTGTTTCATTGAAGAATATCATGGATACATTCGTCGCACTTGAGACGGAGTCGACTGAATTTACTAAAGACTCGTCCAACATAAAATAAAGTCTTCGAACGTCACTTCTTATTCTTGCTCCTTGCTTCTGCTTCCAATTTCTGCTCTGCTGTTTTGGACTTCTTCCTCTTTGGATCGATGGACATCGCAGCTAGGTGCCCACTTTGCCACATCATTCCAACTCTTTCCGTCCATCAGAGTCACCACCTTCTTCACATAGTCCAAAGGCATCCAGAACTTGCCCCGATGCAACTTTCCGCCCTCTGTCTCTTCTGGAAAAAACTTCATGCAAACGTCCCTCCATTTCCGATCGTATCCACCTACCTGCCCGTACAACTTCACCTCCTGTAACTTGGTATACTTTTGCTTTTCCCTACTCGCATTGGCCCTTCTCATGGTGTTCTCGGCCCACCCATCAATCCAGAAGCACTCCGGTGCTCCGTGTTTCTGTTCCCCGTCCATAAGTCTCATCCACAGCGTAGGCTTCTCATAAGGCTCTTGGCTCTGCGCATTCGCTTCCACCCCTTCAGACTGAGCAGTAAGTTTAGCTGCAGGACCGAAGCCCACCGCAGCGTTCGCCCGCACCACATCATTACCTGCGCGTAACCAATCGGCACATCAACGACGGACTAAAGTCAACGTAGATAGATTGCAAACGAATTAAAAAAAAAATTCAGGATACATGCCACGACCAAAACAGCGATTTCCTCACCCTTTGTTATTCCTTTCGGAGCTCGAGTAGCAGCTGTCTTGGGTCGAGACGAGCCGGAAGACTTGGAGGGCGCGGCAGGCTTCTTCCTCCCCTCAGACGTCGCTCTGCGAGTTGACCCTCCTGCCCCTCCACCCCTTGCCCTTCCATCACCCCTTCGCCTCCCTCCATCTTCCTCCTCCTCGTCGTCATCCCCGTCCTCCTCCTCCTCCCCTCCTCCTCCTCCTCCTCCTCCTCCTCCTCCTCCTCCTCCTCCTCCTCCTCCGCCTCCTCCTCCTCCTCCTCCTCCTCCTCCTCCTCCTCCCCCTCCTCCCCTCCCCCTCCTCCCCCTCCTCCCCCTCCTCCCCTCCTCCCCCCTCCTCCCCCTCCTCCTCCTCCTCCTCCTCGGAGGAGGATGATGATGACTCGACTGGCTGCCTTCGAAGCTCTTTCTTGGGATACTTTGAAACGCGCGTAGGCGCGGAAGGAGCGACAGGCCGGGCAGAAGCGCCAGGCTCAGCTTCATCTTCGTCGTCCGAGATTTGAACAACTGCCTTTCGAAGCTTTTTGGAAGGGTGTGACTCCGGCTGCGGCTGGACAGACGGCCGCTGCCCACCCTTCCCTTTGTCCCGCGTCTTCTGCGGTGACGACTTCTCTCCCCCCTTAGACGTCTTCTGCGGTGACGACTTCTCTCCCCCCGTAGACGTCGCTCTGCGAGTCGACCCTCCTTCCTTTCCCTGTCCCTCGCCTCCCTCGTCCCCATCCGAATCTCCTTCCGCGTCATCCTCAGCCTTCCTCTTCTTCGCCAATGACGTCCACGAGACGTCAGGCATCTTCCCCATCCGAACCAGTAAGTCTTCGAAGCCATCCAATGACTTCTTTCCGCCAAAAACGACCACGATGGGACGCAACTCCTGAAAAACTGCGTCGCTAGCTCGATAAGCTTCCTGTGGTAACCGGAAGCTCGTTCGACAGTTGTCTTTTTTGGAGGAACCATAAAGAGGTCATGGTCACCCCACCAGAAGTCCTTGAAGGACGTCCACTTGCGGCCGAACTCACCATCCAAATTCAGGATTCTACAGCACGGTAGTGGCGTCAGGCCATCGTCTTGCCTCGCGAAAGTGGATGGGAAGCCCTCACCGTCGCCCACCGCCACCTCCGCCGCCACCCTCCTCACAAATGCCTTCTTCCTGTCAGGGCCGCCTTTAGGGAGACTATGAGAAGAATACCAGACGGTCATCTTATCCCAGGAAATGCTGCGCCAGTTATACTCAATCGGCTCAGCACTTTTCTCTTCCACCTTCTCCCCCCCTTTCCCTGCAACTTTCTCCTTCGCCTCAACAACCGCCTCCTTCTTCCCTTCCCCTCCTTCCATCTTTTTTTGATAGTGGAGATACAAGTCCTTGTCCAGAAGGCCGTGCGAACCCTTCATGCTGAAGTTCGGAGCGGTTTTGTCGAGGAGATCCACTAGATCGATTTTGCTATCCATCAGATCCTTTCTCGGAATCCTTAGGTGATTGGCAAGACCTTCGGACTTTAAGAGGTAGGCGACATTGCGCGTGATGATGACGGCCTTCTCCCAAAATGCAAGGAATCGATCGACGACGTCCTTGTTCCTTGGCATCCGCCCAAGTAGTCGACAGCCGAACACCTCTTCAAATAAGCGAGAAGCCTTGTACTCCATATCAGCCCCCCCCTTACATTCGCCATCCAAGTCGGGCTTTTCCTGAAACTTAATAAGGATGAATTGGCGAACGCACTCAAGTACGTCCTTGGCCAACTCCACCAACTTTGACAGCTTTTCGGGCCCAACCTCCCCACTCATGATGCATTCACACACAGCGTCCATCATCGGAAACGACGCCAGGTTCCTTACAGACGTCCAGGACACCTTTTGCCCCTTCTTGGTGCCCTCGGCGTTAGCGAACCGGCATCTGAGAGTCATAGTCTCCTCAGAAGCTGGTGTGACGTCATTCTCATCATCCGGCCTGGCCTTTGTGAGGCGCAGGAAGGTGTTCGCCAGAACTCGATTGTAATTTGAAATTTGGGAAGGTTGGGCCTTGTTTTTTTTCCGCTCGCCTTCTTCCTCCCTCAACTCCCCCTTATCCTCCTTACTCCCCTCCAAACTCCCTTCCCTCCCGACTGATTGTTTGGTGGCCGGCAGGATGTACGCCAGCAGGTTCGTGTAATGGCCATCGGGAATAAAATGCCCTTTGCCCTGCTTCACGACGCCGTGCAAGTACAGCCTGTTGTAATTCCAAACATCCAGAAGCGCCTGCCCAAGCGTCCGATCCGCTACCGCCTGATCTTCGGCATTGGCGCCCTTGGAGATTTCGAATAGGCGATCCAGCTTCTTCTTCCCAACCTCCTGTCACGAACAGAGGAACGAAAAATTGACACACAAGAACAATTCAAGGGTCGACTTGCAGCGTGACGTTATGAACGCACGGGAGCGCGAAAAATGGTCTTCAGCGCCGAAATCGGTAAGTTAGGGTCACTCTGCGAAACCACCCCAGAAATATGTCGGGATGAGAGTTTGACTGCCATTGTCGTTTCTGTGTGCGACTTCCCGCATTTATAATGCATGATAAAGGAAGACTTTTGACATGGTCACTCCACAGTGCGACCCTTACTCGACATAACACGACGAAGTGGTGGAACTGCAGCGTCACCATTGCCATAGATAGAACTACCACTTACAGATATTTCCGGGAACTTTTTACACTCGTCCCAATTTGGAAGAAGGTCGGCCCCCCGAAGCAGAATGACGTTCGTTCCCCCGTACCCAGTATGGAATTGTTCCATAAGGGATGAGAAAAGTTTAGCCGCCGCGGCACTGTCCTTCGCGTTCTCAGACGCTGCCCCCCCTTCACACATTAGTTTCTTAACATGTGTCACACCGGGCGTCCATTCCCCCTCCAATTGCTTGAAAGACTTTAAACCCTTGAAATAGTGGTTTCCGTCGACCACCGCATATCGAAGAACGAGATATTCGCCATCAGGATGTTCTTCGTGAAATCTTGGGTCGAATGCCTTTAAGGAGGCCTGGCTTATTAGGCTGAAGACCTCCCTTGGTTGAAAATCAAAGGGCAGAACGTCGTCTTGTTCCCCGACTCGTGCATAGGTCCGGAACTCAACACCTCTCTTGAGGAAAGAAGCGGTGGACTTGGTTCCAAGATACTTCTCAATCTCCTTGTCGGACAAGGGGCGAAAGTAACGCGAGCCCACGAACTCCGCGTCAGTCCTAGCGCCATGGCATTTTTTCAGCCAATCCCGGTAAGGGCCGGTGGACGTGATGTGTTTGGCGAAGAGGCTTGGCTTGGTTTCCGCAAGCGCTTGAAAGGCGAACTGCCACACAGGGATGCACACCTTAAAATGCAAACTGTTTGTCTTTGCATTCAGCAAGATGCGCCCGTTCTCCCTGAACACCTCATCGCTTAGCAACCGCTGCCTCATGTTGTCAGGCAAAATCAGCCCGTTGACGGTGTGAATGCGCATGCTATTGCAACCGGTATCGATGAAGTCACTCGGTCGAATCCAACGGGATTCCCGCACAGCATTCGCGTCCCGAATGGCTTTGTCCCTGATCTCCTTCTCGGAGTCCACGGTCGTTGCCATCTTCCAATCTTTGATGATCGGCTCCTTGTCCACCTTTCCACTACTCGTCAGGATCCCCTCCTTGAAGAGCTTTGAAAGTGCTTTCAGAAGCTCAAGAAAAGGGGAGAAGGTAGGCCACTTTAATATATCCGACGCCGGCGCCTTGCCCCTGGCTTCGACGTAGTTAAGCATCTCCTTGACGAGTGCAAAAACGGCATCATTGCCGGCCAACCTTCCGTCACCGTCTCCTTCCCCCTCGGCACCCTGAACGAAGGCATTGACGAACATGAGACAAGAAAGCAATAAATAATTTAACGTATGCATATAGTCCGCGAGCGTAGGAAAATCTCAGAGTAGGGTGCTAAGAACACAGAAGGTAAAAAGGGTCACTCCACGGAGCTACCCCTCTGAATCTAAATCACCAAAAACGCACCGCTTCCTTTTCTCCCGCCTTCTTCCCCTTCTTTCCTTTTCCGCCTTTCTCCCCCTCGCCACCCTGGAGGAAGACATTGACGAAGATGAGACAGGAAAACAATAAATAGTTTAACGTTTGCAAATAGTCGGCGTGCAGACAAAAAATACCGAATAGGGTGCAAAGCACGGAGAAGGTAAAAAGCTTCACTCCACAGAGCTACCCCTCTAAATCTACAATTCCGCAAAAAACGCACCTCTTCCTTTTCTCCCGCCTTCTTCCCCTTCTTTCCCTTCCCGCCCTTCTCCCCCCCGGCCGCGTCATCCTCCCCCTTATCCTTCCCCTTCTCCTTTTTATCCGCATCCCTCTTCTTTTTGGAATCTTTTGCCTGACCCTCAAGCAGCTTCGCCCGTTCACGATCCCTTCTCTTGAGATCCCACTTCATGAACTTGATGACCTTGTCCACCTTCGCCTCCGTGTACGCCTTTGGTTTCCACTTGAACTTTTCGGTGCCCTTGGACTTGACTTGGTTGACAAAATCATAGGCCAGGTCACCGTTGAAGGTGTCGGCGCCTTGCATTGCGAAATCGGCCGCCGCCTCAACGCGTAGTTGGGTGAGATACTTGCGAAACTCCCCGGCACCCATCGTAACATCCTTAGGGGGATTGCCTAGGATGAGTTCGCCAATATCACAGGCAGTCTGCACCTTCTTCTTCTGGCAATAAGCTTTAGGTAAGCTGCTTGGAGTGTCGTCGTCGCCTTTTTTTAGCCTGCTGGAAGGTATACCAACAACACACAACATACACATGAAGCGAAATGTATTAAGAAGAATAATCTGCACTCTGGCATCCTAGCTCTGCAGCGCGACCTTCAGCGTTATAAACTTAAAAAACATTGCACAAACCTTTGCCTTCCCCTTCCCCTTCGGAGTTGGCTCGGGCTCATTTTCTTCCTCCTCCTCCTCCTCCTCGTGCTCCTCCTCCTCTTCCTCCTCGTCCACCTCCTGCTCCTTCTCCTCCTCTTCCTTCTCGTCCACCTCCTGCATGAAAAAAAAAAATAATAATTCAGACGATGACATAAAAAAAACGAGCATTAATTTTTGCAACGTTGCTCTGCGGAGCGACCCCAACCCTAAGCTTGAACAGTAAAATGAAACAAATTTCCTACCTCTACGTTCTCCGTCCCCATCCCTTCGACCTCTTCAAAAGGTTGATCGTCATCCTGCAAGACGAAACGTGCGTTCAGATAAATATACAAAGTCAGTCAAAACAGGAACTATTTCTTGAATATCCTATCTTCACAAATCGACCCCGAACCTTTAGCGGCATTTGCTTACCTCCGGTTTCCACGCTGAAGGACTTTGTCCCTCAAAACATGGAATGTCACCCTCCTGGCGGGAAGTAGAGCAAGAAATGCGTTCATCGTTAGTAACAATTTTCAACAAAAGAAATACACAACACTAATCTAAACGGACTGAATAAAAATGTACACAAATGTCAATAATTACCTCAATGTCAAATCTCCACTCCCGCAACACTTGTCCGATCGGCCACATCTCAGATGGAGTTGTGTGGCTCAGTTCGTTTTCGAAAAACGTCCGAAGAAAAAACAAGTGAGATAGCATGTCCTGACTCCATGATTTCTCGTTTATGTTCGCCGTCACTAACGACAGGCAGTCGTCGATCCCCTTGTACTCAAGCCATGCGACAACCTCCTTTCGTGGGGGCTCATACTGTCCGGCCATGTCGAACTCCCCACTCTGACGAAAACGCAGGATCTCATCCTCGCACAACTGAAGAAACAATTCAACAGCTCGACTCGGAAGAATAGGGTCTGGGTTCACCCTAAACTGCGCCATCCACACTGAATACGACGAAAGGAAGTGCGATCTAACCCCATCCAAATCTTCAATCACTTCCGAACCAGCCCTGAACAACTCGGGAGATACCGAGTGGTCCATGGCGATCAGAAAGTCGCCGAAGACATCCCAGTCGAACTGTGCAGCCTTGAACCCTTTCTTCAAGAGCAGATTGACATCCGTTTCCGTCAGCGGGGAGGTGTCCCAATCCTCACCTGTCTTCCCCTGCTCTAGGACCTGGTACATTTCCCACCTGCAGACAGATATGATGATGTCAAAATACTCGTGTGACAATGGGTGCTGTCTCGTGTCCTTGCAGTACTGTTTGGTCGCACAAGACAGCTTGATCCAGACGAGCAGGCTTCGAGGAACATAAGCTGTAACATCCACTGCGTCGGGTATATTCGACCCGCACTCGGTAACAAGCAACTCGAAGGTGTCGAAGAGAGATGCCATTTCTTCCCCTTCACCTTTTGCCTCTAAGGCTCCGCCCCATGACTTCGAACAAAAAGGCACGAAGACCAGATTCACTCCAAGGGTTCATTATCTCATCAGGCCTGGCCATATCATGTATTACTTCCATCCTCTCATGCCAGACACCGTCATCGATCGCAACTTCGATCTCCTTCGACACAAAGGTGCTCAAGAACGACTTGGCGTCATCGTTCAGATGTTTTTCGTAAGTCGTCAACCATGACTTCCAAGTTTCCAAGCCCCTCAACTGGATCGGCTGCACACAGGTCCACAAAACGAAACAAAAGCATAATCGGAAAAAAAGTTTAGGGTCACTCTGCGAAGTGACCCTTCATAAAAAAATCTCAAACAGAACGAACGACTAACTGACATGCACTATGAAGCGGCGAAAAAATTATTAGCTCACCCGCAATTTCTCCTCCCCACTCCCAACCTCGGCGTTCCCCTGAGACTCTGTCTCATCTCCCCCTTTCTTCCTCTGGATGCAGCAAGACAGAGGAAAGCATACTCGTTGAAAAAGTTTAGGGTCACTCTGCGAAATGACCCTCCATAAATTAATCACACATGCAAAGGAAACGGCAACTCAGAAATGATGGACAAATGAACAAAGAACAAAGGCGAAAAACACAGGATTACTTATCGCTCACCTCCGTTGTTGTCCCGCTCTTCTTGGGATCCTCTGACTTCTTTTCGTCTGCCCCCCGCTTCCTCTGAAATCAAAACAACAGGGAAAAGCATACTTGTTGGTTCAGGTTAGGGTCACTCTGCGAAATGACCCATTCATGGTCAGACGAGCTTAGCAGAGATAAGGAATAACGAAACCGTTAAAAAAAACACGCACACTAATGGGGGTAAAAACTGTTTCTCACCTGAGACGGCTCCGTACCCTCCTTCTCCGAGACCCCCGCGGTCTTCCCATCCACCTCCGTCGACTTTTCTGCAGCCTGCGCCTTCCTGCGCTCCTCCTCAAGTTTGGCTTGGTATTTCAGGCGTGCCGCCACACCCGCCTCCATCATCCTCTTCCCCTCCTCCTGCACCTTCCTCTTCGCCTTTGCCTCCTCGTCCTTCTTTTTCCTTTCCTCATTCGCCTTTCTCTCCTTTTCGTCCCGCTCCCACGACGCCCTCCTCTTCCTGCGCTCCGCCTCCTCCATCTCCGCAGCTTCCATTTCTGCCTGCTTCGCCTCTCGCTCTGCCCTTTCCTTCTTCACCCATTCCCTCTGCTCCCTTTCCAGGAGCTCCTGGGCGGCCTTCCGTTCCTTGTCCTTTTTCTCCAGATTCACCAGATCTTCGGCGTGCTGCGTTGCCTGATCCAGATAAGAAGTCAGAAGTGCCATGCGGTCATTCCTTCTCTTTCTTTCCTCCTCCGGAAGATCCTCCAGTGGCCTTGGGTCTGCCTTGTCCCTGTCCTCCATGCTGATCAGGAGGTCAATGTTCTTCTGCAGATCACGCAGGAACCGCTCATGGTCATCCTCCTTCTCCTCCCATTCCGCTCTTGCTTTCTTTCTTGCCTGTGGGGAGCGGCTCCTCGGAGGTGAGTTTGACGACCGGCGCTTGGGTGGCGACCGGCGCTTGGGCGGAGACTTCCGACCTGGAGACTTTGCAGGCGACTTGGGCGGTGATCGGGACTTGGAGGTCGCCCCCTTCTTTGGAGGGGAGCTTTGGGGAGACGCGGGCTGCGAGCTGGGCTGTGAGGTCGAGGCCTCGGGTAGGGACCTTGAAGGAGACCTGGGCGACGTGCTGACCTTCGAGGTCGAAGCCTCGTGGTGGGACCTTAGCCCCTAAATGGTCTGGCTGCCGATTTTCCGCCTAAAACTGAGTTACAGCCGACACGTCGGCCCCTTCTCGGGGGACCAAATGCCGCGAAAACTATTGAGAATTAGGAAAAGTTTAGCTGAGAAGATCGAAAGTTTATAATTTTCCTCACAGCATGGTACTAGGGTTTGCATACTTCTGACAAAGTTATAGAGGTGTTCTGGCCGGTCAAAGTACTAGGGGTCAGGGTACTTTTTCACGTACAACGTGCATTCCGGAAAACGACGACCTGGCCATGGCGGCTTGCGCCCACGCATGGCATTTACGTTTTCGTTAGAATTTTCTGACCAAACTCAGGAAATTGATTTTATACGTCCTAAAGATGATACAGGCCAATTTTTGGTTCGCGGGAATGCCATTTGATAGGTGTCGGCAGCGTTCTTGCTGGAAAAAACTGCGATCAGGCCGGACGATAGAAACGTTGACAGCAATAACTTTACGGCGTATTTTAAAGGATATCTTGGTTTCTTTGTACTTGTTATGATACATAGTAGTCGTAAACGTGCAAGGGTGGCCAGAAATCGCCGAATCCAGCGACCATGCTGCACAACTTTGGTGTGCCGAAATGCGCCATTTTGCGGCCACCGCCTGGGCCAAGGTAACGCCATCCATGCCTGGTAAAGCTGAGTTATCGTTTTCCTATCGATGTTTGACGTTTATATATACGTTCTAGCTTGTGTAGCACATTCTTTTTGCATTATTCATGCTCTTTCTTGACCCTGGCCTGGCCCCTTTCTAAAACACCCTTCTTAGATGCTTCCCTCAGTCAGTTGACCTGCCACAGGGTGATGGTGAAAAGTTTTAGAGGCTGTATGGGTTTGAATACCTCCATATATGTTTGTTATACATTTCCCACACACATATTGCATGAGTGTGAGGCAGTTGGCTGGTCTCTGTGGCATCATCAAGCATGTAACCGGTGAGTAGAAGCTTCCCATTGTCAGCATGTGCCACCAGGTGTGCTGGCCATCACCTGGCAAGCTATAGCAGCTTAGGCCTAGTTTATCCTTGCTAGGGCAAGCTGAAATAGGCTTAAAATCACTAGTTTGTTGGTGGCTGCCTCCTAGAATGCATGCCTTGCGTAGGGTATCCGTACCACGCTACCTACGTGCATGGACAAGGTGGCACCTGCACATAGGTGCCATGTAAGGGCAGTGTGATGATGCAGTTATGTTTCCCCATCATTGTGGAAGGGAAATGTATTGTGTGGCATGGTTGGGGGCCATATTAGTAGGTATTAGTAGGTAGTATGCCCACTCCTAACCCCTTGGTTGCTTTTTACCAACGGTACCCCTATGGGCTGTACTGGGTGTAACTGCTGGTATACCCACCCAAATGATGACCCCAATGGCTCAAACTGTTCAGCAACTAATTGTTTATCATCCCTGAAGTGGTAGGTGCCTAGCTCTTACAACATAATTCAAAATGCACATTCTACCAAAAATGAAAACGCTCGTCTTGACCCCCCTGACTTTGACGGCAGTTATACATGGCCTACCCTGCATATATGTAAGGTTGTGATATACCAACCCGAAGGGCAACTCATGGACATGCTTGGCCCCCAAGGACAGCCATTGGATATGGGTGGGTTGGATGGCATCTGGTTTGCAAAATTGTGAAGTTACAGCCGATGCATCGGCAGTATTTCTGCCCATTTAGGGGTTAGAGGTGACTTGGGCGGCGGGCTGCCCTGCTCAGACGCCTCGTGGTGGGCCCTTGGAGAAGACTTGGGCGGCGAGCTGGGCTTCGAGGTAACCACCTCGACGGGGGCGGACCTCGGCGAGTTTGAGGTCGACTTCCCGAGGACGGGGGACTCCTTGTTGATGGCGGGCCGCTGGGGAGACTGTGGAGACACAACGGAGCTGGACCCAGCCCCGGCAGCCTGTGCCTCAGGTGCGGGCCGCTGAGGAGACTGTGGAGACACAACGGAGCTGGACCCAGCCCCGGCAGCCTGTGCCTCAGGTGCGGGCCGCTTGGGAGATTTGGAGGCCGACGCCTCCACGGAGCTTGGCCCAGCCCCGGCCGCAAGCATTGTTGACAGAGGAGGAAACTCCTCTACGCCCTTGGGCGGAGAGGCGGGTGGCGTACTATACTTAGGAGACTCGCTCGTCGACTTGACCTTGTCGACATACGTGGCCCTCTCCACCTCTTTTCCCTTCTGAAGCAAGGAGGCCCTCTCCTGCTCCTCCTTTTCCTTCTGAAGCTGAACTTCTCTCTCCTTCTCTTGTTCCTTCTGCGGCAAATAAGGAAAAACAAATAGACCAATGTCGGATGAAGAAAGTGTAAATTCGCATCAGCCTGAGGGGTGGCGCTGCAGCGCTACCCTAAGAAGAAACAAGGATGAAATCCCATTCAGGTTTGGGAAAAAAAAAATCGAAGATGTAACTTTTATAAACGTATCTGGAAAGGGTGACTCGGCAGCGCGACCTTACAACATGAATGTGATTGAATAACGTATCTTGGAAAGGTCACTCGGACGCGCTACCCTACAAACAAAATGTTATTGAATAACGTATCTGGAAAGGGTGACTCTGCAACGCGACCCTACAACCAAAATGTGATTGAATAACGTATCTTGGAAAGGTGACTCTGCAGCGCTACCCTACAAACAAAATGTTATTGAATAACGTATCTTGGAAAGGGTGACTCTGCATCGCGACCCTACAACCAAAATGTGATTGAATAACGTATCTTGGAAAGGTGACTCTGCAGCGCGACCCTACAAACAAAATGTTATTGAATAACGTATCTTGGAAAGGTGACTCTGCAGCGCGACCCTACCAACAAAATGTTATTGAATAACGCATCTTGGAAAGGTGACTCTGCAGCGCGACCCTACCAACAAAATGTTATTGAATAACGCATCTTGGAAAGGTGACTCTGCAGCGCGACCCTACAAACACTGAATGGAAGTTTGCATTGTGAGGGGGTCACTCTGCAGCGCGACCTTACAAACAAAGACTGCGACATTGCGCAAGGGTAGGGGTCACTCTGCAGAGCGACCCTACCCAAAAACAATACTAACCACTCCCCAAAAAAATCACGCATGGATGGTGGTGGTGGGTGGCTGGCATGCATGGATGGTGGTGGTGGGTGGCTGGCACGCATGGATGGTGGTGGTGGGTGGCTGGCACGCATGGATGATGGTGGTGGGTGGCTGGCATGCATGGATGGTGGTGGTGGTTGGCTGGCATGCATGGATGGTGGTGGTGGGTGGCTGGCATGCATGGATGGTGGTGGTGGGGTGCTGGCACGCATGGATGGTGGTGGTGGTTGGCTGGCATGCATGGATGGTGGTGGTGGGTGGCTGGCATGCATGGATGGTGGTGGTGGGGTGCTGGCACGCATGGATGGTGGTGGTGGGTGGCTGGCATGCATGGATGGTGGTGGTGGGGTGCTGGCACGCATGGATGGTGGTGGTGGGGTGCTGGCATGCATGGATGATGGTGGTGGGGTGCTGGCATGCATGGATGGTGGTGGTGGGGTGCTGGCACGCATGGATGGTGGTGGTGGGGTGCTGGCATGCATGGATGATGGTGGTGGGGTGCTGGCATGCATGGATGGTGGTGGTGGGTGGCTGGCATGCATGGATGGTGGTGGTGGGTGGCTGGCATGCATGGATGGTGGTGGTGGGGTGCTGGCACGCATGGATGGTGGTGGTGGGGTGCTGGCACGCATGGATGGTGGTGGTGGGTGGCTGGCATGCATGGATGGTGGTGGTGGGGTGCTGGCACGCATGGATGGTGGTGGTGGGGTGCTGGCATGCATGGATGGTGGTGGTGGGTGCTGGCATGCATGGATGGTGGTGGTGGGGTGCTGGCATGCATGGATGGTGGTGGTGGTGGCTGGCATGCATGGATGGTGGTGGTGGGTGGCTGGCATGCATGGATGGTGGTGGTGGGTGCTGGCACGCATGGATGGTGGTGGTGGGTGGCTGGCATGCATGGATGGTGGTGGTGGGGTGCTGGCACGCATGGATGGTGGTGGTGGGTGGCTGGCATGCATGGATGGTGGTGGTGGGGTGCTGGCACGCATGGATGGTGGTGGTGGGGTGCTGGCATGCATGGATGATGGTGGTGGGGTGCTGGCATGCATGGATGGTGGTGGTGGGGTGCTGGCACGCATGGATGGTGGTGGTGGGTGGCTGGCATGCATGGATGGTGGTGGTGGGTGGCTGGCACGCATGGATGGTGGTGGTGGGGTGCTGGCATGCATGGATGATGGTGGTGGGGTGCTGGCATGCATGGATGGTGGTGGTGGGGTGCTGGCACGCATGGATGGTGGTGGTGGGTGGCTGGCATGCATGGATGGTGGTGGTGGGGTGCTGGCACGCATGGATGGTGGTGGTGGGGTGCTGGCATGCATGGATGGTGGTGGTGGGGTGCTGGCATGCATGGATGATGGTGGTGGGGTGCTGGCATGCATGGATGGTGGTGGTGGGTGGCTGGCATGCATGGATGGTGGTGGTGGGTGGCTGGCATGCATGGATGGTGGTGGTGGGGTGCTGGCACGCATGGATGGTGGTGGTGGGGTGCTGGCATGCATGGATGGTGGTGGTGGGTGCTGGCACGCATGGATGGTGGTGGTGGGTGCTGGCATGCATGGATGATGGTGGTGGGGTGCTGGCATGCATGGATGGTGGTGGTGGGGTGCTGGCACGCATGGATGGTGGTGGTGGGGTGCTGGCATGCATGGATGATGGTGGTGGGGTGCTGGCATGCATGGATGGTGGTGGTGGGTGGCTGGCATGCATGGATGGTGGTGGTGGGTGGCTGGCATGCATGGATGGTGGTGGTGGGGTGCTGGCACGCATGGATGGTGGTGGTGGGGTGCTGGCACGCATGGATGGTGGTGGTGGGTGGCTGGCATGCATGGATGGTGGTGGTGGGGTGCTGGCACGCATGGATGGTGGTGGTGGGTGCTGGCACGCATGGATGGTGGTGGTGGGTGGCTGGCATGCATGGATGGTGGTGGTGGGGTGCTGGCACGCATGGATGGTGGTGGTGGGGTGCTGGCATGCATGGATGGTGGTGGTGGGTGCTGGCATGCATGGATGGTGGTGGTGGGTGGCTGGCACGCATGGATGGTGGTGGTGGGTGCTGGCATGCATGGATGGTGGTGGTGGGTGGCTGGCACGCATGGATGGTGGTGGTGGGTGGCTGGCACGCATGGATGGTGGTGGTGGGGTGCTGGCATGCATGGATGATGGTGGTGGGGTGCTGGCATGCATGGATGGTGGTGGTGGGTGGCTGGCACGCATGGATGGTGGTGGTGGGTGGCTGGCACGCATGGATGATGGTGGTGGGGTGCTGGCATGCATGGATGGTGGTGGTGGACATATCGCTGGCTGAGGACCAACACGAAAAAAGAAGCCATATCGCTGGCTGAGGACCAACACGAAAAAAGAAAACATATCGCTGGCTGACGACCAACACGAAAAAAGAAAACATATCGCTGGCTGACGACCAACACGAAAAAAGAAAACATTTAGCTGGCTTAGGACCAACACGAAAAAAGAAAACATTTAGCTGGCAGAGGACCAATACGAAAAAATACTCTGGTCGCTCGCTGAGGACCAACCCTTAAAAAGAAGCCGTGTCGCTGGCTGAGGACCAACACGAAAAAAGAAAACATATTGCTGGCTGAGGACCAACCCTAAAAAAGAAGGCATATCGCTGGCTGAGGACCAACACGAAAAAAGAAGCCATGTCGCTGGCTGAGGACCAACCCTTAAAAAGAAGGCATATCGCTGGCCGAGAACCAACCAGAAAAAAGAAGTCATGTCGCTGGCTGAGGACCAACACGAAAAAACAAGCCATATCGCTGGCTGAGGACTACAAAAGGGCATCATAGACGCCACCCTGCTCGCGCGAGTAAGTAGGGGTTCGTTGCACATTTACCTGCACGCATAAATCAGGAAGGGGGAAAAACGGCATTGAACAGGACCACGATTAGAATTGGGCTAGCTATAAACTAACCGGACCATTTGAAGGCATAGCAACAAACATCACGCTCGACATCAAAAAAGACTGCGCTGTTGATGCACCTTTTTCATTATGGCGGCGAGTTGAGGCGGCAGATTCCTCACCATCTTCAGCTAGGCAGCGATGATTATTACAGAAAACAGCTATGGCGGCAGCAGTGGTGGTGCGGTTTTCGAAACCCAACAGCTGTTGTGACCGATCGTCCGTGGAGCGACCCCTGTCAACGGCCCAGCGTAACCGGCGTTCAGGACGGAAAACGTGGCATGCTCGCCATTCGGCCAACGAGGCGAAACGCGGCGCTAGATTATTCTTATTGACAAACCGCGCATGCGGATTGGACGACTCACAATGTGACGTAATCCAAGCGTCGGTCTTCACGGTCCCGCAGGTATAAAAAGGAACAACACGCAGCCAATTTGACGCTACAATCGGGATGTTTGGATTCGGGCGTCACCATGCTGCCGTGGATAACGACGTCCGCGGTTCGATTCTAGCGTGAGCCCGGTGCTTTTTTGCACGTCGTCTGAGAGATCATCTGTCATATTACCACCAGTCGTCACTCTGCAAAGCGACGTGCCTACTGCCACGTGGTATGGCAAAAATTTCGAATGCAGAACTTTTGGGGTATACAAATAAATATATTAATGAATCGGGTATAGTAAATGTATGGGGATATATACTAACATGCTAGCCAATATATTTATACTTTCTGCTGTCCATATGCTTATTATTATGATTATTGTTATGAATATGATATATGTTCTTTCTAATATTTGTTAAATATATTTTCCTATTTACTGCTAACTTACTGTACTAGTTTTTTATATAAATGACTAGTACTAGATAGATTAATGCCATGAATACAAATTTAAAATATAGATTAAATTTTATGACAATATTACATATATTTATGGACATCACTCTTTTTTTCATACAATAAGTAGAAAATATTTAGTATTAGAGATAGCTAGTCTGTCCAGTTCATATTTCTTCTATCTAAACAATAATGATTGTAATAGAAATAGTACTAAATACTAATTAAAACTATATAAATACCAATAAATACTTTCCATATTTCTGCTACATAATTAAACAATAATGATTAAAACAATTATGTTCAATATTCAATTTCATTTAGTAGAATCTTAAATAATTCCATGAATTAATTCACGTATTTTCCTGTCTTGGTGTGATCATCCAGGTACCTCGGCAACGACACGACACGCCTGAAAAATGAGCCGGGAAGGTGTGTTTCCAATGATGCAAATCTTGGTCGCGCTGCAGCGCGACCTCTTCTCAGTTCCATACGAAAAGGCCTTAAAACTTGTGTGTAACTTCGCAAGGGTCGCGCTGCAGAGCTACCAAAAATTTCATGAAGTTTGACTTTCTCTATATTTGCTTCGCAATTGAGATTCTTTTGTATCTGCGAAGAAGGTGGGGTCATTTCGCGGAGTGACCCTGCTAATATGTTAATTTCCGTGAATTTCTTTTTGTTTCTGCAGCACGGGAACGGGTGTTTCTTTCGCCAACCTCCTCCTCCTTGCGTGGCGGCTTTGCTAATCGACTCAATGCCCACAACTTGAGCATCGGGACACCGACGCCCCTTGCAGCGGATCTGAAAAACAGCTCGAAACGAAATTTCGGGAATGAGAACCGCAGCACCTCGCCCGCCGTCAGGAAGCCAGCGAAAAGGCCTGGCCAGTACGCCGAGAAGAAGTCTGTTGTGGGGACTCATCTTGCTGATGAGGCGTACAACGTAGTTCATCACATGAGGAATGAATCTACCAAGCGGGCCTCTTTTGAGGAGATTGTTGATGGCTTCAATAAGAGGGCTGACGAGCTCAAGGCGGAGCATTTTGACATTCCGGTGGCCAAGCTTTTTGATGAGCAGCGGCTTGCACAACTGTCGAGGTCTTGGGTGGCTCGGCTGATCGCCCTTTTTGACGACCTGTCGAAATCCGACCATGACAGAGACGTCAAGATCATTTTGGTGTCAACTCTTTTTTGTGGGGACGACATCGAGAAGGAGTTTTCGGCGGCAGAGTTGGAGAGAATGACGGGTGTCCCCGCGAAGACCATTCTCAAAGTTCGGGCGATCAGAAAGCAACAGAAGATGGAGTTCCTGACGCGTGCGCTGGCGCGAAAGAAGAGGAAGTTGCCCCAATTTGTAATCGAGTCGATCGCGCAGGCTTGGACTGATGAGGAGAACTCGCGCGCTTCGCCCCAAGAGAGGGATACCATAAAGACGCACGAACGAGTTGGCAATCGTGCGATTTTGGTTGGTGTCCAAGGGGCCTACTTCTACCTCACCTCGAAG
Source organism: Mesostigma viride (assembly GCA_009746045.1). Classification (NCBI taxonomy): domain Eukaryota; kingdom Viridiplantae; phylum Streptophyta; class Mesostigmatophyceae; order Mesostigmatales; family Mesostigmataceae; genus Mesostigma; species Mesostigma viride. The sequence continues at coordinate 2,593,993 of RPFO01000102.1, read as the reverse complement.
GAGGACATATATCTCAAGTTTTTAGCGGAGCACACGTACTGGGACAAGAAAAGTCCGCAGTATGAGAAGGATGTCGGCATCCATGTCGGATATACGACTTTCTGCAAGTACGCCCCCAAAACCGTCAAGGGGAAGTGGAAGGAGAGAAACGTGTGCGCCTGTGAGACGCATACGGTCATGCAGTCGAAGGTAGCGGCATGGACTAGGTACTGCAAGGCGAAGCACGGCAAGAACTGCAAGTGCGGCGACGAGTGTGAGGGATGTTTAAGGGCGAGATTGCCTGACGGCACGTGCGGGATGTTCGAAAGCCTGCACACGACCGAATGGGTGAAGCACTTCCATTGCCGTGTGGCGGAGGCGGATGGGGGTAGTGAGCTGGGGGGTGGGGCAAACTCGGCGAGAAACGAAGAGGAGGAAGGGGACAATAATGTGACGGAAGATGAATGGCAGGGGCAAGACCTTGACGATCTTGAAATAAATGAGAGGATCGTGGAGGATGAGGAAGGGGTGCCAAGGGTAGGGGACCCATCCATGGAGGAGGGGTCTGTCTTTCGCATTCTGAAGAGGGCATGTATGGAGAACTCGTGTCCCGAGTCCCGGTGTGGCATCAAAGACTGGGTGTTGTGTGACCGGGACAAGAATTCAACAGAACTACTAAATTGGTTCAGATACGTGAAGAAGGAGGTAGTGGTTTCCCGACCGGCAGGGGAGGTAAGCGTGTTTGGATTTTGTGACGCAATTATTTCGCAGCGTCATTCTGCAGCGCGATGTTAATTTAAAGGCTTTTCTGATACTTTATGAATATGTTACTTGCAAATTTACTTCATCCCTTGGTTAAAACAGGACGCGACCGATCGGCGGGTCCCGGAGAAGGTCAAGCGGCCCGTACAGGAAACGATGAGGTCAACGCCCGCGCAGCTGAGGCTGGCGATTATCGAGAGTTGGGAGGACTTTACCAACCACTGCTTTACGTCATGGTGGCAGTCGGCAACGATCAAGGACCGGGAGAGGAACATGACTGAGGGGGATGTGCTCGTGCATGGAGATTGGGCCGAGAATTACGAGAACAACAACTACGTCCAACTGCAGTCGCAGTACTTTCACAAGACGAGCTTTGTCCTCATGCCCATGATCGTGCGATATTTGCACAATGGTGCGATGGCAAAGCGAACGTTCTTTTTTCTCGGGGAAGCCAAGATGAAGCGGGGAGAGCGGGCGCTCGTCTACGCGCTGAGGACAATCATGGAAACCCTGCGCGGACTTGGTGTGGGGGTGAAGAGGATGTTCATGTGCTCTGACAACTGCTCATCCCAGTTCAAGTCCAAGTACGTGGTTAACGCCGTCTTCCGCCTCCTCATGCAGGATCCCGACTTGGAATCCTTCGAGTACCACTACTTGGGTGAGCAGCACGGGAAGGGGGAGGTGGATGGTCAGGGAGCGAAGTTCAAGTGCATTGTGAGGAACATGCAATGCATTCCTGAGAACCAGGGCATCGTTACAGGGCGCCAGATCGTCAAGTACATGCGGGACAGCTGGGAAGGAGGCAAAACCACGAGCAGGGAGTCGGCCCGCGCTCGGGCAGAGGGCGTCCACCGTCATTTCTTTCATTTTCCTGAGGTGCGAAACTCAATTTTTCTTGAACTTGATTGAGGTATCTCTGCAGAGTGACCTTTTGCCCATTTGCATTTTATTATTTGATAATGCTAAAAGAACTGGTATGAATTAGCGTCTTATATAGTGAAAAATGCATGCAAAGCACTTTCAAAGGGGTATCTCTGCAGAGTGACCCTTCATGTGTACTTGATCTATTGACACATACCAACTTTCCGTTTCTGACATTCTCCCTCATTGCAGGACCTCGACTCCGGCGCCCGTATGATACCGACGCGTGTCGAGGCCATCAAGCAAGCGCACTGGTGGCGCCTGGACAAGTCTGACCCGGGGCTCCTGATGATGAGGCGTTTTTCGTGCTACTGCCCAGCCTGCCTAGCTAACAGGTGGGAGGAGTGCCGGACCGAGTGGACACATATCGAGGAATTTAACGATGAGGGCCAAACGATGAAAACTTTCCGCCTGATGCCGCCAACGCAGCCCATACCTCCGGTTCGCCAGCTGACGCGGGCGGAACTGCTGAAGGATCAAAGGGATGCCATTGGCAGGCAGATGCGCATGTATGATTACATCGCAGTTCCGTCAGACAGAGAGGACGTGAACCACAATTCCGCCCACCCTTTTTGGGTGATGCAGGTGGTGAGGGAGGCCTCAGTGCTGGAGAAGGAGGAGGTTAGGTGGGTTGAGGGACAAAACGGACGGCAGAAGGAGATTTTCTTGCCCGGCCACGCCGTTCTGGCGGTTCGGCTGTGGAAGCGAGATATGCATGACCCCCTGCATTTTACTCTGGATTTGGCTGATTGGCCGGAGTCCCGCCCAGCCGACCTGGTCGATTGCTATCTGTGCATCTCCGCTGCTCTTCCGCTCCAGTGCATGGTCCTTGGCAACCAAAGGCAAGCCTACGTTGATATGAGCAAGGAGCTTGACGCGTGGCTAACCGCTCTTGTACGCAACCAGCAAGCCCCGGAGGGGCTGCCACCGGCTTAAACTTTCGGGGACGCTCCGCAGCGCCACCCCTACGGATCTTTAAGCCTGGGCTTTATTCGCCTACGGTTGGGACAGTGTTTATTCGTGTTTATATATTTTTGGAGAACATTTTTTTGTTTTTTCATATGTTACATTAGATGACAAGTGGCTGGGAACATTGTTAGCCTCGGTAGTGACAAATTTTAGTATATTTCCGTGTCGAAATGGCGAGTATTTTATTTAACTTGTACAATAATTATTTCGAATTACAAATTTATAATTTGGTTTGACCTAAAAATCATGTCGTCACTCAAATATAGTAGTTGCTGTGTAGGACTTTCCGTCTGCAAATTGGTTCGTACTAATTTCGAATGTCACAACAATGTTACTGTACTAAGGCCTCTTTGGTAGATGTCTTAAAACACAAATTCGCTCCGGAAGTGCCAAAGTACCTTGCTTGTAACCGGACTAGTTACGAATTGTGATTGGAAGGTTGTCCCCTACAACCACAAGGAATAGAGGGGACGCTCCGCAGCGCCACCCATACGACAGTCCGGACCGGGCTTTGCTGAAATAATTTTCTCACTCGCAACTTAGCCATCAAACTCACTTTTACGATGGAGCGCGCCGATGTTTTTGGTTCGCAGCATACATATGTGCATGTCGATAAAAAGGAGCATGCGGCCAACATGTATGTTGAAATCGACTCCCCCCCCACGACTTCCCACGCTCCCTGCGGGGACCGTTTGGAGGTTGGGGTTCAGGTGTCATTGCGTTCGGAAACGGGATGATCGACCTGATGCCCCCAGATTCAGATTTGGCGCCTGCCCCCCGTGTTCCGGGTAAGGCCAGGGTGGTGCAATGCCTCCAGAATGAGGGCACGGAAATTTCGCCCAATGTCTCGGCTGTGCGCCTCCGGGCTGAGGCCCAGCATGAGTTCTTGAATGCGGCGGAAATAGGTGGGGCCGTATGGGCCCCCAAACAATTTTCCAACGAGCCTCCAAATTTCGTGGGGGACTTGTACAAGGGAGCGTACAAGTTTCGTGACATTGAGATCGATGGATGGGGGTCATTTCTCCAGGAAAAGTGAATGCCGGTCCCATTTGGCAAATATAATCGATGATTAATTCCATGCAACATTTTGCGTTGGTCAAATGTGTAAATTTGCATTATTCATCGATTCAATAAAATTATGGGGGTGGGTATACCCACCATTTGATGGTTGAAAGTACTACTAGCTTCGTCGATTAACTCTTCTCAACATGGTCCTCTAGTCGACTAGGATTGTACCAATCCATCAGGGTATCGAGAAACTTGTTATGCCGAAACACTCCGGTCGAAAATTTCGTGCCACCTGCAGGCAATCAAAAAGCGCACGCGGACCGACGGGAAAGAGTAGTTAGTCACGAAATTAAAAAAACGACAAAAAGTGTCACACGCGGCCCGGCGGGAAAGAGTAGTTTGTTACGAAGTTAAAAAAACGACGAAAAGTGTCACACTTTTCGGAACATTCGAAGTGGGCCCGGCCTGAGGGCACGCCCAAGGACCCGGGGGATCGAGGCAGCCGGAAGAGGGGCGGGACCAAGCAGCGCGTGTGCCAGCCGCATTGGCACGAATCACACACAAGGAGACGGGGGGCATCCTCACCACTGTGGCAGACCTCGCACACAAGCGAGAGTGGCACAGGGGCGCCACGACCGCCGTCGTCCAGGTCGCCCATCTCCTGCAGGTGCGCCGCGATGCGTAAGGACCGACGCGGCGCAGGGGCGCCACTAGGCAGCGCATCCCGCGCCCGGGAGGTGCGGCGTCGTGAAGGAGGCATGGGGGAGGTGCGTAAAACAACGGAACCGGAAGCGCGGGGGGGAGAGCGAGATGCGGACGCGGGGGGTTTGGGGGGCGGCAGCCCCCCAACGCGGGGCGGCCGCGGCACCGCGGCACCTCGGCGCAGGTTTTTTCAGCTGTGCATGGAGAAAAAAACGTGTCTCAATCCAGGAACCCCCGTCGTTTCATCATGTCAGCCTAGAAAACTGGAGCGGTGGAGCCACAACTAACGGGAAAGCCGCATTCAAATTCGCCTAGCCCACGGGTCACAATTGGCCGACAGGTAGATGCAGCCAGCCCCGGGCGTGTCGCAGACAGTAATCACTACTGTAGGCCGCGGTGCCGCACCTCGGCGCAGGTTTTTTTGAGCTGTGCATGGAGAAAAAAACGTGTCTCAATCCAGGAACCCCCGTCGTTTCATCATGTCAGCCTAGAAAACTGGAGCGGTGGAGCCACAACTAACGGGAAAGCCGCATTCAAATTCGCCTAGCCCACGGGTCACAATTGGCCGACAGGTAGATGCAGCCAGCCCCGGGCGTGTCGCAGACAGTAATCACTACTGTAGGCCGCGGTGCCGCACCTTGGCGCAGGTTTTTTTGAGCTGTGCATGGAGAAAAAAACGTGTCTCAATCCAGGAACCCCCGTCGTTTCATCATGTCAGCCTAGAAAACTGGAGCGGTGGAGCCACAACTAACGGGAAAGCCGCATTCAAATTCGCCTAGCCCACGGGTCACAATTGGCCGACAGGTAGATGCAGCCAGCCCCGGGCGTGTCGCAGACAGTAATCACTACTGTAGGCCGCGGTGCCGCACCTCGGCGCAGGTTTTTTCAGCTGTGCATGGAGAAAAAAACGTGTCTCAATCCAGGAACCCCCGTCGTTTCATCATGTCAGCCTAGAAAACTGGAGCGGTGGAGCCACAACTAACGGGAAAGCCGCATTCAAATTCGCCTAGCCCACGGGTCACAATTGGCCGACAGGTAGATGCAGCCAGCCCCGGGCGTGTCGCAGACAGTAATCACTACTGTAGGCCGCGGTGCCGCACCTCGGCGCAGGTTTTTTTTGAGCTGTGCATGGAGAAAAAAACGTGTCTCAACCCAGGAACCCCCGTCGTTTCATCATGTCAGCCTAGAAAACTGGAGCGGTGGAGCCACAACTAACGGGAAAGCCGCATTCAAATTCGCCTAGCCCACGGGTCACAATTGGCCGACAGGTAGATGCAGCCAGCCCCGGGCGTGTCGCAGACAGTAATCACTACTGTAGGCCGCGGTGCCGCACCTCGGCGCAGGTTTTTTTGAGCTGTGCATGGAGAAAAAAACGTGTCTCAATCCAGGAACCCCCGTCGTTTCATCATGTCAGCCTAGAAAACTGGAGCGGTGGAGCCACAACTAACGGGAAAGCCGCATTCAAATTCGCCTAGCCCACGGGTCACAATTGGCCGACAGGTAGATGCAGCCAGCCCCGGGCGTGTCGCAGACAGTAAGCACTACTGTAGGCCGCGGTGCCGCACCTCGGCGCAGGTTTTTTCAGCTGTGCATGGAGAAAAAAACGTCATATATAATAGGGTCCCCACACCAGATGATGAATTAGCATTATTTAGCCGTGTACATGTGCGCCTATGATGGGCTCCACACGAGCTGATGCATAGCATTATTTAGTCACGCTTTGCATGCCCATATGCATGCAGGGAGTTCGATCATGGCGTGTCATCACTGTCATGGCGGTGCAGGTGCACATTGTGCACCCCGAGCAGGTGTCTGATAGTTTACATCCTCCACCTGCAGGTTCGGTATAGCCCATGGCTAGACTGTATAAAAAACCCGTATATATGCCCCTAATAATCAGGGCTATGTGTTACATATGCTCTTCAAGGTCCTGGTCCTCCCGGTGCTCACCTATTATGGCGCCGAGGCATGGACGCTCACGGACACGCTGGCCACACGGCTGAACGGCACGGTTACCAGCCTGCTCCGACTGGCCCTGAACGTAGGGTTTTCCACACCGGCATAGGTCTAAGTTAGAGTCTTTGTATCACGGTATGCCGCGCATTTCGGACGAGATAGTTAGGCAGCGTAGGATAGCATTCGTAGTATAGGACATCTTGCTCGTACCGGTCAGGTCGACACCGGCCGGACTCGGTCTGGCCGGCCCCCAGCGGCTTGGCCAACCAGGGCGGCATATCCTGACCTGGCCTAGCTGGCCCCAAGGACATTCCTTACTAGAAAGATGGGTAAACATGCCATGACCTACAGTTAACGCCAAGCGCATTGGCGTGATCCTGATTCGGCATATCTCTGCGATTCCAGCGGCACCGGAACGAGTTCATTCCGACAAGTATCAAGAAAGTTATGGCGTTCCGACTTCCCGGTCGCGCGCGAGCGCGAGCCGGCTGTTCTTCATTTCTAAGTCGGACGTGAATATTTGCCGACGACATATGGGGTCGACAGTAATTCCTGGGCTGACAGGAATTAGGTGCTGAACCTACGACGGTATTGGATTAATACGTCGTACGCAGGAAATAGGAACCTTAACCTGTGGTCTGTTGGTACCGCAGGCTTAGTCCTGGACTTCTAGGTGCAGATGCAATAGTCACTGTGGACTGTGCTCTGTGGTCACTGTGCCTGTATGGCAGACCTACTGTATAGGAACTGGGCGCTGTACAGGTAGTGAATACTGTACCGGGAGTGTTATTACTGAGCAGGCCTCCTAGGCTGCTCAGGACTAGCAAGCACAGTGCACAAGTATATAAAGAATAGGCCAGTGCCAATTGGGCATCTCTTGCGAGCCCGCCTCACGTGTGTTGCCTTGACTTGGCAAACGCGTGTACAAGCCTCAAGTGTGTGAGCGCTGTAACATTATCCAATTTAAACAAAGCTCCGTTTCCAACCATATTCACACATTGCTGCATTGCAACCATATCCTTCACATTGCGTTTCATAAGAACGTTAACTCCTACCCCCAGCAACTGCTGGCCGATCGACCTATAGTGGTCCCAGCTACGTTTGAACATCGCATTCACTCCCTAGCTAGCTCTCTTGCATGCTTGGACTGCTATGCAGAACAAGAAGAAGTGGAAGACGATTGTCCAGGCTCACACGGCAGCCCCTGTGGGCAAGCCCCCTCCCCCCAAGAGGAAGGGGCGCTTTGCTGAGTAGAATAGTAAGTAGGGTTTTCTAGATTAGATTAATAGCTTAGAGTTAGCAGTATTAAATTCGGTTTCGCGGCTTCGCCCACCTCCATCCATCCAGCAAGGGAATATGAGCTACATGATCTCCCAACGGAGTCATGTTACAATTTAATTAATTTTTTTAATGCTTCCCACGGAGCTATGTGCTTAATTAGTTATTAGTTTTAGTGCAGGGAGTTGCTCTCGATCTGCTGAGACGCCATGCCCTACCAATCGCCTAGCCATAATAATCTTGCAGGCCTTTTACAGTACTGTAGGTATGACATACTGTAGGTATGATACATCATGCATGGTCATGGTGCTCTAGCAGGTGAAATTGTGCACCCAGAGCAGGTGTAGTTTACACCCCATGGTACCCTTCAGTTGCAGGAAGTAGCCCAGAATGTATTAAAAGCCATATGCCCCTTCTCAGGGATATGTGCTACATGTACTCCCAGCGGAGATATGTCCCAATTTAATTTTAATTTAACCATACTTCTTACTTTTCTTTTAGCTCCTTCGTGTATGTGTGTATGCGTAGTTAGGTTAAATAGTGCCGGAACATTTTGCCGCCTGAGGCAAATCGCCGAATTAACTTGGGTGCTCGGAAGTGGTTCTTCCGGGCAAAATAGTGTTCCGGCCCGATTTGCCACCGGCGGCAAAAGCTTCCAGTTAACGCCAAGCGCATTGGCGTGATCCTGATTCGGCATATCTCTACGATTCCAGCGGCACCGGAACGAGCTCATTCCGACAAGTATCAAAAAAGTTTTGGCCGGCGTTCCGACTTCCCGGTCGCGCGCGAGCGCGAGCCGGCTGTTCTTCTAAGTCGTGCGTAAACTGATATGCCAACGGCATATGTGGGGTTCAGCACCTAATTCCTGTTTGCCTTGACTTGGCAAACTCGTGTCTAAGCCTCAAGTGTCTGAGTGCTGTAACATTATCCAATTTAACAAAGCTCCGTTCCAACCACATTCCGACACAATTGCTGCATTGCAACCATATCCTTATACATTGCGTTTTAAAAACGTTAACTGTTCCGGCACTATTTAACCTAACTAAAACCTGTGCACCTTGGAGGTCAGGGGTTCGAAACCTGCCAGAGACAGTTCCGGCACAATATCATTTGCGTGCCAGCAGCCCAGGCGGTTGTCTCCGGGTCTATTCGTCTCCCCTCCACGAGGCAAAGTTTTAGTCAGGTTAAATAGTGCCGGAACCTTAATTTTGCCGCCTGAGGCAAATCGGGCCAGAACACTATTTTGCCCGGAAGAACCACTTCCGAGCACCTCATTTAATTCGGCCAAATTAAATTGGGTGCTCGGAAGTGGTTCTTCCGGGCAAAATAGTGTTCCGGCCCGATTTGCCTCATGCAGGCAGCAAAAGGTTTCGGCACTATTTTACCTACATGTAACTTGCGTTCCCTCTTTTCCTTCTTAAAGTTTTGTTAGTTTTGTTTTTGCATGTTGTTAATTGTTGTTGTTGTTGTTCGTGTGTGTGTGTGTGTATGTGTGTATGTGTGTATGTGTGTGTATGTGTGTATATGTGTGTAGTATGTGTGTGTATGTGTGTGTATGTGTCAGTGTATGTGTGTGTATGTGTCAGTGTATGTGTGTGTATGTGTCAGTGTATGTGTGTGTGTGTTTTCCCTATAAACCTTTTGTTACCCTCGATCTGCGTAGTGTCCATTTACCCAGAGGCCTCAATTGAGGCCTTTTGGCTCAATTGAGGCCTTTTTCACCAAGGTCACATGGGGACGGTAATTTTGGCGGGAAGGACCGGTCCTATGGGTCGTCCGGCCCCAGTGGCGCGAATCTGGTATATGTGCTGAGCGTCCTGACCCGTTGGGGTCGACAGGGGTCGACGGTTACTGAAAGATATGTGAGGTGGAAAAGTACCTATTTTGGCCACTTTCGTGCAACCGGACGACGAATTTTCACGAATGCACGACCATGGCGGCCTCGAGTAAAATAGACCGTATGGCCACGTTCGTGCATCATTTCGACCAGTAAGGAGCTCGTTGGGTAGATAATTTATCCGTGAAGCTAGCCCGATCGCTAAATGGGTCAGAAGTCAGTTTCTAAATTCGTGGGATCGTTATTTGTGTGCTGAATGCCAGGTTAGTGAAATTCAGCTGGGGCGTAATTGGCGTTGATAGTGCGCCTGCCAGCAGGCCGGTGCTTCGATATGCTGGGAAGAGACTAGCGGAACGGCGGGGGGGGATGTTGGGGCAGCCGTGACTAAAGGGGCACTGGCTATTTTCGAGCCTTTTGGCGTGGATCCGTAGGTAGAGGAAGGGGTGTTTTTAGCTAGGAAAAACTGGGATGCGGACAATAAACGCGCGCGCGCCCCCAGCTATGGGAGCGCCATTATGCGAACAGCGCTGGTGAGGCCGCTGCAGCCGCTTTCATACGTCAATGGACGACGCATGGAGCGTCTGTCCGGCCAGATTTGCGGGCTGCATCGCTTCCGGACAACTTGAAAACGCCGAGCTTGAACAGCTTTTCTAATGCAGCCACGTTCAGCGCCAGCGCATATGCGTGCCTAGTGATCCCGGGTGTGAGGGGTGTGAAAGGTAAGTGCGTCCTGGTGGTAGTAAGGTAATGGCATCGATTTGCTTGTGATATCGTCAGTTTTTAGCTGCCTATCGGCGCCTAGTGCCGATGTGACGTAAGGCAGGTTACAGTACTTCGTGCAGTGCTCTGCGGCTGGCCCCCGCCTTATAGACGTGTTTGCTTTCCATAAGAAGCATGGCAGTTCCTGCCATGCTGGCCATGTCTCAGGCAACCCTTGCAAAGCCCGAAATCAAGCTAAGAGGTCTAGTAGGCTGTGCAAATGTTGTCCAGTTATGCTTGTATATCTTGCCATGTGCTGTTCATCTGCTGCCGCGGCAGCAAACCCCTGTCATAATATACCGTAACAACCTAGATATTGGGGCTATGTGAGTGAAGCTACGCGCTTGGAAGGTCACACCTATCATTATAATGCATGATCCTTGTGCGTGTTTGTAATAGAGGCTTTGGATTCCTCATGGTTACGTGCAATACCCATGGCAGGCTATTGCTGCCTGCAGTGCTGCGCGACAGCCCCGGCCGTGCAAGTGTGTGTGAGGGGTCCCTTGGGGAGCATGCCATGTCATGCCATGCTTACCATGTCGTGGGGGAACCAGTCGTAAGGTCCAAAAGACACGTTACATGCAGATGGAACTGAGTACTGACACCTTTTGGTCGCTTGTGTCTATTGTCATGTTGTGTTGATGGTGCCGTCGCAGCGACAACCTGTTTTATTAAATCATAATTAAATATGTATTAGGGCTATATGACTGATGTTAAGTGCTGGGAACCCCAAAACAATCATAATAATGCATGGCCTTCACTCATATTTGGAATAAAGTTTGTTGGCTCATTGTAATTACATGCAACACCCAATTTATGAAAAGGCCTCAATTGAGGCCTTTTTCCATGCAGGTAGATAGACAGTAGTGTCTCCTTCCTCCATGCAGGTCTTCCTACAGATAGCCACGCGGCTCCCGCGGCCTTCACGTCAAGTTCCTCTCAGACAACTACCCTAGTCCTTCCACGGCGTTGGATCGCCATGCGTCCAGGTATAGTTGTCTCACTTACTATGGGCTGTCTCACTTAGTATGGGCTGAACCCCTCATTGTGCCCTAGTAGATGTTTCGATAATTAACAGATAACTTTAGTTAAGTAATCATGTTTTTGTGAAAAAGCATTTCCTATGTGTCCTTAATTCAACACCACTGATATCGATCCTCCCTGAATAGAGAGGATTTGCCATGGCACCCTAGACGGCCATTAATTAATTAATTCATTCATTCATTCATTCATTCATTCATTCATTCATTCATTCATTCATTCATTCATTCATTCATTCATTCATTCATTCATTCATTCATTCATTCATTCATTCATTCATTCATTCATTCATTCATTCATTCATTCATTCATTCATTCATTCATTCATTCATTCATTCATTCATTCATTCATTCATTCATTCATTAATTAATTAGACTCGTGCTCCCGTTGGGGAGTCACGGAGCATTTATAACCCTGATCAATGGATGGATGGATGGATGGATGGATGGGTGCAAACAGTCCTACCGTTCTAATCTATCTACAACAGCTATCTACGTCTAAATTCTATATCGATCTACCAACTCAGGCCACAAATATCAGCCCTACCCTAGGGGACCTGGCTGGCGTGCTTCCCGTATGCAGACGGCCATGCATGCCACATGCACTAATTAAACTCGTGCTCCCGTTGGGGAGTCACGGAGCATTAACCCCAGGTGATCAATGGATGGATGGGTACACGCAATCCTACCGGTCTAATCTATCAAGGAGACAACCATATTATATGAAACAAGTCTAATAACAATCCTACTCTATATATCTATGGCGCCCTACTTGCCTAGCATGCTTCCCGCGTTTGCAAACATGAGGCTTCCCCACTGGAGGGGGGTCGTTGTCCTCTATGATCTGAGCCCACTAAATTGGCCTTGTCCATCATCTTTTTCCAAATCACCGAGACCCCTATAGGCCCACAATGTCTTCTACGAGCTGCTCTTTGAAGGTGCGGGCCTTGCGGCGTCTACCCTGGCTGGGCCCGGCCCATGCACCACCTCCATCCATCCAGCAAGGGAATATGTGCTATATATGATCTCCCAACGGAGTCATGTTATAATTTACTTTAATTTTTTTTTTAATGCGCCACAAACAATCCCCCGAGAAGCCCGCAAACCCCCCAGACTGGCAGCTAGGTGGGGACCTGCAAAATTTACAGCAAGCTATGGGTTACACGTCAACTGCAGGATCGATCCATGTTGCCTACACTAGGTTCAGATAGCTAGGGTTGCGTGATGTTGATATATTGCTGCATGTCCTATCCACTTGCTGATGGTCTTCACAACGTACGCCAGGTATGGCTCAGCATACCACCGGCGACCTTTAGTTAGTTCACCCTAGTTAGTTCACCCTATGCACCCGCATGCATGTCTACGGCGGTATGGCTGACGGCGGACTGGCGGAGCTCAGATCTTTTGCGTCTGAGCCCCAAATTCGGTCTGAGACCACTTGCATTCGATGCGCCTTTTATCCGCACACGCCAGTATAATCGGCCACGGCTGACACGCAGTATCCAAACAGTTACGCACGTGACAAGCAGCTATGACGACTCCAAAAGCAAAACGGGGGTCGGTAAGGGAGCTTTCCGGCTCCCAGCCCACTCCCACTTGCCATCGGACGTACCTTGCCCAGTCGACTGGGCCCGCAAACCCACCGCCAGCAAACCCACCGCCAGCAAACCCATCGCCAAGCGCCTCGCCAGAGCCCAAGAAATTCTGCTACGAAACATGCAAAGGGCGACAGTACCTAGACTACGCATGCTTTACCGTCAGCGGCTGGCTGCGCCTGACCGACGCATACTGCGCCGAGATATGCCAGTACTATGCACTGGAACACAAGCTCCGTGGGCCCGAGGGGCCCAATGATCCCCGCCGACAAGGTGGAGGAGTTCCTCGCCCTGCCAGAATTCAACCATCGCCTCGCCATCCTCTTCAGCTTCTTCAAGCTCAATGAACGCTACCTCGTCGCTCGGCTCCGCAACCCAGCCCGGCCTGCGCAGCAGGCAGCCACACCGGCCCCCTCCCTCTGCAAGGATGACATTCGAGCAGTGCTGGAGGAGCACGTGACCTGGCCGCGCTGGCCGAAAAGATGACATTGCATGATGACCACCGCGCTCAACACGGTGGAGGCCCACTGGGTCTCCAATACGGAAACCAAGGTCGCACACAAGCTACAACCTCAGCTCATCACGGCGCTGCAGACCGCGGCGCAGGCCTCCGAGGCACATGCTGGGCTCCTCTCCCGCCTCAAACAGGTGGAGGGGAAGTGCGGCGTGCTCATGAAGAAGTCTGAAGCCATCACCGCCCACACTGAGGCCCTGGCCACACAGGTCCCAAAGATAGCGGAGCAGACGGCCACCATCGCATCCCAGCCACCCCGGCAGGATGCTGGCAACCTCCCGCCGCTCTCCTATGCGGACCTACCTGCTGCGGTTAGCGACCGCCTCAACCACTGACGCCATCGCCACGAAGCTCCAGGAGCTGGAGGACCACCACCAGGCCAACCAACGGGAGGCCACCGACCGCGCTCGCCGCGAGTGCCGTGTGGTGCTGTGTCGTTTCCCCCAGAAGCCAGGTGATCGAGACGTCAACCACCCTTGCCGACGAGCTCAAGGACCAGCTTCTAATTACCCTCATCATGGGCCTTGTATGTAGGTGTTAGAGGTAGAACTGCGCGGGTGCCACCGCCTTCCCCACTCACGGGACAAGGCGGCTCCCCCACCAGTCCAGCTCACCTTCCCCTCCTGTGAGGACAAGCGGCGGTTCCTTTCTCGTCGCAAGAGGTTGCACGACCTCGCCGGCCTGGACGCTGGACGACCACCTGTCAGACCCCCGCTCAGCAGCAGCAGCAGCGATGCGACCTGCGGCCGGAATACCTCCGCCACAAGCAGGACCCGGCCCCAGAAGCCCAAGGTGTACTGGAGGGGCGGGGACCTGGTGGTTTACCACAAGATGTGGACGCCCCCTGCGGGCTAGAATAGCTTGTCACAGCCCTAGCTTGTATCCATTGGTAGTCACTGCCGCCATGGCAGCCATGCCTATAACACACGGTACACAACGTACCAGTCTTAGCCTCATGCAGCTTAGCCCTTGTACAGCCATGCTACGTCCTGGCTATGATCAGATTACTTGCCCACGCTTCTTGTTACTGCTGATATGCTCACGTGGGCCGTACGTCTTATTGCACCCACAGGACTTGCCGGATCATCTATTAATTAATTAAGTAGACTCGTGCTCCCGTTGGGGAGTCACGGAGCATTAACCCCGATGGATGGATGGATGGGTGCAAACATTCCTACCGGTCTAATCTATCTACATTGGCTACATACTACATCTATCTAACAGCATTCTAACTACAACATCTATCTAGGCAGCCGCACGCTGCCCTAGGGGCCGGGAGCTATCTGGCGTGCCTCCCGCGGGATTGCACACGCGGGCGCTTCCCCACTGGGGGGGGCTCGTTGTCCTCTATGACCTGGGCCCACTTGGCCTTGTCCATCATCTTCTTCCAAATCACGGAGAGGCCTAGGCCCCCCATGTCCTCTACTAGCTGTTCTTTGAAGGTGCGGGCCTTGCGGCGTCTAACATCACTGGGCCCAGCCCACGTCAGGAGGTGCCGGCCAGGCTGGGCTGGTCGCAGTCCTGCGGGGGGGCCACGTGAGGTGTCTACCTGGTTGGTGCGAGCTAGGTGCCCTACTAGCTGCAGGCGGCGTTGCTTAATGGTGCTGGTGATATAGGGCATGCCCTGGTACAGGTCCTCATTGCGGACATGAGCAGCATATCCTACTCTGAAAATGGAACGCAGCATGCTGGTGACCGCGCCGTCCAGCTTGCGGGCCAGGTCGGCGACCGGTGAGGGTCCACGTCTCGGCGCCATACGTGAGAACAGGAAGGACGAGGACCTTGAACAGGTCCTGTTTCTCGATCTTGCCCAGGGGCTTGCGCCACAGGGCCCGGTACTGGCGTAAAGCGTGCCAGGCGAGGGAGATGCGATGGTCCACATCAACCTCGCAGCTAGGGAGCAGGCTGCCCAGCAGCTTAACGCGGTCCCTATACAGGACTCGAGAGCCGTCTAGGAGATAGAGGGGCGGCGGTGAGTTGGTGAGCCCAACCGCCAGGGCCTCTGTCTTCTTGCTGACCTCAAGCCCCACTGCACGGGCCTCGAGAGCCAGGCAGTCAAGCCATGTCTGCACGTGCTCAGTGTCCTCGAAGAGGGTGGTGTCGTCTGCGTAAATGATGTCTGCTAGCCGAATCGCCGTGTCCGCACCGCCATGCCAGAATTTGTTAGCAACCTGCACTCCTGGTTCCCTGCCCACGATGCGGGCAAATCGCTTGCGCGCCTGAATCATTACGTATTCGACAACAATAATGAACAGGTAGGGCGACAGCACGCAGCCCTGCCACACACCCTTCTGTAAAGGGCATGGGCCGGGCGTGGTCCCGTAAGAAGTGCGCACCGAAGTGGTGGACCCTTCATACAGGTTGCGGATGACAGCAATCAGGGGGCGGGGGATCCGGAACAACTCGAGGATGTCCCAAAGCGCAGGCCAGAAAACCGAATCGAAGGCTTTGATGAAGTCCACCAGCACAAGGTGCAAAGGGGACTCACCAGGCTGAAGGCGTTGCAGTTCCTCCACCAGTCGGCGAGTAGCGAATCATCTCCGGATCATCTATGGCGTGTCCGATTGCAGCTGTGGCATGCCTCTGGCATGAAGGGGAAAGGGGGTCTCTGCCCTTTCTTCCTGTTGTGCACATGCAGGGATTAAAAGCACTTCGGTGCTCCGTGACTCCCCAACGGGAGCACGAGTTTAATTAATTTTAATTACTTAACTAATTAATGTCTACCCGCACCGTTCAATCTATTGAGTACAGTTTCTTTGTGCCAGACAATGCCCCCGCCATATCGCCCACGCACATTTCCGCATTATAGGCACCCACAGCATTATAGGGTCCCCTTGTCCCATCGCAACCCACTGGCAAACTTGCCCGGCGCGGCGCGACCCGGACCTATGTGACACAACTGCTTGAAGATGCAGGGCTTCTGGGACTATCCGTACTCCGCGCCCGCATGATTGACAAGGAGAAATGGGCTGCCATCTGCGATAAGCACCTTCCCGAGGGGTATGCTCCTGTTTTCTCCCCACGGGCCCCGCGGCCCGTTGCTAGCCAGGGTAGAAGTCCGCAGGTGGAGGTTATAATTGGTCCTGAGGATAGCCGCTACACTACCGCCTCGTCTGCCATTACAGTAGAGGACAGCTCGGATGAGGATTACATCCCCATCTAGTGCTTAACGGTTGGGGGATGATGCAGACGATATTTGTTTAAACTTTTGTGTAATGATTTTTCTAATGAGATTAGCATAGTACTCCGTCTACACGGGGACCGCCTACACGCTGGACGACGACTTGACCTTGACGCAGCAACAACGGCGACGGGAGTTATGGCCGACCTACCTCCAGCTTCGGCAGACGGCGGGGCAGAAGCCGGTCTACTGGAAGGGGGCGGACATCTACGTCACGCCCACAAGCCCTGGCAGGCGACCCCTGCCGCCCCAGCCACCCCAGCCACCCCAGCCTAGGGAATATATAGCAGTAGTGTAGACTAGAAAGCTTAGTGACGTGGCCATGTATGCCTACGTGACGGGCCCACACCCGCCCTTGCAATAGCCGTAGCAATTTCGAGTCATGCTTTGCCCATGCAGGGAGTTACTCCCTGCTGAGAGGCCATGTGTACCCTAGCCATAGCCTAGCCACATACCTTCCACCCCATATGTCATGCAGGCCTTCTAGGCCCTCTCCTCAAGCCCCCCTGGCATGGGTGCCTGTGCTTGTTTAGGAGGCATGAACCATCATGGAGGTGCAGGTGCACCTAGTGCACCCAGAGCAGGTGATAGTCGTACATCCTACACCTGCAGGTTGTCGCCCTGATCGTATTACAAATCCATAGATGCCCCTTTCTCAGGGCTATGTGTTACATATGCTCCCCACGGAGCTATGATTTTAATTAATTAATAGTACTCCGTGGCATGCCTTTGCGCATGACACGCAAGTACTTACTTACTTACTTACTTAGGCACCCACAGTTATGCCAGACTCTCCTCGTGAGTAGTTTAGATTGCAGCTGCAGTGGCTTGCCTCCAGGCATGAGGGGAGACGGGTGTCTCTGCCTCCTTCCTGGCAGTGTGCAACATACAGGGATGAAAAGCATGTCTTGTTGTGCTCTGTGACCCCCCAACGGGAGCGCGTGTCTAATTAATTAGTTAATTAGGTCAAGTTAGACCGCTAGACGAGGCCAGTATTGGTTCACACGTGGTCGCGGTGGTAGTGGAGAACCGGGTCGCAACAATGGTACGCATAGGAATAGTTTAGGGAGGGGGATGTCAGTCATTACGTCAGCCAGGACATGCTTCCAAATGTCCAAGAAAAGCTGCACACAGTGCGCAAAGACAAAGTACACGATATCGCAGCACGGTGCAACAGTCGGCAGGAGCTCACAGCCCGCGGTGCAGACAGTACTTCCGGAACAGATGCCACGTGGCGGCGACTGGAAAATGTCTCTTTTCATATTATAGTTGGCACGATCGATCTGCCCAGATGCATCTGTGACAACTGTTACCAATGAATTAATTAATTAATTAATAGACACGTGACTGCGTCACGTGATCAAGAATAAGTCCTCAGTGGGAGGGGAACATGGGATGGAATGGATGGTGTAAGCTATCTAGGTCCTAGTTACAGGGGTGTGGGCACCGCGGCCCGAATCGCTATGAATGCCATACTTGGTCACACGCGGAGCCCCCACAGGCTTGGGGGTGGTCTCCTTCATCACTACTTGCCATCTATCCTTGCGCACCATCTGCCTCCATTAATTAATTGAGACACGTGACGCAGTCACGTGAGCATAAGTCCTCAGTGGGAGGGGAACATGGGATGGAATGGATGGTATAAGCTATCTAGGTCCTAGTTACAGGGGTGTGGGCACCGCGGCCCGAATCGCTATGAATGTCATACTTGGTCACACGCGGAGCCCCCACAGGCTTGGGGGTGGTCTCCTTCATCACTACTTGCCATCTATCCTTGCGCACCATCTGCCTCCATATTACAGACAAACCAGGAGGCTGCCCGGGGGTGAGCCCGTCACGTCTAGTGTAGCACATGTCCATGCCGAGTCTATCACGAAAAGTCCACGGGTGGCGGCCCTGCCTACTGTTACCAAGCCTAACCCAAATGGAGCGACACTTTCCTTAGAGCTGCTTTTATGAGCCAAAGCTAGGATGAAAATTTTTCTGTAACAATGTTTAGCACTAGATTGCTACAAAAAACAGTTTGTTACAAAGAATATGCAAAAACATCACGCTTTCCGCTTCAACAAAGGTCATGTGGTGCATCAAGAAAACACTGATTTTCATGGGGACTTTTCACCCAGTCATCAATTCGCCGCAGGGAAAAGACTCTTCTTATTTACAGTTCACGAAAGCTTCTTTCTGATGTGTTTGGTGAAGTCACATGATGACGCCACGGCAATGCTTGTGCCCATAGCAGCAGAACGAAGACACGCACCTCGCAAGCATACTTGGCCCTCCGATAATCCACCGCGATCGGATGATCATGGATTGCCTTGCAAAGCTCTAGTCCTGGGCGGGATATCTCCCTTGTCCACAACCAGCGCAACTCCATGGCTCATCACCTGATATCCCACTCGGACGATATAAGATGAGCCGCTGACAGCCAAACGCCCACACCCACTCCAAATGCAAAGCAGCGGATGGTTAAGGCCACCTGACTGAGTATCAAGCAAGGCAGTCTACGTAGGCCTATACACGTTGCTCTGGGTCCTCCAGATTTCTGCATCACTTGCGTCTTAAGCAGCACATAGGCAACAGTCCCATACCCACTACAACTAGGCGATTCGACCCCTTGCGCAAGGCATAGCCCTCGCTAAGGCTGACAGTCTATACGCTAAGCGTCGGAGAGTCGAGCCCGCACCAGATGAGCGGCTGATAGTTGGGCGAGCCGTCGAGTCGTCGATATCCATTAGACAACCAGCACTGGCATGAAATCTGCAAGGATCTGGGCCATGGAAGCTGAAGCCTCTCTCTATGTATAGGAATAGCTGTGTCACACACTATGTTCCGCAGTAGATCATCAAAGGAATGAGAATATGCCCTTGATATGGTCCGCGCTGACAATCAAATCCCCCCCATATCCTTTACATATCAACGAGACAACCACCGCAGGCCAGAAATCTGGATGATGCGGAACATGGTAGTCAGCAAGCTGTTAACAAAAGGAGCAAGCCCTCGTCCCCTATATAGTCAGCGGCTGGTAGTCGAATGATCCTTTGTCGTCCGGGTTCTGCGAGACAAACCCGACGGACGGGAACGGGAAGTGGTACGCGTGGATGAGCGAGCCCATCCCCAGCTGCGACAGGAACTCGTTCTTCCTGGCCAGGCTCTTCTCGGGGTCGTGCTGAAACAGCTGCCATCCTGGCTTGTTCAGGTGGAGCGGGTGCATCGCAAGGTCGCCGATGCAGACGAGGTTGGGGGCGACCGCCGACTTGAACTCAAAGCCGATGTGGTGGGCGCAGTGGCCCGGGAGGCGGATGGCACGGAACCCTGGGAGGAATTCATCCTCGTTCTCGATAAGCAGGACCCGGTCCTTGAAGGGCGGCAGTTTCTTCTGGCTGAACGCCTGGTACAGCTGCTTGTGGTACACGCTCTGCTTGTTGCCGGAGAGGTCCACGCCGCCCTCTCGAGTCCAGAGCTCCCATTCCTCTTTCCACATGATGAGTTTGGCGTTCGGGAACTGGATCATGTCGTGGCTCGTCAGCCCGCCGATGTGGTCCGGGTGGCAGTGGGTGATCGCGACGAAGTCGATCTGCTCCGGCTGGACGCCGATGGACAAGAGCCGGGCGGGGATATTGCCGCCGCCGACCGGCAGGATGTCATTGCCGATGCCGGTATCGACCACAAACTTGTGCTTGCCGGTGTTGACGTACATGCAGCAAAAGGGTGCGTGCAGCTTGCGGGAGGGATCCCATTTCTGTTCTTTCAACACTTTGTGGAGCTCTTCTCTCGGGACCTGGGAGAAAAAGTCGGACGGCGAGTAGTCGTAGTAGATATCTACGAGCGAGGCACACTGCAGGGCTCCAGCCTTGAAGCTAAAGACGTAAGGGTTGTCTCGAATACGAAGCTGCTGTGCTTCTATGGCGCTAGCCACACTGTTTTGTGAGTCGCCCATTAGCGTTATTCTGGTTGCATTCCTTCTTCCCGAAAAATAAGAGAGGCCAAACTGCTAGGGGAAACACTTCATGACCGGCAAGCGTCATGTGCACAGGGCGCTATATACGAAGGCAGTTGCATCGTGGGATTTCGCATGCCTCAACCTCCACGCGTCCTTCATACAAAAAATTCCCCTTCCCCTGAGGTGCGCTGGAAAAACCGTAGACCACAGGAAAGCGGTATGATGTGACGGCAACTTGACGATGACGCTCAAGTAAAGTTGACTCTGAGCTCTTAAATAAAATGCTTTCCATGACATGCGAATTGAAGGCTCGCCCGAAACGAGCACTTGATACGAAAGTCGAAATGAGCTGGTGGGAGATCTACCACAGTACCACCGCGCGCGCACCCAACTAGTGACCAAGGCCGTTATTCAGGAGAACCTGTTTCACCAAGGCTCGTCTCACAGCTTTCTGACGAGCCTTTCTGAGTTTGTGAAGACTTCACCCAGGCTCCCAGCGGGTGGGGTGCAGCAGCCAGAATAAAGCAGATGCTGGGGATTGAAGGGGAGCCGGCGCGGCGCCTTGGTGATCTATTCTTCCACCAGTCCACCTGTCTTGGCCGGATGGCGCGTAAATCCAGGTGCGTTCGTGAATCCGCGCGTGAATCGTGATACACGGCCTGACGGGCCTGTCCCCCTGGCACTAGGGATGGCCATATACAGTATTTCAGGGTCGAAATACTGCCCAGCCTGGCGGTATATTCAGTATAGACTGCCAGTCTATACACGCAACAGTACACGGGCTAGTAGTTTGGTACCAAAATGACCCGGCCCTATTTAATTCATCCGCCCCGCCCACTGGATTTGAAACCGACTCTGAGCCCAATGCCCGCCCATCACATTCTGATCCACATCCTGATTCACATCCTGATTTCATTCTGATTCACGTTCTCATGATGCCACATTCTGATTCACATTTCTGATCCACATTCCTCAATTCTCTACCCAACTGAAGCTAGTACCCGTGGCCGCCGGGCATCTCGTCGGCCTATAACTTATTGATAGTTACCGCTCCTTAATTCGGAGTAGTATCAGCCAACTGCCAAGTGCCAACTAGTCATAAGTCATGAGCCGTGGGGATGGCCGCTGGTCAACCCCGTGATGACATGTACTATGTGGCATACTTATACTGCAGTACATGTGTACTGATTTCGGCTCCAATATACTGCAGATCCCGATTTCTGGCCTGCACTGGTTGTCTCCTTGATACTGCAGTCTAAATATTGTATAGTATATATAAGTCTAAATCAGTATACCATCAATTAATTATTTAATTAATTGAGAACATAACTCGACCGTTGGGAGTACTTATGTAGCAAATATCCCAGAGAAGGGGCATATGGCTTTTAATACATTCTGGGCTCACTACTTCCTGCAAGGGTGGGGATGTAAACGACACTTGCTCTAGGTGCAGCAAGGGCACCTGCACCACCACGATCTATCATCAGAGCCCGAGTAAAGGCCCATCATGGGGTGGAGCAAGCACTTCGACCAGCCGGCAGACGAGACCTCGACGACTCTTCTCACGGCATTCAAGCGCGACATATTCTTGCCCCCATGCAACTCATTGGTGAGCTGCGGATGTCGGCTGTCCGAATCCCCCGCGCGCGGGGTAAGGCTTGCCCGGCACCCGTGCTCCTCACCTTTAAGTACATCATTGGCGGACAAGCTGTCGTTCCTTCAATGCCGCAAGAAGCTCTCGCTGACTCGCTACACGCTGGACGACGACTTGACCCTGGCCCAGCAACAGCGGCGACGCGAGCTATGGCCGACCTACCTTCAGCTCCGGCAGAGCGCAGGGGGGAATCCGGTAGTTGTACTGGAGGGGGGCCGTCATCCACGTTGACCACAAGCCCTGGCAGGCACCTCCTGCCACCTTAATTAATTAATTAATTAAGGGGAGGGCCGGGACACCCCTAAAGGGCACTTTTCTGGAAACCATACCTATGCATGTGCTAAAAATCCAATTATGTTTAACACGTATGGCTATTTAAAATAGCGCCTTAGTGATTGAGAATGAATGCGAAAGACCTTTGACTTCCTATGCGTCACAGCGCACGATGGTGGCTACTATACTTGTCTTGGCTACTATACTTGTCACACAATACCGGAATAAGCTCAAACCCGGAAGACCGGTTTCGTATATTACAATGTTACCACACAGATTAAAACACTCAATGCGGGAAGACTTACACCCAGTAGGCGAGGGATTCACACTCGAGCCCACAGGAGATTTACACTCCAGGATTAAGCGATGGTAAATAATCTGTAGAGCAACGTGGTAAATTACGACACAAGGTCCGGATTGCTGGCATAGCTTGTGCCTTCCTATTTTGTCCCTTCGTCCCCGTTGGTGGCTGCGCCTGGCGCAGTGTTTTTGCTAAGGGGGGGGGGTTTCCGGTAATTCCGGTAAGGGTCCCGGCCGAGGCCGGGGGGGGGGTCCGGGGGGGCGGAGCCCCCCCGGATGGTGGCGATTTTTTTTTTTTTTTTAAACAAAATCCCAATAGGATTTCTTATACAGTTATATAATTTATCCTAAACTCTGAAGCCTTGCCATAGGCCCCTAGTGGGCTGCTTGTGCCCTGATTCTCATACCGGGGTATACGCAGCCGGCAGCCAGCAGCCCTACTAAGACACGCGACGATGATAACTTAGCATGCATACAAGCATGTGCACATGGTAACAATAGGAGGCTACAAAACATAGTACGCATTGCCGGTAGGCAGTGTATAGCTCTCACATTGGCTCACCCATACATGGCGCGGCCTGACTAAGTAAGTTATTAAACATGATGCCGCCTGTTTGCATGCACCCTACACCCATAGGCCATTGTTGGAAGTTGGAAAAGCTACCTCAGGAGACCCGGGTTCCTCTATAAAAACGAGGACCAGGTTCTTCGTCACCGCTAGGTAGTGCCATCTTGGCTTTCTTTGTATGTTGGTTCTCAGTTTTACCGCCGGGCCGGCGCAGCTTCCTGTCCGTCCATTTCACATGCGCTCGCTTCTAACGTCCCCTTCTAACTCGATGCCTGCCTGCGCCTGGTCTGTAACGACCGTGCCCAAAGCCCGCCGACCGCTTGCACTGCCGGCCAAGGTTAAAATGCCACCGCCTCGTGAGAAATGGTCTTTGAATTTGTAGCCCAGGGGAATCGGGGGCTCTTTCTTCTTTGTCATGATTCGCTTCTCTAGCGCACTATCGAATAATGCAGGATTAGAAAACACGCAAAACAAAGTCAGCTGGCTCGACTGCCGTGAACTTCATCAACGTTTTGCGGCTCAGCACCTTCACATCGTGTTGCGTACCTACTGCAGGTCTGCAGTCTGCAGCGCATTTGTTACCCGGCCCGCTCTACCAGTCTAGTCTACGCATTTGACAGACTGGACTTGCCGGCTGCCCAGTGCTGACCCATTCGTTGTAGGGTCAGAGCTGCACCGCCCCACGCCTTTTGTTACTTGGGTACGGAACATCGATTTACTCACAGGTTGAAGTTGAAACTGTAGCCCGTCCTCAACAGTTACTGTTACTGTAGTACGTCCAACAACAGTCTACAAATCTCTGCTGCCCATTGCGTGGCAACAACAACAGCAACAACATTTGTGCTGGTCAAGCTCACACCGGTATTTTAAGTGGGCAACATGAACGCCAGCTGATGAAGTCGCGAGCAAGCAATGTTGATGTTTGTGCAAAATCGCCTGGCCTTGACGAGCCGTTGCCCATGATTTTTTTTTAAATACTGCATCTGAGGGTCAGGCACTACTATTTTATGTTGATCAGTAAGGTATGTTCTAGCTGCGATCGGACCATTGCGAGATTTCATTCAGTTAGATGAGATGCTTAGGCTGACACACGGATTTCCGGCCTGCGCGCCGCGTATTGCCTACCGCGGCTGAGCGGGACACCTCAGTACAGTACGGCAGGGTGTACGGTACTGAGGTGTCATGTGGACTGATGTGCGGTTAGTGCCAGACTGTGCCTAGACTCTAGCTCGACCCGCCAGACCCGGGTTATCCGGTCCTGGACGGGCCGAGTGTAGTGGATGCTAGTGACGTGGTCGCATGGCATTGCAGTGTACAGTTGTCCACTGGTGAGGTGCTGCAGGTAGCACCGCCATAGGCATATAGGCGTAGCACTGGGGAGTGCCGCAGCACCCGAGTTTGCCCAGACGTTCCATTCTGAGCCTCAGCTTCCATTGCTCTCTCATTGCTCTCTCATTGTATTATTGTAATACAATCATCATTCGCTCTCAGCTTCAGCAGTTGTTCGTCGTCCCTAGTCTCCATCCAACTTGGACTGAAAAGTTCGATATTTTTTTTACAAGCAAAAAAAAGATATGGCTTCCAACAACGGCAACAACGGCAACAACAACAAGGGGAAGGCGCCTGCCAGGCGCACCTCACCCCGCTTTCGCCGGAGGGCACGCCCTCCACCAACGATGCGAGGGTGACGCCCAACGTCACCTTCCGCACGGTGGTCGCTGACCACCCAGGCGTCGGGGCCCGCAGGTGGGGCCCGGCGCCCGGGGGATGGCGAGCGGTCGGCCGTTTGCCACTGGCGGTTCGTCCGCCATGGCACCTGGGGGGCAGGTCCCCCGGGCACGTAATTCCCCCGTCGCAGGTGACGGGGGTCGTGAGCGGAGTGATTCCTCGAGGAGGATGGGAGGTGCAGCCTGCGAGGTCGGCCTTCGCTCGAGATTTCGTCACAGACGCCTGCGACGTCTGGTAACCTTTCCGTGGGCCGACAGATGGCCATCATGGACATTGACCGGTATGGGGAACATGTTCCGCCCCCGGTCGCGTTCGGGCGCCCACCCCATTTTCTCCCCATTGGGGAGGACGACATCCCGCGTTCATTTCGGTGAACGGCCGGATCTACGTCAACGTTTTCAGTGCTTCCAGATGAGGAGATACACGCGATAGAGGTTCATCGGGTGCAAACGCTGATCGAGGGGCGTTGAGGATGCAGTTCTCCCTGGTTCAGGTGGCGGTTTGGCTGTACTGTTTCGCCAATCGGCCGAGGCACAACCCCGGCACTGTTGATCAGTGGGCGTCCAGGCAGCGCCAGAGAGAGGCGCTGCGCGTGGTCGCCAGACCGGAGATCGCGCTGACTCCGTTGGGGCCGTGGCCCCAAGTCACGCCAGTTGGCTGGGGCCCGGATAGGCGTGAGGCGGCTGCGATGCCGCCTGCGACGGAGCGCGGGGCGGCAGACGCCCCCAACACGCCCATGGGTGGTGAAGCCACCCAGGACCCTCTGGCAGGTCAGAGGGTCCAACCTCAGCCGCAGGCTCCCCCGCCCAGCGTGGGGGGCCAGGTGGCTGAGGAGGCCACCGGGGTCGCAGGGACCCCGGCGGCGACACAAGCGCCCGGGGTCGCAGGGACCCCGGCAGCGACGCCGGCGCCTCCGGCGCTGGCGGGGGATGCAGCCCCCATGGAGGGTGTCACGGGCACCTCCAGCGGCTCTGGGGGGCAGGCCCCCTCTAGCCGCAACAAGGACAAGTCCCTGGCAGGGCCGGAGGGGCCTCAGGGTCCCACCAGCTGGGCAGCAACCAGCACTGCTGGAGGGCGACCTGGAAGGTCGGACTTCATCACCCTGGGTGATGAGGCCGTGTGGCGTGCCATACAGACAGCCACAGCCTCCTTCCGTGGGCTGGCCGACAGGAGCCAGCAGATGCACGTCGCGGAGGCGGGCAGCCTGGTGTGTGCAATCATCACGCACATCCTGGGCTTGCCCAACCTCCAAGAGGGCACACGCAGGGTGTGCGACGACCTGCTGCCTGCCCTGCAGGCTCTCCTCTCAGGGAGGAGGGTGCAGGGCAGCAGGGTGCGTCTGGTGCGTCTGGAGCTCCTGCACAACGCCATCCTGAGGGGCGGGTAGGTGGCTTGCCTACCTGGCTGCATCATGATCTTACTAACCCTACTGACGATGAAGTGTCCCTCTCTCCCACCTTCCATGATTGGGAGGAGGCCCGCAGCAGGAGGCGGGAAGTGACACACACTCACACCCCCACCCAGCCCACCCCTATGTTGTCTAACCCTCCTACACAGCCCATGTTTGCCCATCCTGCTCAGCTCACTCAAGTAGCACTTCCCTCTCAGCATGTCTCTCCTGTGAATGCTGCAGCAGCAACACCATCTTCTCCCTCTCCCCCTGCATCCCCCTCTAGGTTGCCCACTTACAATGAAAACCGTCCTGTGGATAGGATTAATGTCAGGGGGCTGCCTGAGGGGTATACTAGGGAGCAGGGGAATCATGCACTTCTCTCTCTTCAGCTGGCTAGGGAGGAACTGAATGTCAAGAATTGGTTTGGATCTCTCATGCAGGGGGATTTTACCATCAGTCCTCTCTCAGATTCAGAATCTCATTCTTGTCTTCCAGCGTAGGTATCCCAAGTGGCAGGACACGCAGGCTAGGGCAGTTTGGGAGGCTTTCATGAAGGAGCTAACTGACCTCCTCTCCACCCCCTCATCTGTGGACATATATGGGGCATTCAGGTGGGTAGAGGAATACAGGGTCACATCAGTGGACTATGTGGCTGAGACAAAGAAATATGAGCTAGCCATCAAAGCACGTCCTGATGTCCAGCAGCTAGATCACAAGTTCTTGCTGCGTTCCTTCCTTGAGAAACTCAAACTTGACAAAAACACCTACGCTATGCTTGCAACAGGAATGGCAAAGTACTGGGAGGACATGAAGGAGGCATTGGATTATATCAAGCTGGCCTTGGCTCCCCTTAGCCAGGGGGCCATGGGCACCTCTGTAAAGAGGGTCAGGGGGGAAGAGAGGGAGGAGGAGGATAGGGAGAGGGAAGACAGGAGCAAGAGACCTGTCACTATGGCAGAAGTCAAGTCCCTGCTGGGACAAATGTTTAAGGGCAAGGGCAAGGGCAAGGGCAAGGGCAAGGGCAGGGGCTGGGGCAAGGGCAAGGGTAAGGGGCAGTCTCCCTCCAAGGGGGGCAGCTCCAGCAACAACAACAACAACAACAGCAACAACAACAACAACAACAACAACAACAACAACAACAACAACAACAACAACAACAACAACAACAACAACAACAAGAAGCAGGACAAGGAGGACAAGTCTTCTCAGCGGTGCACCCGCTGTGGCATGAAGTACCACCTGCGGCCCACCTGCCGCAAGAACGTGGACGAGCTGGGGCATTTGGACGTCCTGTGCCACAAGTGCCACGGGCCGCCCCACGGTGACCCCAAGGACTGCAAGCGGCCTCCTTACGGCAAGAAGTGTGAGTCTCCCTCTCATGCTGGCTTGAGTGTGCCTGCTTCACCTCTTTCATCTGCATGCCCCACTGTCAGAGCAGTGAGCAGTTCTGGAAAGGTGCTACAGCTGGTTTCAGAAGATTATGTCTCTAAACCAACCTTCACATCTATGGTTCCCAAGGTGTGCAGAGTGTCCCCCAGAGGATGCTCAGATCAGTTTTCAGGAGCTTGCTTTGCAGTTGCATTTCCTTTATGGGCATGAAGTGAGTGCAGAGGTGGTGGCAGCAGCAATAGGGGGGGCAGCACTCAGACGTGCATGCCAGGTGGTCAGATCCCACTGCCAGCATTGTCAGTTCAATGCACCCAAACCCCCTAAGTGGCATGTAGCTACCCCACCTAAGAGCAAGGGCAGGGTGGTAGGAGATGTCTTTCATATCAAAGGACAATCTTACTTGGCACTTAAAGATGCATGGTCAAGGTACACAACCATTGAACCATTACCTGGAATGGACAAGACACAGTTGCTCAGGGCTCTCTTGATTGCTCAGGCCAGGTACTACCCTGTGGAGGCATTGTTACTGGATCAGCAGTTCACGTGTCTTGCCAATGAACCAGGGTGTGAGGCTATTGATCTGGCTGGGCTAGAAGATCATGAGAGGCAAGGCATTATTGAAAGGGCCATCAGGTCCATTAAAACCCTTGTAGCCAAAGAAGATGGCAATCTGCTGGCTGACAGTGGGTCATATGCTGACAGAGCTCTGTGGTCCACCAGGTTGTGCCAAGTCCTCAACAGGAGGCCACTCATGAAAACCCCACAAGGGGTGGTCATTACACCAGATGGATTGCATGCAGGCATTTATCCACCTGAGGTACTAGCCCTATACAACGCACAGCGAGCACAGACAGCTAGCAGGTTAGCTGTCAAGGATGCAAAGCATCCACGTCCCACCTTCAGAGAAGGGGATCAGGTCCTATTCTACAAGGAGTCGGGACTAGGCAAGGTGGGTACCTGGCATGGGCCAGCCACCATCCTAAAGTTTAACACCACTGGCAGGACAGTGTTAGTTAAACACAATGACACGGGAAAGATTCACAGGTGTTCACCTCACAGGATGAAATTGTATTTTCCAACTGTGTCAGACGTGGCAGAGGAGGAAGAGCTGTTGGCCGACAGCCCTGTACAGTTGCCTGGCATCCCAGCGTTGCCCAGTGAGTGGTTGTTTGGAACACCCACTGGTGAGTGTGAGAGCCACACCCACTGTGACACCCAGGTCACCCTTGATGATTGCAGGCAGTCACTGCAGGATTGGCCCCCTGCAGCAGAGGGTCACATTGGCAAAACAGGTGATCAGCAACCTATCACCTCTTCAAGTGTGAACATAGCTCAGCCACTAGCTGCACCTTCCAAACGCAGCCTAGCAGACGCTGTTCGCATTTTACAAGCAGCTCATAGAGCCAAAGCTCAAACTGCTGCAGGATCAGCTAAGGTGGGGAAGGTTGGGCAGAATGACAATAGCCCATTTATGGTTGCAGTGGACACACAAGCCCAGGTCAGCATTATCAGTGCCCTGGCTGTGCCCCATTGCCTTTGGAACCTTCACCCTGGCACCATGTGGCTGATTTCTCAGGGCAGTCATCCCTCAAGGTATTAGGTCAGGTCATGTTGACTATACTCGGTATCCCACTCCTTTTCAGGTCTTGGAAGGTTATAAAGGGAATGCTTTGTTGGGGGATCCTTTTCTCTGTTACCCTGGTGTCCTCATCTCCAGTGATAGACTATCCATCCAGGACATGGGTGGTGTTGATCTGAATCATTTCAAAATTTCTCTTGAAAAACTTCTTAACACCAACATTGCTTCTGTAAAATTTGCTACACCCAAGTATGCCCCAGGGCAAGAACCCTGTGTGGCAGACTTGGTTCACAACCAAAAACTTCATCCCAACTCATTTGGATTGGGCAAGCATGATGTGGCTAAAATGTCTCCTCTTTCTTATGAACAGATAGAGCAAGACTGTCGCACACACATAGGATTCCTAAAATGGGTGGAGGCCTTTAACAAGGCCAGGGAAGAATGGGTAGTGCCAGATCCTCTTAGTCCTTCTCATACTCCACCTGTCACACCTATTGACAAAAAGCCTGCAGGGTGCAAGCACTTGCGCCTGAAGTTTGTGTGTAAACATAAGCCAGCAGCAGATGGGTCAGTCATTTTCATGCTAGACCTTGTGTGACAGAGTTCAAGGGCACCACTGATCTGACAGAGGCAGAGTTGTACACGCCAGGCATTCAGCAAACATCCCTAAAAATCTTGCTGTCTGTCTTTGTGGGTCATCTCAATGATGGGGATGACTATGTATGTAAGGCTACAGACATTAAAAGGGCTTTCCTGAAAGGCTCACCTGAGATAGCACAACAAGTGTGGCATGGTCAGGTGTATGTAGTCTCCACTCCCAGAGTTTGGGCAAAACACATCCCTCAGCAGTACCTGAAAGCTAACATAGGTGTTGAAGGGCTGCAATCAGCTCCTCGCATTTTCAGGATGTCAGCTCAGGCTGTGTTTGAAAAGCTAGGGGCTAGATATGATGACATAGACCCTTGCTTCTTTGTGGTCCCACACCCTCATGGCATTCTCACCTTTGTGTGGCATGGGGATGATCAGCTGATTGCTGGGCCAAGGCGTGCTGTGGATGATTTTATTCAACAAGTGTCACAGCATTTTGAGATTGGCAAGCAAGTAGAGCTGGGCACCACTGCCATAAAATTTTGTGGCACAATGTTACAACTCCAGCAGCATCAAAACCAGTGGGTGTGTGCACTTACTCTCCCAATGATTACATGCACAGCTGCTTGGAGGTTTTGCAAACAAAAATCAAACCTGGAGCCTGTCCTACCATTAGAGGCAAGCTGGGGTGGTTGTGCTCAACGTGTGCACCTCACCTGGCTGTGGTTAGCAGAGTTGATGATGATGTCTTGATGCAAGTAGGTCACAAAGCCATCACCAAAACTCTCCAGGAAGGCCCTCCCCTTATCTTGCACTCCTTGGATCTCCACAAAACCATTCACATCCAAGCTATGATGGATAGTTCCATGGAGTCCAGGCAGATTACCAAGTTGCAGGCAAGGGAGTCAGGCTTGTATTTTGTGCAGAATGATGATGCACCCTTGTCTCTCATTTCATGGTACAGCCGGTTGCATAGACGCAAGGCTGTCAGCAGCAATGCTGCTGAGTGCAGGGCAGTGGTGTCAGCAGTGCTTCATGCCAGGTACTTGAATCATGTGCTGGTTTGGTTGCAGATGCAAGCAGGCAGCAATGCTGGGGTGGTGGCACACTTGCTCACTGACAGTCAGTCAGTCCTCAGTTTCCTTGCTAACCCCTATGCTGTCCACACTGATCTTGACTGGGTGGTCCTGAAACAGGAGTCCACCTACTGGGAGTCCACCCGTCACGTGGAGGACAAACACAACGCTGCTGATGCACTCACTAAAGTGCCTCAGCAGGCAGCTGAACAATATCAGCTGTTGTACCACTTGATGAACCCCTATGGCAAGCAGGCAACCCTGCCCCATAGGGGGGACGCCTAGCAGGGTCCTGTTCACCAGGGCCGCCTAGGTCACCCAGTACCCCTTGGGCAGGTCCAAGGGGTAGGTTGTGGCTTCCAGCAAGGGGGTTGGTTGGAGTCTGTTTTCATACATCTGCGTGCCCTATGCCCAATAAAATCTGTTTTGATTTTTTCAACACCATGGAATTTCGTTATGCACACCTTCATAGGTGGGCATGGGATGTATCTCACATTTTTCCACTAGGGCGTATGCCTTGGTGGATTGGCCTTGAGCTCAGTGGCTCAGGTGCCCCCATTCAAGTGGAGGGTCAAAGCTCCCTTGACAGGTGGTTACCCAGGACCCCAGTTCACTGTGGATATCCTGGGCCACCTGGCCTTACTGTTCAGTGGCAGTAAAGGCATGGGTGCTGTCATGTTGTCTAGTACAACGTGCTCAGCACAGGTGCAGGATGAAATATTCCTGTCACCTGTCACCAGGACTTCAGTCACCCATGTGCAGGGCAGGGGTGGCTGGTCTCCCACGTTGTGCAGGTGCAATGTGGCCAGGTCCAGGATGTCATAGTCCTGTCACCTGTCACTCGGACTTCAGCCCCCTCTGTGCAGGGCAGGGGTGGCTGGTCCTCACATGTTGTGCAGGTACAACATGGACAGTGCAGGGTGCAATAAACCTGTCCACTGTCACTCCTCAGGTTGCAGGTAACCTGAGCTCAGTTGACCCAGCCTGGCTGGGTATTTTTTCTCTGAGTGGGCGATGATGATGGAACAACATGGAACCTCTTAAACGGTTACCTTGGCATTTTTACAATGGCTCTCTTGGCTGGTGATGCACTCCCTGGATAGGCAGACAGGCATAGCTATCTCCCTTGTGAGCTCGCGAGGAGGAGGAACTCCCCGGGCATGTTGAGCTAAACGTGATGCCATCACAAGTATTGCACGAGTTCTGGGGCCCATCTTTTTCAGTCCAGATGTTGCAGTATGGGTGTCAGTTGCTCAGCACCTCAGTCAGCTTGGAGTCAGTCTCCTAGCTGGGCAGGGTCAGGCTTGAAGTCGCTAGCCTTCAACCTGAAAGGAAAACATAATGGGAGTTAGATGAGATGCTTAGGCTGACACACGGATTTCCGGCCTGCGCGCCGCGTATTGCCTACCGCGGCTGAGCGGGACACCTCAGTACAGTACGGCAGGGTGTACGGTACTGAGGTGTCATGTGGACCGATGTGCGGTTAGTGCCAGACTGTGCCTAGACTCTAGCTCGACCCGCCAGACCCGGTTATCCGGTCCTGACGGGCCGAGTGTAGTGGATGCTAGTGACGTGGTCGCATGGCATTGCAGTGTACAGTTGTCCACTGGTGTGTGCTGCAGGTAGCACCGCCATAGGCATATAGGCGTAGCACTGGGGAGTGCCGCAGCACCCGAGTTTGCCCAGACGTTCCATTCTGAGCTCTCAGCTTCCATTGCTCTCTCATTGCTCTCTCATTGTATTATTGATAATACAAGTTAACGTAAAGGATTTACGTTAGATGGATAGAGATTGTTACGCTCTTTCCAACGGCACCTTGAACGCCTCATTTGGTTACGGGACGTAAAAGTTATGACGTTTCCTAGGCTGTGCCGACAGTACCCGGCGCGCCACTGTGGGCGCGTACGGACACAGGATGTACAAGTGTCACTTTGATAGTCCGCAGGACGTTGACAGGACTTGTACAGGACTTGATGGTCAATTGATAGGTAGGCGTGCTGTAGCGCGCCAGGACCTATGAGACAATTGATGCTGAGTAGTGTACGGATAGGTCCACAGGACTAGCCGTATGGACAATTGATAGATCTGCGCGCCAAAGGCGTGCCAGAGTCTGTGTAATCAATTGATTGACAGTTCAGCTGTGACAGTGCAGCTGAATACTTGGACGCGTCCCTAGTAAGCTATATGAGTGACTTGGTCACACCGGGACGCTAGTTCTTGCGTGCACGTTCTCTTGGCACTGCGACCCTGTCGTCTGTGCTGCGTGCAGTCTTGGAAGTGACGTGACTTACGTCTGTGTTTCCTGATTATTAATAAAGGCAACTTCCTGCAAGAACCATGGCGGAATTCGTGGCATCCTCACCCTCACAACTCGTATTACACGCTCTGTCAAAAAGATGCCAAATTCTGAAGAATTCAGGATTCCCGACGATGAGGAAATAGCCGCTCCGCCGGCTGGTCCTTCGTCAAGACCGACTGCGCCGTCGTGGCAGCAATTGCTCGACGAGGTCACAACATCGCTGGACGAACTTCATCGTCAGCAGCGCGCAGCTCATCCATTGCTCGGGGATAACCCCGAGGACCCCGATTTGCCAGCACTGGTGCCGGCTATACGCGCACTGTTGGACCAGATCCGCAATATTTTATCGACATTTACGGTCCAGGTGCGGGGAGGTTTGCGGTCGGTGACCGAAGTCACGACTGCCATTGAGGAGTTGGACAACGTCCTCTCTTCACTCACCGGTTACCAGAGAAACTTACAAAACTGGGCATCGCTGCGCACGGGGGGCGCGCCGGCGGTGTCGACAAATTTGTTTCAAGATCTCGCGTTGCTATCGCTGCTCACACGCGGCGTACGCAGTCGCGAGCGCCAGGTTTTGATTAACCTGGTGGCATTTCTCGCATCTGTGCGAGAGTGGATTCCCGCGGGGTGGGAATTGTTAACGATCTTTACACATCCTCTGCGCCTCGTCGCGCGTCGGCGCGTCGGAACTTACGCGGCGGGGAGCACACCGGTTTTAATACATACCGGTGCAGGTCCAGAGCTGGATATGGAGGATCGTGAGTTCGTATACACGTACTGCGACTTCAGAGGCCTTGACTACTAGGTCGGCCTAATTTTCTTTTGCAGTACGCGTCGACATTTTTTGTCGATTTTTCAACGGCAATTCGCGGGGCGGGGGCGACACCGGAGCAAGCGGCAGTGGCGACACAATTTTGTACATACTTTTCTGCTGCTTTGCTAAGGTGTTCTTTTTGAATAGCTTCTAGTGCAGAATGGCAGACGGGCGCCGTAGCAAAGGTGCCCCAGCCAGTGGGAATAATGGTGGTGCTGGTAGTGGGACCGCTCACGTAGATGACGTGGGGGTTACCGGAGAGATTACCAACATTCATCACAATAATAATAATGCACAAGCTGTTCATGGTTTTGACCTTACCACTCAGGGATTATTAATTGTAAATCAGTTGCAACCTGTGACATCTGACTCTAAGCCTAAGCAGGCTGAAGAGTTTGTGGAAGGGCTGGAAGGGTTTCCTAGTTTGTACGGGGGTACCAACTACTATCAGATCTGGATAGGCAGCAGCACGTTTGGCAAGTGCACTGATCAGATCAAGGACCTAACCAGGGAATGTAAGAAGGCCAACAAGGCCTGGGCAGTGTATGTAGCTGAGCTGAAGGAGTTGCTTGAAGACCAGCGAAAGAAGGTCGGCATCCATTGGCAAGACAAGTATCAAGGGTGGGAGGTCAAGGGGATCTCATCCAGAATTTCCTTAGCTATTGCAAAATGGTTGAGGAAGGCAGGGCCCACGGTTTCAACGTGGCAGATAACATAGCCCTGACCAACTGGTTGAAGGTCTCTGGGCTGGATAAGGCTACACGTGGCTCTTTAAAGGTCATGTGTGCTCCACACTCAACCCTCAAGGCCTACAAGGTCATAATCAAACAAGCACTCGAGGCAGAGGAGCTGTTTGAGGGAGGAGTGCCAGCAGTGAAGGCTACCCATGCAGGTGGGCGTACCCAGGGGGGCTCCAAGACGTCTGAGGCTGACAGAAGCCAGGGAGGACGAGGGGGCAACCATAACAAGCGCAAGGGCGATCATTCACCTGACTCTGACAGGAGGTCACACTCCAAGTCGGTGTTCAGGCGGGTGGGTGGTAAGCCCAAGCAGGGCAACGCGCCTGACAACGGGGGAGGAGGCCAGGGCAAGTCAAAGATACAATGCTACCTGTGCAAGGGGTGGGGGCATATCAAGAAGGAGTGTCCCAGCTTCAAGAAGTCCCAGGGCCAGGGCAGCAACAAGAACAACAACAACAACAACAAGAAGAACAACAACAAGTCCCAGGGCCAGCCTTCAAAGGGCAGTCAGCAAGAAGACAACAAGGAGCAGTGACTGTCTGAGGCAACCCCTACACACCTTAATTCACCCAGGGGGGAGGCCAGGTGCTCCAATGCAGATTTTATATCTGGGCAACAAGAGGGGGATCTCCAGGTTCAGGGTGGCCCCAGGTCACCTGGAGAGGTACAGGTTCCTATGAAGACGTCCTTGACAGCTGATGCAGCTGTAAGTATGTCTGACCCTATGCATCCTCGTGCTGGGCACGAGGGTGGACCTCTCATTCTGAGAGAAACCAATGAGTTAGATATATAGATGTACGTCGGAGACGTTGGGGACTCAGTGTGAGAATGATGGCTGCAGCAACGCCAGGGATCGGGCGTTC
Source organism: Mesostigma viride (assembly GCA_009746045.1). Taxonomy (NCBI): domain Eukaryota; kingdom Viridiplantae; phylum Streptophyta; class Mesostigmatophyceae; order Mesostigmatales; family Mesostigmataceae; genus Mesostigma; species Mesostigma viride. Next base: position 2,558,284 of record RPFO01000102.1, on the reverse strand, counting down.
CTTGTCATTATTCACTCCATATGTGGGCACACATTATATGTCGTGGACACATCACTCACACGAGATCCCTAGGACAACTGGACTACGCTCACTTGTCCGCCACGTGTCCAGGTTCTAGAGGCTTCTAGACCTGGAGCAACGTTACTACGCACAACGTCCACTAGACTAGTTGCTAGCTACGTAACTTGCGTACACGTGTGTGCGTCGCGCCACAACCGGCGCTCGGCACCGTTATTCTGTCTCCGCCAGAATAACTCCGGTCACACTGTATGTTCCCCTGTGTGGCTCCGGCCACAAGTCAGCCTCGAGGTATCTCAGCTAACTCCCATTATGTTTTCTTTCAGATTGGAACATGCTCCAAGTCTGACCTACCAACCGTTGCAAGGCAACCAGAGCCCATACAGTCACAACTGGATTAGAGAAGGGCCCCAGAAACGGACTATACTGATGCTGACTGCTGATTTAACCCTGCCAAGCACTACGGGGGTTCCTCCCCCTCAATAGTGGGGAAAACATAAATGAGGTACTGCGGCCATTCGTCACACAGGACGTCATGCAAGTCACATGTCACAGCATATAAGGAGTGCCCAGTTTCCATCTTTGAAGGAGCGAATTGTCGTCATTTCCCTGGCATCTGTCACTGCAGATGGTAGAAAAAGGGGGGCTTGATTGCCACTTGTGGATGGAACCCCATGCAACATCCACTTCCCAAAAACCAATGGGATGACTCTAGTGAAACCAGAGGTCTTCCCCAGGTGCTTAGGACCTGATGTTTTGCCACTGCTGACCTGGGCCAGAGCAGCCAGATACCTGTGAGTGCCACATGGTGGTAAGCACAGGCAACTGACAAGGGGAACTGGTTCTCCACTTGATTTGCACATGGCGAATGGGTGGACTGCCCATCACCCTACCACAGGTCCTGGGACCAGATGGCAGCATAAGACACAACAGGCACAGTCACAAGACTAAGACTGTCACACGTTACATGCACATGCACATGCACATGTACAAGGTAACCATGAACATGACCCAGCCACATAACAATGCCATGTACAAGTACTGTCACCATGACAATGACACACTTGTGAAGGATTGACAGCTCACCTCCCAAGAGACGAGCTAACGAAATTCCATGAGAGAGACGAGGTCAAAGAGACTCCATTTATTCACCATAAAACAGGGCTTACAAGGCATACAGGTTCAGCTCCTCCCCAGGAACTAGTGCTGATGATAAGACACCCCGTGGCCTGGGCCTGGGTCTGGGTACCCCTACCCCCTGACAGGGGTTGCCCCATAGTAGGGGTGGGGAGACTAGCCACCCTCCCTGGGGAGGGGTGGACTAGGTGTCTACCGGCGGGGGCAGGCTGGCCTGCTTGCCGTAGGGGTTCATCATGTGATAGAGCAGTTGGTACTGCTCAGGTGCTAGCTGGGGCACCTTGGTCAACGCATCCGCGGCGTTGGCCTTGTCCGGCACATGATTGGTAGACTCCCAGTAGGTGCACTCCTGTTTCAGGATCACCCAGTCCAAATCAGTATGCACAGCATAAGGGTTGTCAAGGAAACTGAGGAGAGATTGACTGTCGGTGTGCAAGTGAGCCACCACCCCAGCCTGACTGCCTGCTTGCTTCTGTAACCAAACCAGGACATGATTGAGATACCTGGCATGTAGCACAGCTGACACAACTGCCCTGCACTCAGCAGCATTGCTACTAACAGCTTTACGCCTATGTAGCCTGCTATACCATGAGATGAGTGACATGGGTTTGTCAGCATTTTGTACAAAAAATAAGCCAGCCTCCCTAGCCTGCAGTTGAGTAATCTGCCGTGATTCCATGGAACTGTCCATTATAGCCTGAATGTGAATGGGCTTAAAGAGTTCCAGGGAATGCAAGATAAGGGGTGGACCAGCCTGCAGGAGCTTGTTGATAGCCTTGTGGCCTACCTGCATAAGAACTGCATCATCAACCCTGCTGACTACTGCTAGGTGTGGTGCACAAGTAGAACACAACCACCCCAGCTTGCCCCTAATGGTGGGACAGTCACAAGGTTTGATTTTAGTCTGCAGCACCTCCTTACAACTGTGCATGTAGTCTGATGGAGAGTACATTGCACAGACCCACTGATCTGCATGCTTCTGAAGCTGCAACATTGTGCCACAGAACTTAATAGCAATGGTGCCCAGCTCTAGCTGCTTGCCAATCTCAAAAGACTTAGACACGTTGGCAATAAAATCATCCACAGCCTGCCTAGGCCCAGCAATAAGCTGATCATCCCCATGCCACACAAACATGATCATGCCATGAGGGTGAGGGACAACAAAGAAGCAAGGGTCTATGTCATCGTACCGAGCACCTAGCTTCTCAAACACAGCTTGAGCTGACATTCTGAAAATTCTAGGAGCAGATTGCAGACCTTCCACTCCTATGTTGGCTTTCAGAAATGGTTGTGGGATATCCTTAGACCACACCTGAGGTGTGTTGACCACATACACCTTCCCATGCCAAACTTGCTCAGCTATTTCAGGTGAGCCTTTCAGAAATGCACGTTTAATGTCAGTGGCTTTGCACACATAATCATCACCTTGATTGATGTGCCCTAGAAAAACAGACAGCAAAATTTTAAGAGAAGTTTGCTGAATGCCAGGTGTATACAGATCTGCCTCTGTCAAATCAGTGGATCCCTTAAACTCAGTCACACAAGGCCTAGCATGGAAAATGACAGAGCCATCTGCTGCTTGCTTGTGCTTGCACACGAACTTAAGTCTTAGGTGCTTGCTCCCGTTGGGCTTACGCTCTAAGGGAGTGACTGGAGGTGTGTGGGTGGGACTACGTGGATCTGGAACCACCCATTCATCCATAGCCTTTCTAAAAGCTTCAACCCACTTAGTGAAACCTTCCTGAGTTTGACAGTCCTGGACAATCTGCTCATAGGAGAGGGGAGACATTTTTGCAACATCATACTTTCCCAATCCAAATGCTTTGGGGTGCAGTTTCTGACTGTGCACCAAATCTGCCACACGTGGCTCGTGCCCAGGTGCATACTTAGGTGCAACAAATTTGACAGTGGCTGGCTGTGTGTCAACCAAAGTCTGGAGTGGTACCTGAAAATGATCAAGTGACACCCCACCCAGGCCCTGTACCTCAAGCCTATCACAAGAGATGGTGACACCTGGGTAAGAAATAAATGGATCACCCAACAAAGCATTTCCTGTGTATCCTTCCAGTACCTGAAAAGGTGTGGGGATACCAAGAATGTTTAAGGTAACCTGACCTTTAACAGTCAAGCTAGCCTGCCCAGAGAAATCAGCCACCCGTTGCCAAGGGGAAGGCTCTAACTCTAGGTGTGGTACAGCCAATGCACTGATGATGCTAACCTGAGCTTGGGTGTCAACCGCGACTAGAGCTGGATTGTTGTCGCTGTGACCTGCCCTACTCACTTTGGCTGACCCTGCAGCAGTGTGAGCTTTGGCTCTATGCGCTGCTTGCAGTATGCGGACCGCTTCTGCTAGCCCATGTTTGGACACGGTAGGTATGGGTTGAGCTGGTACCGCTGAAGGTGTGCTGTCTTGCTGACCACCTTCTTGGTTAGTGCCCTCGTTGACAGGTGGTCTAACCTGCTGTGGCTGGCTAGGCTCACTGAGGGTGACCTGGGGTGCACATGTGTTGTGGCTATCACACTCACCAGTGTGTGTTCCAAACAACCACTCACTGGGTACTCCAGATATACCAGGCAACTGTACTGAGCTGTCGACCATCAGCTCTTCCTCCTCTGCCACGTCTGACAGTGGAGTGTAATACAATTTAATCCTGTGAGGTGAGCACTTGTGCACATGCCCAGTGTCATTGTGTTTCACATGCACAGTCTTGCCTGTGCTGGAAAACTTAAGGATAGTGGCTGGGCCTAACCATGTCCCAACCTTCCCTAGCCCTGACTCCTTATAGAAGAGAACTGTGTCCCCTTCCTTGAAGGAGGGGCGTGGATGCTTGGCATCCTTGGCTGCCAATCTGCTGGCAGCGTGGGCACGCTGTGCATTGTACACAGCTAGTACCTCAGGTGGGTATATCCCAGCCTGTAACCCATCTGGTGTGATAATACCATAGGGTGTCTGCAGGAGTGGTCGTCTATTGAGTATCTGGCATATCTTAGTAGCCCACAGTGCCCTATCAGCGTATGACCCACTGTCAGCTAACAGGTTCTCACCTTCTTTGGCTACCAAGGTTTTGATAGACCTAATTGCCCTCTCAATGATACCTTGTCTCTCATGATCTTCTAGCCCAGCCAGGTCTATAGCTTCACAGCCCTCTGCCCCAGCAAGGCAACTAAATTGCTGATCTAACAGCAGTGCTTCTACTGGGTAGTACCTGGCTTGTGCTATTAATATAGCTCTATGCAACTGAGACTTGTCCATACCAGGGAGAGGTTCTATTGCTGTGTACCTGGACCATGCGTCCTTTAAAGCCAGATAGGGCTGTCCCTTAATATGGAACACATCCCCGACCACTCTGCCCTTGCACTTAGGTGGTGTAGCTACATGCCACTTGGGTGGTTTAGGTGCATACATTTGGCAGTGCTGACAGTGTTTTCTGATCAGCTGACATGCCTTCCTGAGTGCCGTACCTCCCAATGCAGCTGCTACCACCTCTGCACATGTCTCATGACCATACAGTAAGTGCAGTTGCAATGCCAGCTCCTCATAACTGATGTTACTAAGAGCTTGGGTCATGACCCTGGACACCTTGGGTATCAAGGAGGTGAACCTGGGTTCACTGTCAGAGGTTTCTGTGTAATACTTCAACACTTTGCCAACCTTGCTTACAGCCTTGACAGCTGAGCATGAAGGTGGAGAGTGAGAGGTAACAGAATTAACTTGACATCCTGTCAACATCCTCCCATCCTGTGTCCCTGCCTGGGCAGTGGAGCTGGATATTGGGTGGTGTAGGGGACACGACTCATCATGACACGTGTGAGGGTGTGAGGACTTACATTGAGGGGCTGCCACGGCTCCTTGGTGCACTTGGCGGGGTCCCCGTGAGGCGGTCCCAGGCACTTGTGGCAGAGCACCTCCAGGTGCGCAGGTGCTCCTTGTGTTTGTGGCACTTGTCCTTGCTGTGTCCACGACGCCCACAACGCACACATTTCACATCCTTCTTGGGGGTGGAGGACCCAGCCCCAGAAGACTTGTTAGCGTTCCCCCCTGGGGGGATGACCTACCCTTCCCCTTCCCCTGCCCCTTGCCCTTGCCCTTGCCCTTGCCCTTGCCCTTGCCCTTGAGGCTCTTAACAAACTGACTCATAAGAGTCTTCACCTCCCCTAGCGTCACAGGACGCTTGTCCTTGGCCTTCCTGGCCTTACCCTCCTCATCTGATTCCTCCCCCCGGGCCCGCTTGACAGCAGGGGGGGAAGAGGTAGAGGGGGGAGGGGCTGAGTCCTGACACAGTGGACCCAGGGCTAGCTTAACATAATCGAGAGCCTCTTTCATCGACTCCCAATGGGTGGCCAAGCCTGTGGTGATCATGGCAAAGGTGTTACGATCAAGGTTAAGCTTCTCGAGCAGGGAATGAACAAGCCACTTGTGATCTAGCTTGCTAACCTCGGGGTGGGCCTTCACTGCAAGTTCCCATTTCTTGATCTCTGCTACATAGTTCTGAGTTTCTACCTTATAAGTTTTCACCCAGTTAAACGCAGAGTACATGTCAACAGTGGTGGGAGCAGACAGCAGGTCATGCAGGTCACGCAGAAAGTTCTCCCATGGCTCCCTACCCTGTGTGTCCTGCCACCTGGGATACCTTTGCTGATATATGGATACCAAGTGCTGGATGGAGGGATTGGATTGGTGGAAGAAATCACCCTGCATGAGTGCCCCAAACCAGTTCTTGATATTCAGCTCCTCCCTAGCGAGCTTGAGAGAGAGAAGAAGCTGAGCACCCTGCTGCCTAGTATACCCCTCTGGCAGCCCCCTCACCATAATCCTGTCAATTGGCCTATGCTCGTTATAGACTGGCCAATCCTGAGATGGTGAAGAGGGAGAGGGAGAAGAAGACCTGCCTGGGGATGTAGCAGCATTGGCAGTGTTTGGGATGCTAGGTGAGACCTGTGAGGGCCTGCTACGCGTGGCTGGCTGCACTGGGGGGTTAGGTGCCTGCACAACATGTGTTGGTGAAGATGACATGTCCATGCCCCCCTGCACACCCTGACTCTGTGCCTGCCTCTTGCGTGCCCTAGCTGCTTCCCATTGCTCAAAGGTAGGGGTGAGAGAAACATCACTATCCTCACTGCTAGATGAGCTTGTCTGATGCACGTCCCCCCCCTGCTGGCTACCTGTCTGTACACGCAACCAAGTGGGGAGATACATACTTGCTTGCTGCATGCACACCCGGTGCAACGTCTGCACCATCTCCACCATCACGCCCAGGTTCACCCTGATCTTCTTGCCTCGCAGCAAGGTCTGCAGGGCGGGCAGGAGTGCCTCGCACATCCTCCTGGTCATCGGCTCAATCGAGGGTTGATCGAGCAAATGATAGATGATCGCACACAACAGGCTGGTGTGTTCAGCCAACCTGTCGTCCAGCCTCTCGCTGGCCACCCCTTGGATACCCTGGGCGCAGCGCTGGACTGCGCGCCAAAGGGTTGGCTCACGGAGTGAGACGACGTCATCCCCAGGGATGCGTGCCTCGGCTGTCTCCATGGCCACATCCTCCTCCCCTGGGGGAGATGGATGATCCCTTGCCACGGCCTGGGCCGTGGCAGGTCCCTTGCCGGCCCTGCCGGGGGCTTGGGACTGCGATGGGGGTGCCGAAGCACCCGCCTTCGCGGGGGGTGGGTGGTGATGGCGTTGGTGTTGTCGGCTGATGCCGACGGTGCCGACTCAGCGGCGGGTGTGTCGTGGGGAGGCGGCTGGCGCTTGCCCTCCGCCCGCCTAGGGGTCGCTGCCGCTGTCGCCGTCGCTGCTGCTGTCGCTGTCGCTGTCGCTACTGGAGAAGACGGGGCGCCCACCGGTGCTGCAGTCTTGGATGCCGCGGCCGGCAAGGTCGCCGCCGACGCCGGGGGCGACACAGTTGCAGCCAGCTGCTGCGACGCAGTCGATGTCGCTGCCGAACCAGGGGATGCCGTCGCAGGTCCCCAGCCGACTGGCACGACAGGTGGCATCCTTGGCATCTCCTCGGCCGGCCGAGGTGGCTTGGCCACCACCGTGGCTGCTGCCACCTGGCGAGCCTCCGAATACATGTCGAGAGCAGTTACACCTTGTCTCACGGCCAAGTAATACAGCCGGATCAGAATCGCAACCTGGACATGCGAAAAACGACAATGGACGTCCTCCGGGAGCTCGGCCGCCACCGCCTGAACCGCGAACTTGGTCAGGACGAAGCCGCCAGGGAGGGTACTCTGCTGGCGGAGTCGCCAGCCGTCGAAAGGCAAAAATTTGGTGCATTACGCACCGGGATCTTGAAGGGGAGCTGGCCCCAACCGTCAACATAAACCTCACCTGCGTCCTGGGACGCAGGGGTCGGGTTCGCGCCGAGGCTCATGCCTGCCAGCGCCCTCCCGACAGAGGTGTTGCCAGACGAGGACCTCGTCTGGCCGGAGGTCACCTCTCTCCTAGGAGAGGGTGAAGCCTCCCCCTCCTCCATAGAGGAGGAATCCTCTTCCACCTGTCGCCCTGGGCGGGTGGCATGAGGTGCGGGGCAACCTCGGACTCGTTGCGAGTCCCGGTGCCCCTGTTCCCCTGGGGGGCAGACTCCTCGGCAGCGACAGCTTCACGCTGCCGGCGAGGGGTGTCCGCCACCACCATGCGGTAGGTGACATTTTCGTCACGCTCCCGCGGTGGGGAACTGCGAGGAGAAATTCTCCTCTGAGACGCCGGGAAAGGCAGTCTCGTGGTAATGGGGGGCTCCCGGTTAGCGGGAGGCCGACCCCGACCGTTTCCTGCCCCTCCCCGCTGAAGGGTGGGACGGACATTGTTGTTCTTAGCTTCCGAGTTCTTCGGCGCCATGTCTAATCCAAGTTAGATATATAGATGTACGTCGGAGACGTTGGGGACTCAGTGTGAGAATGATGGCTGCAGCAACGCCAGGGATCGGGCGTTCCTTGTCATTATTCACTCCATATGTGGGCACACATTATATGTCGTGGACACATCACTCACACGAGATCCCTAGGACAACTGGACTACGCTCACTTGTCCGCCACGTGTCCAGGTTCTAGAGGCTTCTAGACCTGGAGCAACGTTACTACGCACAACGTCCACTAGACTAGTTGCTAGCTACGTAACTTGCGTACACGTGTGTGCGTCGCGCCACAACCGGCGCTCGGCACCGTTATTCTGTCTCCGCCAGAATAACTCCGGTCACACTGTATGTTCCCCTGTGTGGCTCCGGCCACAAGTCAGCCTCGAGGTATCTCAGCTAACTCAATGTACAACCACAGAGGGGTGTGAAGGCCTCTGGTGGTATGCATGTGGTCCCTGCTGGCGGTCCAGGTGTTGGGCATGAGCAGGGTGACTCAGGCTCTGAGTCAGAACAGGATGGAAGTCAGCATGGTGATGCTGGACAACCTGACAGCACAGTCCTGACTGTGCCAGGGACTGCTTCCTCTGTGTACCAGGAGTTGGGTGCCCGAATCCACAACATGTTTGGGCATGCCACTTCTCTGTCAAACAACTTTGCCTTCCGTATGGGCAGGGCACCCCTTCGCCGGCGTGTCAGCAAGCTGCCTCACGGTGTAAGTGCCAGTTGTCCTCCAACAAGCCCAGGAAATCACATGCCAAAGCTCTACCTCAGAGCATTGGTGATCTGCAGTGTGATATCCAACACATCAGGGGCATGCAACTGTTGGTGTGCGTGGACAGGTACACGAAATACAAGGTGCTAGAGCATTTACCTTCTATGAAGAACAGGTACTTGCTGGCTGCCCTGCAGAATGTAAGAGCCAAGTTTCCTACCACAAGGATCCAGGTGGACATGCAGTTTCAGCATCTCAAGGGTGATCCTACCCTTCCTGAGTTGCTGGTTACACCTAGGGAGGCTCATGGGCAGCAGGGTGCTATCGAGAGGGCAATCCAGGAGGTCAAGAAATTGATCATCTCTGAAGACTGGGTACCCTTGTCTGCACCTGCACTTGTCAGGAGTGCATGGCTGAGGAACGTGGAGCAGCAGCTGAACAGCAGGGTTAACTTCTACTATGATGGAGTTGCTGTCAGCCCAATGGGTCTATATCATGGCCTGTGCCCACCACATGTGCTGGAGGGCTGGAAACATGCTGCACATGTCACCTTTGCCAAGCTGAGGGAGAAGGACCGGGGTTGGAAGATGCTGGAGCCACAAGTGGGTCAGAAGGTCCTAGCTTGGAAGGAACCTAGCCTTTATGGCAAACGTGGTAGCTGGAGTCCTGGGGTGGTTACCCAGGTTGATGAAGCTAGCCACGCATGCTTGGTCAGCATGGAGGACGAACCAAAGCATGTGCACCGGCTGAGTTGGTCATATGTCAAGCCTAACCTGATGAATGAGGGCAGTCAGGCACAAGGCTCACAGGATCTGCAGGATTTTCAGGTCCCAGGTGACATCACTGACGCAACGACCACATCTGTTGCAGGGGAATCTGTCAGCCCTGGCCAGGTTGCAGAGGTACTTGTTGAACAGGCTGCAAGGTCAACAGCTGGGGAGTCAACTGTCAAGCCCAAGGCACTAACCAAGCCCAGGGGGACAAGTTTGGCTGGATTGATTGGGGCTCTACAAAGAGCCAAGAAGCAGCCCAAGGTAGCCAAGCTCAGGTGGCATGGCAATCTGGGGCTGGACACTGCCTTAGAGGTAGACACTAATTCTCAGGTCTCCATCATTGGGACCAGGGCTGCAGCAGGGTACAGCATGTCTGAACCCAGCTATCAGTTTGTGTCTGACTTCAGTGGCGGGGTACACGTGAAGGTACTGGGTGAGGTATTCATTCCTATCCTTGGACAGGACACTGCTTTTTGTGTCTTGGAGGGCTATCAAGGACCTGCTCTTCTGGGGCAGAATTTCCTATGCCAGGATGGGGTAGTGATCACGTCCTCTCTCCTGACTAAGGAAGGGGCTGGTCAGGTCCCACTGATTAATTTCAGGACCACTCACCTATCACGTGCAGTAACCAGGTCGGTTAAGCGTGTGCAAGTGTGCCAGGGGCAGGAGCCCTTGGTTGATGACCTCATACTGCCAGCTGCTAGTCATCCAAGCAGTTTGGGCATTGGTCCTCACTCACTTGCTGGACACAGCCCTATCAACTACCAAGGCCTGGTGAAGCTCATGTCCTCTCCCATTATGTGTCCCCAGGTCACACTGGGTCTGATTAAATCTGGGGAGGACTGGATCTCCAAGAAATGCGTGGAACCTGTCAATGACCTGCCTCCTGCACGACGTCTACTCAAGCTCAAGTTTGTCATCAAGATGAAGGAGGTGGACGGGGTCAAGGTACCACATGTCAGGCCAGTGCTGAATGAGTTCAAGGGTACTGGTGAGTGCACTGCTGAGGAGTTGTATACCCCTGGCATGCTGCATGACACTTGGAGGCTGCTGCTGTGTGTATTTCTAGGCCTTCTCAACAAGGGCTTGGACTATGGCTCAGTGGTGGTAGACTTCAAGAGGGCATTTCTGGAGGGGATGCAGATGTGGCACAGGAAAAGTGGGAGGGCAAGACGCCTTTCTATGTTAGGGTGCCTGCTGTATGGAAAAGGGACATCCACACGGAGTTCCTTAAAATCCTCAAGGGCCTGGAGGGCCTGAGGTCAAGTCCAATAATCTGGAGGGAGACTCTCAACCGTTTCCTGAAGGAGCATTGCAACTTGAAGGTCTCTCCTGTAGACCCCTGTCTGTTTCTGGGGCAATGGGAAGGCCTGCCAGTGTATGCTTCGCTGCACGGGGATGACCTACATCTGATAGCTCCCACGTCGTGGCTTAAGGAGCTGATCTCCATCATTAAGTCCAAGTTTCCTCTGGGTAGGGAGCAATGGCAGGTGGAGAATGAGCCTCTGCTGTTTGTGGGCATGGAGGCCACACTGGTGAAGAAGGGGGGGAGTGGCGTATGCTGCTGGTGGGGGGCAATGATTATCAAGAGACCCTCATTAGCAAGCTTCCTCCAACCATCACACAGGCACTGTGTCCCATGGTGAGGGGCATGGTTGCTTGGGTGGCAGGCATTTCCAGGCCAGACCTTATGGTCATAGCCAGGTTGCCTGATGACATGCTGGTGGAGCTAGGGTCTGCCAAGGTGGCTGATCAGGTCAGGGCTTCATCTGGCATTCTGTTGTCTGCAGTGGATTTATCACAACCCATTTGCATGGAGCTGTATGTGGATAGCTCAATGGACAGCAGGCAGGTCTCCAAGGTCAGGGGCAGGGCTGCAGGGCTCTTTGTGCTCAGACAGGAAGGCCTGGGGAGTTTGGTGAGCTGGTTTAGTCGCCTGCACAAACGGGTGGCTGTCAGCAGTGATGTGGCAGAATGCAGGGCTATTTGTGAAGGCATTCACACAAGCCTTTATCTGAAGGAGTTGCTTCATCAGATGACTTCTAACACTCCTTGGCCACTTCAGGTTACCACTCTTCTAAAAACAGACTCCATGGGGATGGTGCAGTTTGTGCACAGGCAGATGGCCAGAAGTAGGGACTTGGATTATCTCCTTCTTAAGGAGTTGTCCTCCTTGGCCAATATTGAGCATATCCCTGGGGTTGACAATCCTGCTGATGCTTTGACCAAGCTAGTGCAGAAGGCAGCAGTGCAATACAAGGTTCTTCAGTCTCTGATGGACCCATCTCAGCAAGCTGTCTAAGCTGGTGCATGGTTATAGGGCATTGGAGAGCAGATTGTGTGGTAGTGTCAGCATTGTGACTGGCATAATACCTGTATTTTAGTCTGTACTAAGGCTCATGGACCATGGTACACTCACTCTGATTTTAATCAGGATACAGCCAGGTTTTGGCTGGGGTTCATGCTGTTGACTACACAAGGTTGACAGGTCCATTACAGACCATGTATTCTATTTTAAAAGAAATGTATATTTGTACATACTTCTCACAATGGTCTGGGAACCTTTATTCTGGGGTTTATAGGGCGGGGTTCGATTCCCTGGTATTATGTTTCTACAAGCTGGCCTGTTCAGGTGTTTGCCTGTTCAGACTTCCCTAGTTCCCCAGGGCAGGATTTAATTGTTGCCTATGTGTTTCATTTTGTCATTTGTTTGCTGTGGCAGTTTACCATCTGGCAAGTAGACGGGCGCCGTAAGACGGGCGCCAATAGACCCCTGTTGAGAGAATGACAGGCAAACTATTGTAATACGCCTTACTTTGTCAAGTGGTATTTTAATTGTCATGGATTTATTGTACTTATATTGAATATGTACTGGGTTTTATGGGATTAGTATCTGGGATTAATGTAACTCACCGCCAGAAGGTCATTGTACTGGAGGCTCTACCGAGGTGATGGGATTAATTCCTGGAGAAGACCTCATAGAATTAACCTGTATGTATTTAATTTTGTGTGCTTCTAATATCTGGTGGTACTCTGTAATGCCACTTCCATAGGTTTTTATCCATTTCTCATGGAATGGTTTTCCCTGTGGCAGATCTGTTTCTTTTCCAGTTCCTTAAAAGAAAAGGCTGGGGGAATGGCAATGGCCATTAAAGACATCTGTTCAAGCTTCAAGCTGGAGTGAAGGACATTTCAAGCTACTTCAAGGGTCCCTGGCAGGGGATGTGATCCCTAAAGAAAAGAAGGGATTGGAGTTAACGTAAAGGATTTACGTTAGATGGATAGAGATTGTTACGCTCTTTCCAACGGCACCTTGAACGCCTCATTTGGTTAAGGAACGTAAAAGTTATGACGTTTCCTAGGCTGTGCCGACAGTACCCGGCGCGCCACTGTGGGCGCGTACGGACACAGGATGTACAAGTGTCACTTTGATAGTCCGCAGGACGTTGACAGGACTTGTACAGGACTTGATGGTCAATTGATAGGTAGGCGTGCTGTAGCGCGCCAGGACCTATGAGACAATTGATGCTGAGTAGTGTACGGATGGGTCCACAGGATTAGCCGTATGGACAATTGATAGATCTGCGCGCCAAAGGCGTGCCAGAGTCTGTGTAATCAATTGATTGACAGTTCAGCTGTGACAGTGCAGCTGAATACTTGGACGCGTCCCTAGTAAGCTATATGAGTGACTTGGTCACACCGGGACGCTAGTTCTTGCGTGCACGTTCTCTTGGCACTGCGACCCTGTCGTCTGTGCTGCGTGCAGTCTTGGAAGTGACGTGACTTACGTCTGTGTTTCCTGATTATTAATAAAGGCAACTTCCTGCAAGAACCATGGCGGAATTCGTGGCATCCTCACACTCACAACTATACAATCATCATTCGCTCTCAGCTTCAGCAGTTGTTCGTCGTCCCTAGTCTCCATCCAACTCATTCCCTTGCACCCTGGTTTTTGTCGGGCATTCAGCAGGGCTCTGCTGTGCCGGCGTTTACATTTCGTGGAGGTGTTAGCATGGCAGCAATCTGCAAACTTTTTGTAAATGCCGGGAATAGTCAACCTTTACTAATAGAAATTGATATTGTGTTATAGTCAGTATATAAGTACCGGTTCTGTCTGACGGGGAAACCGGGGAACCCCGGCCGGCATTTAAAGCTTCCAGGTCGACCAGGGCAGCCCGGACAAGTCACAATGGCTTATACCGGTCGAACGGGGGGGGTTTCCTGCTCTGAACACAGCATACCGGTCGAACGGGGGGGGTTTCCTGCTTGGCATATAGCACACCGGTCGGCCGGGGGGGGGTTCCTGCTTGGCATATAGCATACCGGTCGGCCGGGGGGGGCTTACCGGTCGGCCGGGGGGGCACCGGTATTTACCGGAGAATTACCGGTTCCGGTACGTTAGCAAAAACACTGGCCTGGCGCTGCCAACCAGGCATGACGTGAGGTCCGCGGGGACGGGCTTCTCGAACCGTCTAGAACACATTAAAGACCAGTACGGCTAGAGGCCTCTCCTGAAAAATATCCAAATGTCCGTAAGGTACCATCATAACGCATGTGCAGTGCCACTTGGCTGTCCCGTAACTCCCGTTCAGGCGCTAGGTCTGCCTACGGCGCAAAGGCCAAGTTCGTCAGCAAAACTTCTACACTTACTTCCACACGGATTGCCTTGGCTGCCAACTATACTATGGCCTCGGCACTGGCGCCGGATTACGGTCGGCGCCGATCGACCGGGACGGATAATTTAATACCACAAATGGCATGTTGCATCCGTGCAACACACCTCCGCCCCCCAACAAAAGAGGCGGCTACTCCTGTAGCCGGGACTTATAAATGACTGTATACATGGTCACTGTTCCCTTCCAGGGCACGCATCGATCGTGCCAATTGTCACCGTCTGTTGGCGATGGTTTACGGCGCCGGGCGGTAAGGGCTCGGGCGGTGACCCCCACGAGCGGAGCCCCCACGGCCATGCCCGTGCAGAGGTGCGGCCCGGCGTTGACGCCGGTGGACACGCTCAGCCGGCGCGGCCTCAGCCGGCTCGGGAAGAGGCAGGCCATTGGCCTGGACTAGGGCGTGCTGCATGGAAGGTGAGTTGCCACTCGCCGGCGCGTGAATCATGGCGTTTGGCCAGGTTGACATCCCGCAGCGCCTCCAGTGGGAAAACACTCAAGAAGGCGGCGAGGAACGTGTGTCGGGTGAGGGACACCGAACCTCCTGTCCAAACGATACCGCACCGATCGAATAACCGACTCGATGTCGCCCATGCACCCATTGATGCAGGGCCTGGGGCGGGGCGGCCTGCATCAAGGCAATGCACATGCAAGGAGCATTACGCAAAAGGTAGGAGAAGGGCCGGAATTATGCCAACCCTGCCCGGGCTTTATACTCCTGTAGCAAGCGTGCACAGCCCGTGAGTCCAGCCTCAGCGCGGCATATTTGCGGGACATACAAGCGCCATGAGACTTGACGGGCCGCCTGGCCACTGACATTCACGTAAAGGAACCCGTTTTGAAACTTGGCTGGTTAGCCGTCCATGCTCTGAGGGCGGCAGCTATGGCTTCATTTGCCTTGTCCTCAGTGACCGTGAAGCGCGAGATGAGGCGCTCTAGGTCCGAGCTGATGACGACCGTTGTTGCAGTATTTGCCAACGTGAATGCCTCTCCAACGGGCTGCATTGGAGGGTAAACTCCTGTCGCCGGCACCACATGGCTGTACGGGGCCGAAGTCCTTCCCCCCCCTGCGGCTGCGCACGTGCCCTCACGTGCAGGGGTGCTGCCGGTGAGGCGCACGGAATGGTCAACAGTGTCAACCTCCGCGGTTGTGGCGCCACAGAAGAGGAAGGGGCTCATCGGGTCGCTCAAGCGCTCGCCAAAGGGGGCGACGGGACCATGGGAGGGGATCAACGTCGTGGCCAAAACGTCAAGGTCCTCATAAAACCAATAGTCGGGGCGATGCGACAGGGCGTCAGGGACCGTGTTGTCAAGGCCCTTGACATATTCGATCTTGAACGGACCGAACTGTGCCAAATATTCAAGCCAACGGGCTTGGCGTGGCGTAAGCGTGGGCTGCGTTGAAACAAGTGCGTGAGGGGCCGATGGTCGGTCTGGATGATCAAGCGGTGTACGGGTCCGCAGGGTCGGGTTCGGCCATAGCCACGTTGAACTGAGCACCCAGAAGATGGTGCCGCCAAGTATGGCAACAGTACACCACGGCCAACAACTCTTGCTGATGGACCGGGTAATTTCTTTCGGCCGGGATCATCGTCCGGGAGATATACTCGACCGGTTGGAGCCCGAGACCATGGTCTTGGAGCAGCACACCGCCAATAGCAACCTTGCTAGAATCGCTATTGACCACGAATGGCTTGGTGGGATCCGGAAGGATGAGGACAGGCGCAGTGGCGAGCCTGGCCTTCAGCAAGTCAAAGGCCTGTTGACACAGGCCTGACCATTCCCACGGTACGTCCTTCTTGAGGAGGTGAGTAAGCGGGGCCGCAATGGTCGCGAAACGCGGGATGAAGCGGCGATAATACGATACCAAGCCCAAGAAGCTGCGCAAGGCGCGAACATTCGCGGGAACAGGCCACTGTTGGACGGCGGCGACCTTATCGGGGTCCGTGGACACGCCCTTGTCCGAGAGAATGTGGCCTAAAAAGGGGACGCTGCGGCCTGATTCTACCTTGCTGCGGCGGGCGGACAGTTTATTATCCGCCATGATCTGCAGATTGATCAACCGCGGCAACATCCTCCAAGTGCTCCTCGAACGTGCGAGAGAAAATGAGGATGTCATCCAAGTAGATGGCCACGCAGGTGCGTTTGTACGGCTGCGTCCCCGGGTCCCACGGGATAGTCGGGTCGCGCAGGTCTGCCGAGACCTGGGGCAGCCGACTAGTGCCCATCACCGACCTAAAGAGGTGGTTCGATCATGAGCATCTGAAAAGAGGCAGGGCTGTTACACAAGCCCATGGCCGCCACGCGGAATTGGTGATGGCCAAAAGGCGTGGTAAAGGCTGTTTTATGGCAATCTTCGGGGGCGATCCAAAGTTGCCAAAAACCGTCGGCACAATCGAGCACCGTAAAGTACTTTGCGCCCTCCACCTTATTAAATATATCATCGATGCGGGGGAGGGGATACTTGGACTTCACGGTGATCGCATTGAGTTTGCGATAATCCGTAACCAGACGCCACTTCCCATTGGGTTTGCATGGGCACCAGCAATACGCCCGCGCTGTAAGGGCTATTGCTGGGCTCGATCAAGCCGGCCTCCAACAAGCCGACCAAGATCTTCTTGAGCTCTGCCAACTCCACGGGCCCCATGCGAAAAATGGGTGAGGTGGTAGGTGGGTGCCCCTCCTGCAAATGAATGCGGTGGAGCACCGGTCTGGCCGGGGGAAACGTAGGTGTTTTCTCCTCAAACACGGCTGAATACTGATCGAGCACTGCGTTGAGTCGTTTCACCTCGTCTTCCGACAAGTCCATGCCAAGCGAGTTTAACGAAACTCCAGCCTGTGCATGCTGGGCGCTGGGCGGCCCACGCGCGTGGGCAAGGGCGTCCAGACGAATGGAGTAAACGGGAGGAGGCTGCCGGGCTCTCATCATCCACTTGAACTCCCTTTTGGACATGAGAATGTCCGCAAGGCGACGACAGTCACTCTTGAGGGCAGGCATGTCATCGGTGATGGTCATGCCGTTGGCCGCATACTGCCACCCACCCACCCACCCACCCACCCACCCACCCACCCACCCACCCACCCACCCACCCACCCACCCACCCACCCACCCACCCACCCACCCACCCACCCACCCACCCACCCACCCACCCACCCACCCACCCACCCACCCACCCACCCACCCACCCACCCATGCACCCACCCACCCACCCACCCACCCACCCACCCACCCACCCACCCACCCACCCACCCACCCACCCACCCACCCACCCACCCACCCACCCACCCACCCACCCACCCACCCACCCACCCACCCACCCACCCACCCACCCACCCACCCACCCCACCCACCCACCCACCCACCCACCCACCCACCCACCCACCCACCCACCCACCCACCCACCACCCACCCACCCACCCACCCACCCACCCACCCGGCCACCCACCCACCCACCCACGTCCCAAGTTAGTTGAAGTCTCAGTCCCACTATAGCCTAAGAAGTGGAGACGTGTCAATAGTACCGCCGGCACCCAACTCGGTACCAGGACGGTAAGCTAGTACTGGCCTAGAGTAGCTGTGGCATGCACACGTGGCAGTAGGCAGTACAGTGTGATGAGCCGGTACCTCGGTACCGGGATCGACGGTATAGTTGTCATGTTAGGTCTGACCATATCAGCTAGGTAGTACCTGATTGGTTGACCATGCAGTCCGTCTCAGATCAGTAAGTTACATGGGACATCGACGGGCCAAAAGTGCACTTTTCTGGAAACCATACCTATGCATGTGATAAAAATCCAGTTATGATGGGGGACTATATAAATATGATAAGAATAAATTCCAACCACTTTGGGGGGGACTACCCCCCACAATGTGACCGTTATGTGCTAAAAATAGAAAAAGACGCTATTTTTGGCCGATTATCCCTAGGACAATGGGCAAACCCAATGTGGCCAAATTTATCATATATTCCCATCTCATTGCAACCCTTGCCAATAATTCCAGCTAGTTTGCAGGTCAGAATAAGCATGTCTAGACACATTGGAATAGTTTAGCGTAAAATACATATTTTTTGATGCCTAAAAAATAAATCAAATCATAGACACATGCAACGGGGTCAAATATTATTGAAGGAGACAAATATTTTATTCAAAACTGGCCAAGGGTTGCAATCATACAGACCCAAATATCAGAATATACGCTTGGCTGATCTCGATAGTACCGGCTACGCCCCCTTCTAAAGAAGTTTCCAGCCGTGTTCAGCCCGTCTCACGTGTCGAGACTGAACAAGTCTCGAGTGGACACGTGTGTAGTACTCCTACACACACAGATCTCGAATGATTTATCTAGTGCAAAATCCGAAGGGCTCGCATCACTCCCCGGAAAGGAGAACTTTTAACGGTTGGACTGTAGGTGTCAGCTGGCGATGCCTTAGGATCCGAGGAGACGTCCGTCCTATAGTCAGCATGCAAAAGTTGGTGCGAGAGGTCCCCAGTTCGATTCCGGCCTGGATTCATTTGCAGAATCATCGCGTTTTCCGCGGACCGGCACTGAACGCAAATGGTTCAATTCACCTTTGCGGCGTGCCAAATCAGAATATACAGCCCCAAAGTTTCAGCTCATTCTGACCACGTTTACTCACATTGAAACATGGTCATGTGCAAAAACAAAATGACACGTTAAAGCAGTTTTGAGCACAAACACCACTACAAAGACACCCTTGCCCACCACAAACTGGGCCAAAACAAGTGCAATTAATTAAATTAATGTATCACGAAGCTTGCCACCAAATAACAGGTCATTCTGACCTAGTTTGCCCATATTACATCATGTTATAGCTGCCAGGCACTATACCAGCTGAGGCCTAGCCTTTTTAGTCATGTACATGTGTGCCTATGAAGTATGATGAGCCACCCTCCAGATGATGCCTAGCTTTATTTAATTATGCAGTGCCCATGCAGGGAGTCCCTCCCTGCTGAGAAGCCATGCCCTAGCTCTCGTATAGCCATGATGATCTTCCCCCATCTGGCATGCGCTCCCCCTTAACTGGGCATAGCGTGATAGACCATGAGGGTGCAGGTGCCCTGGTGCACCTAGAGCAAGGGTAGCTTACATTCCCACCCTTGCATGAAGTAGCCTAGAATGTATTAAAAGCCATATGCCCCTTCTCAGGGATATGTGCTACATTTACTCCCAACGGAGTGATGTTGATAATTAATTAATTAATAGCTGCCAGCCTGCATGCACTTGGTGCACCATGACATGAGGCGACACCATGAGCACATTCCTAAGCTTGCCCCCTGCAAATGGGGCAGAACCACGGAAAACAAATGCTAGATGCTTGAAGAAAACAACCACCAACTCATTATTACATGAGCAGGTATGACCGCTTGCGGGAATCACTCATAGCCAACAGTGACCGCCATATCATGACGCTTATGGATAAAAGGTGCATCCTTCATGGTCATAACGACCTGATCCCTGTCATCTAGGAAGTATAAGCCATGTTTAATGGAAGCTTATCAGGTGGGGAGGTGATAAGTAACTCACATATTCTCACCTTCCATATTTTCCCAGCAATGATGCAGGCTGAAGGGCCATGAAAGGCGTTAATGAGCTCGCCAGCTCCTTAATTAATTAATTAATTAAACTCGTGCTCCCGTTGGGGAGTCACGGAGCACCGAAGTGCTTTTAATCCCTGTGTGTGCACTACAGGAGAAAGGGCAGAGACCCCCAGTCTCCTTCATGCCAAAGGCATGCCACAGCTGCAATCGGGCGCGGCTAGCTAAAAGGACAGGCTAACGATCCGGCAAACTGTGGGTGCAATAAGACCCATGTGAGCATGTCATAGCAAGGAGCGTGGGCAAGTAATCTGAACATAGCCAGGGCGTAGCATGGCTGTACTAGAACTAGGCTAAGGCTATGGCTGGTTGTGTACCGTGCGTTGGCGGCACGTGACTAGGTTTGTTGGCACAGCTAGGCAAACATTCTAGGCATGGCTGCCTTAGCGACAGTGACTCCAATGGTTACAAGCTAGGGCTATTGCTATTCTAGCCCGCTGGGGGCGTCCACATCTTGTGGTTGATCATCAGGTCCCCGCCCCTCCAGTACACCTTGGGCTTCTGGGGGTCCTGCTTATGGCGGAGGTATTCCGGCCACAGGTCGCGTCGCTGCTGTTGCTGAGCGGGGGTTAGGTCGTCATCCAGCGTCCAGGTGAGGTCGTGCAACCGCTTGCGACGAGAGAGGAACCGCTGCTTATCCTCAGGGGAGATGAAGGTGAGCAGGACTGGTGGGGTGGCCGCCTTGTCCCGTGAGTGGGGAAGGCGGTGGCACCCACGCAGTTCTACCTCACCTACCAGGCCCATGAGGGTAAGAAGCTGTTTCTTGATCTCGTCAGCAAGGGAGGTTGACGTCTCACCTGGCTTCTGGGGGAAGCGACGTAGCACCACTCGGCACTCGCGGCGAGCGCGATCGGTGACCTCCCGTTGCTGGGCCTGGCGGTGGTCCTCCAGCTCCTGGAGCTTCGTGGCGATGGCGTCGGTGGTGGAGGCGGTCGCTGTCCGCAGCAGGTCCGCGTAGGAGAGCGGGAGGTCACCAGCATCCTGCCGGGGTGGCTGGGAGGCAATGGTGGCCGTCTGCTCCGCTAGCTTTGGGACCTGTGTGGCCAGGGCCTCGGTGTGGGCGGTGATGGCCTCAAGCTTCTTCATGAGCACGCCGCACTTGCCTTCCACCTGGTTAAGGCGAGAGACAAGTGCAGCATGCGTTTCCGAAGCCTGCGCCGCGGTGTGTAGCGCCGTGAACTGTGGTTGTAGCTTGTGGACGGCCAGCTCCTTGCAACGGTGATGCCGCTCCCAGGCAGATAGGGGCTACACAATAAAGAATGTCTACCGTATGAAAACCTCCATAAAGGAAGCGTAGCAAAGCCAGATAACAGCCCAATCAATTCTGGGTAGCTTTAGGACGCAAGGCATACGCAGCGTAAGGAAAACCATTGAAAGCTGCGGAAAATCTGATAGCACACCTGCAACAAGTGGAGAACAAAATAGCAAGAAAAAAACCAGAAACGGCGCCAAAAGTTTCATGCCACTTTCATTAAGAGCGCAAACAGACTGGGCGGTACGTCACATGCAGCAAAGCAACGTACCACGGCCGGCATTATTTCCTACCCAGGCGCGCAAGAAAAGCCAGCCAGCCATGGATGGCTTAATTAACCGCGGATCGATCGCGCAGGCCTGAACGAAATCATTTTAGAAATGATCGACAGGAAATGCATGGCCGCAGATCGAAGACGCTTAGGTTATTTTCATGGTGTCCGTTACTAAATGGCTCTTGCTGCATCAATATAACCCACGAATATCGAGTTCTACCGTCGCATGCAGGCACGCATGCTAGATCATTCATCGCGGCCAAATTATTGGATGAGACCCCTGGCTGTGCAAATCTGTATCGAGAAAGGCAGCGAATTTGCAAATTATTAGTGCATATCTGGCTACGAAACATCATTATAGAACATCACTTCTAGCCATCGGCTTAAATTTTTCGCGCCTGTCGCCCGCCGGATTAGCCACATGTTTTAACGGAACGCATGTCGCCATGGCCACCTCCGGCCGCACGGTGCGCGCACTGTGCACTGGTCACAATTTCACGGTCCGTCGGTACGGTCGGCGCGACTTTTTTGGCGCGCAAAAAAGTCGCGACCGTCACGTCCCCTTAACTTACGTAAACTCTGGCCAGCCATGCATGGTTGACGGCTGGCCAGCAGTTCATTTGCCAACATATACCCTAATATGCCTACGAGTCTCGTCGTCCACATTCGCGCGTGCAGCCGTTAATTGGCATTCTCAGAGCCAGGCCAGGCTGCTCTGTGTTCATCGTTGACACCATGATCGCTTACAACTTGCATTTTAAAAATCCAAAAACGATCGATCGTGCGCACGCCAGCAACACCGACCAACGAAAACTCATTTTCTACATTTCTTTCTCGAATTAGTAAAATGGCGTACCGTTGTAAGGCAGTCGCTCCTCCGTCTCCTCCCCGGGATGAGGAGCCGAGCTGCATGACTCCGAGTTTAATCGGCGGCGTCGATCTAGTAGAGTGGAGAGATTAGCTGGGGGAGATCGGCAGCCAGCGTGCCTCCCATGGCCGCCGGCATCTGCAGCGAGGGGAGTCACATGCAGTGCTCGATCGAAGGGGCCTCCTTGATCAGGAGGGCGCGGACTATGCAGGTGGCGTTGGTCATGGTGGCTCGAGGCCGCCGGGGCCGGGGAGGGATCGAAGAGGCCTGCCCATGCAGATTTTGGCATCGGAGCGCCCGAGATCGAAGGGAGCAGAGGGCGATGTCGGCTGCAGTAGATGGTGGGGGTATCCAGCGGGTCAGGAACTCGGCATTGCCGAAAGCCAAGTGCCACCATGCAGACGGCATACAGATGTTGGTGGAGGTGCAGGTGCTGGGCGCAAAAAAAGTGGCGTGCACCCCGTTAATATTCCGGGCCAGTTGACGCCAAAAGGAGGTGTCGACGGCAAAGTCGTAAAAATGGCTGCGCGGTTCGGCAGGGGGGCTGCGTTTGGGTTCAGGCGAGGCCGTGGCCGCGAGTCCGCAGGAGGCTCAGTCGAATGTACCACAAAAGCTTGAGTAGTGGATTTGCTGCCTTGGCCAGGCCGGAGGGCCAGCGTAGCTTCCGAGTGCTCAGCGCTGCCGCCAGGCTGCGCTGCGTCGTGACCAGTGCGTCGTGGTGCGTTTGCTCGTCATATGTAATATTGTGTGATAGCTTCAGGAAAGTATATCAGCGTGACAGTGTGTTTTAGAAAGACGAAGTGATTGTGATATAGTCGCGGCAAAATTTGGAGCCCAAACGTGAAAGTTAGGGGCGCCGCCGTCAGCCATGGCTATCTCGCGGCTTGTAGCTGTCTGCAGGGGAAGCTTAGGTAATAATTAATTAATATTGATCATTGGGTGGATGGATGGGCAACAATCCTATACCGGTCCTATTCTATCTGTTTAGAGCTAGCCTAAACTAACAGACCTAAGAGGCATGCCAGGTAACATGTCTAGTGCCCGGCCCTATACTGTCTAGCGGTCGATCACGTTGGGCATTCTTCCCATCGATCCGGTCGGGAGACACGCTTCTTCCCCACATGAGCTGGGGGGTCATTGTCCTTGCATGAGTACCTGCTCGCCCAGAGGGACTTGGTCTGCATCTTTTTCCATATCACGGACTGAGGCCTAAGCCCCGCATGTCCTCTACTAGCTGCTCCTTGAACTAGAATCAGTTAGATTAGTATAGGCTTCGGTGCATCAACTGACGGCGATATGGCTGACTGCGCGGAGCTCAGATCTTTTGCGTCTGAGCCCCAAATTCGGTCAGATCACTTGCAATCGGTGAGCCTTTTAAAGACACACTCGCCATGGTATCAGTAATTGTTTACGGCTGAAACGCAGTATCGACAAAGTTACGCACGTGACAGCCATCATACCTGGTCACGTGCCCCGCTAACGCATGGTACACAACCAGCCATAGCCTTAGCTTAGCTTTTGTACAGCCATGCTACGTCCTGGCTATGATCAGATTACTTGCCCACGCTCCTTGTTATGATATGCTCACATGGGTCTTATTGCACCCACAGAACTTGCCGGATCGTCGATCTATCGATCGTGTCCGATTGCTGCTAGCTGTGGCATCATTGCCTCAGGCATGAAGGAGAAAGGGGGTCTCTGCACTTTCTTCCTGTTGTGCACACACAGGGATTCAAAGCACTCTGGTGCTCCGTGACTCCCGGGAGCACGAGTTTAATTAATTGATTAATTAATTAGTATAGGCTTCTTCACATCAATCCGAGGGTTTAATGCTCCGCGGCTCCCTGACAGTATCGTGTGTAATTAAAATGTGAAATTTTTATTAACCACATTAATATGAGAAAAAAATGTTAGCAGGCAACTTAGCCCATTGAAGAGCTAGCAATGAATATTACGTGTAAAACACACGTTAATTTCAGTAAGACAGTTCTGATTTCATGTCAGCTCGAGAAAGCTATTCTTGGACGCATCCATGATAAAAACTCATACATTGCGACCACGATAAACTATATGCAAGTCCAAAAATATGTCCAGGGCATGTTTTTTGGCCAAAAACTAGTGAAAGCAGGTTGGGTAACTCGAAGCGAAACCCGCACAACAGCGATCCAACTCATTATTACAGGTATGCCGGATCCCCCCCCAAAAGGGGCTGTTCGGTATAATTGCAGCTTCTTATGTACACCCCTTGCCTGATATGTGCATAGTCCGTGGCCCCCAAACGGGGACACGAGACTAAGTAATCACTTAATTATAATGTCCGTATAGTCCCGTAACCCACAGCTCGCTGCTGATATACATTGCATGCAGACATGGACTAGGATAGCGCTGATGCATGCAACCATTGCTGCAGCCAGTAGTCTCCTTCCTCTCCACTCATCGGCCTGCCTTCCTCCAACGGCGATTCCATGAAGGCATCATCAGAGTCTGAGTAATACGCCCCGCTCCTGGGCGTGCCCACTTGCCCTGTCACCATGGCACGGCTGGGCAATGCAATCCCGGGTGACGCGGCCGTCCCACTCCTGCAACTGGCACACCGGCACGCCGGGTTGACCGCAAGTTCTGGCCGGGACTGCTTGCTTGTCTGATACCCTGGCTGGGGGATGTCTCCACTGGCGTCTTGTGAAGTACCTGCTTGGAGAGCAGCTCCAGGCACGTGACCCAGCACATAACCCAGCATTTCAGGAAATGAGAGAAATTTGCAAGCGTGGTAATACTTGACAATACCTGTTTGAAGAAAAAAAACATTCTGTGAGTCTGTTACGATTTTTTTTGCCTCACGTTTCCGAAGGACAACCTTTGCAAGCCATCACCGGTAGGTTTGCACCTCTAGCATTGAAAGACAGGCTGTAAATTGAAGAGCAACAAGGCAGTGGAAATATATGTCTTGAAAATATAATAACGGTGCAAGCCGAGTGGTATCAAAGTGTCTCAAACCACTCAATCTATTGCAACGCCATGACCGAAGCCTACCCGTGTTCATATAAGCCTACCTGTGTTAATTTTACCTGGCATTGCCCCGCCCATCCGTGCTCCTGTGCGGCTGCTCGACTGCACCAGGTATGGCGCACCCAGCTTGCGAGCCTTGCGCGTGACAAGCACAACATGTGGCGGCGTGTCACAGTCCAGCCACGTTGATATGTCCGCAGCCGTCTGATCCATCATCATCGTCCGTGCCACGAGCGCCTTACTGCTGATTCCATCCTCTGCGGCTGCCAGGGGGACCTTGGCCTTCGCCACCAAGGCACCCAGGGTGACGGATGACCCCGCCCTGGGCGCATCCCACGCCATGTCCTGAGCCGTGTCCGGAGCAACATCCCCAAGCTCCTGGGCATTTTCAAGTCTACTGGACGTTGCAGAGTTCAGCATAGAGCATTCTACTTGGATCGTCTGGAGGTCACTGTCCCTCACACCGTTCGCTTTCAGGTGTTCGTCGCGGGCAGAGAATTCCAAGTGGGGTAACCTAGTCGTACTCAAGTGGGCTGAGGGAGCCCTTGTCATATCCGAGAGGCAGTCAAGCGAGCTGCCGTATGTGTCGGCTTCTTCCGACAATGCGCCAAGCACAGCGTCAAGCTCGGTTGTGTGCGGGACCGGCAGATCCCACAGAGAGCTGGTAACACGGGAGGCAGCCACGCCGGAGGCATCCGGGTGATGCGCTGGCGCAACCAGGGTCTCGATCTGCATGGCAAGCTGAGATGCCGACCTTGCCCCCGGCAAGGAAACAGGATGCCCTCTAACTGATGTCCCATTGCTCAGTTTCGACACATGCGTCACGACGTCACTGGAGGGCAAGCCAGCATAAGCGGCGCTTGATCGCATAATTTCAGTGACAGCTTGCCCTAGTGCCATTGCAACGCCTGACGTGGTTGTATCTGTTGCGCCAGCTGGGCAGGTTCGCACGCTGTTCAGCGTTTCCAGAGATGTCATACACCGCATTAATTAACAAGGCTAAAAGACGGGTCCTGCCTCGGAAAACGCACGAGCAGTCACCATGAGTGGAAGAAGTCTTCTCACGATGGCTTGGACAGAAGGGAGCGACACCAGCGCGCGGTTATTACTAAAACCCACCATATCTGTGCGCACAAACGGCCAGCCCGATGGCAAACAAGAAACGACGGTTTAAAAAACACATTACCATAAGAGGCTGTCAAGAGACATGGCGAACTGGCCGCGGCTGGTGAGCAAGTGAGATCTACAAGATACTGTAAGAAAAAAGAGACATCCACAAAGAAAGGATGAAGAAACGAGATGAGAGACAAAAAGCATATGTTGAAGATCTAGGTCATGACAACAAAATGGCACTAGGGTAAAAATTTTATAAGGGACAGAGCTCACATATGGTCATAAAAAAGGACAGAATCAGGAGAAGAAAAAAATCATCTCTGGGAATCAGGATAAGACCACTTCTATTTCACGGCACTCTGCAGAACGACGCTGCCAGCTTAATATTTATAAGTACCGGTCACGTCATGCCCACATGCAACGATCGATCGCGAGCAGGCAGAAACGTCTGTACAAGCCCGCGAAACGTTTATTTATAAGCTCAAGAGTGTAAAAAGTGCATTCCGGTATAAACGTAGCCAAATTCAAAGGTGAGGCGGGAGACAGCACAGGAATTCCAGAAAACCAAAATAACAAGTACATAAATGATTCTGTTATAATTAACGCTTACCAAAATTACGCGGTGCGCAAAATGAATTATGCAGGCCCGACGCCGCGTGTTTGCAAAGAGGCATATCGAGTGCTTGGTCGTTGATGATCGTAAAAGATGCTTTGTTGACCTTCATTGCCGGCTATCACATCACAAGCAAACATAATTACGCTAATTGCGCGCAATCTGCGATCGTCATCATGCCCGCAATTAGCTTTTCCAGCACGAATCCAGCATGTCTGGAATCTCGACAACGCGAAACTTGGCCTGATTCAGCACTGCTTGATATTTCGTACAAGAGCTGTTTGGTGGTGATTTGTTGCGACAGATGACCGCAACGCGTCCAGCGACCAGCGGTGCTTGTCAGGCGAGGGCCGGAATTAGGAAATCCTAAACTATCTCAGGAGGGCCGTACCTTTTTCCTGGCGTTCCCGCCAGGCACAGACCTGTCAACGGCTAGCGCGCGTTCAGAGTCATTAAGATGCGGTTACTATCAATCAATCAATCTGCGTGCTCTTCCCGGACCCCGCAGGAATGCGAAGTGGGCAGCTTGTCAATTGTCGTGCTGAACGCGAATTATCTGGACTCTCTCTTCTTGTGTCTTGGCCCCAGGTGTTGGCAGGTGACTGAAGCCAACCATACTGCCAGGCGGCCGCGGACCGGCACAAATCACATATCTGCATGACTTCTGCATGACACGCCGCTCACAATTCGGGAAATACAGCTCGGGAAATCTTGTAGCTCGGGAAATCTTAACCACGGCGCGCCAAGCGGCGAGCATGCAATGGACGTTTCCGTACGATGCGGTACGATGCGGCTTGCAGTGCCGTTGAATGCCGCAAACGGGAGCACCAGTCCGCGAAACAGGA